>CM057090.1:16099260-16459260 GCA_029959045.1 Taenioides sp. WSHXM2023
AGGTGGTCTCTGTAACAGATCTGTGGTCTCCTGCTGTGACAGTAACATGTGTACAAGTTGAATACCACACAATTACACCACTTTAACTGCGCTGATACTGACCACCACCACTATTAGTCCTATACTCAATTTAATCAATTGCTTTCCATCACTGATAATCTTTTATTTAACCAGGAGGCAAAATACTTGAGAATAACCTGACCAGGAGGCGCTAGCAGGTCTAGTTATGATCCGAGACACGGAGAAGACGAACAACAGTAGAAACAGAGGCAAATTTAAAGATGCTGTGCCTGATTTTTACTGTCTTAAAATTGAAAAACATCATTTTAAAAGGTTTAGTCCAAATGGTGTTTCTCAGTGCTTTTGACTACATTCACAGACCACAACATGGTATAACTAATAACAACTAGCATGTTAATGTGTACTTCCTGATTATCAGAAAAAATAAAACCCGTTATAATTAGGTCGAGACAATTTTTGCTTGAGAATACTTTATAATATTATATAAAAAATGAATATACTGAACATATATACATGAACTTTATATGAAGTATTGATACTTTACAGCTGATGTCATCAACTTTCCCAGGGGGTGTGCTAAGTGAGAGGCTTTGTTAGACTTAATGTAATCTGACCAGAAAGAACACAATTACAACACCAAGTGAGCTTATTTGTAATGTTAAACAAGTCCCTTTCAAATAAAAGTACAGTGACAAGCTAGCTAGCATTTACCAACAATTTTTCAGTTACTCACCTTTTTTTTTTTTTAAATCAAACACCTAATCAGGACCATCAACACTAGTATTGATGACAGGCTCCTGAAAATGTGTTGTTTAAATCCATTATGTATTTTTTTTTCTTTTTCAAACATGGCTGTTTAATAATGTGTGTCAGATTGTGTTTAATAATGTGTGCAGTGTTTCTCTATACTTTAATATTTTGGTAAACATTGCGCCACTGTCACTGTCACTGATAGGCCTATGTATAGCAGAGATAAAATAAAAAAAAAAGTCTCTTCTCCGGCACTCAACTCTTTCCCTGTATTTCTCCTCTTCCTCTTAGAGTCTTTTCATCTTCACCACATTCTACAGCTGGAGCCTAAACCACAAGAGCTGATCCTGGAGCTACACCCTGTGCGCTCTTATTTTCCCACAGACCTGTACAAGCATTTCTATCACTGTACATCTCCTTCACAGCCACTAAATCACCCACGCTCACCCAAAACCCCAGTGGTCGCAGTCTACATCCTATCGGCACAGTGCAACAAAATAGGAGCTGCCTTAGGATAGTTTAGAAAAAAAAGAGAAGGTAGAGCTTTGGGAAGTGGCAGAGGTTGTGTGAGAATTTTGGGTCTGAGGGAGAGGTGTGCTTACTAACTGTTATTAACATATTCTTTTTTATTTTTCTGTCTAAAGTAATGCACTACTATTGTGTTCAGACAAACTTCTGCAAAATGGCTTTACACAAAGTCTAAACAACTGATAAATTAATTTCTGAGTCAGTTGCCCGTCAGTTGCTGTGGATATTGATGTAAAGGACATCCTGGAACATGCCATTTGTCTTAATGATTTTAAACATGGCAGGAGATACTGAACAGTCCCATGTCCTAACACACGGGACACTAGCCTATACCGACATGTGAGAACAGTTTGCTGCAGCCACATTTTCAGATGAGAGTTACTGTTGTGTATAAATAAGTGAGTTTGTTTGTCTTGGTGCAGGACACGGAGAGAGCCCGCGCAGGACGTCCCGAGGAGGAGGGTGCTGAGGGCTGGGAGAGACTCTTTGATCTGGAGCTTGTCTGCCATGCTGTTTTCCTTCAAGGCTTCCTGGTATGTTTCAGTAGACACCAGCGAGTCCCGCTCTCAGGGGTCGGCACTAATGGATCAGTTAAAGAGGCCTCTGCTTTACGGCCGGGCTAAGTGTTATCATGTGGGGTTAAAGACACTGACCACGAGCGCTCACTCTGATAGGAGCCTGCTCCCCAGGGATTACAGTAGGCCCTCTGCCAAGGCCACGAGCCAATTGAAAGAAAATGCCTCTCATTCTGTGTTTTGTTTTGCTTCATTTATCTACCTCCCATCTCTCCTTTCTTCTTCTGGTCTTGTTGGCCCCCTGTCCTGCTGTAAAGCTCCCGATGCTGTTTGAAGCTATTAGTCAGCCGCGCAGACAGAGAGCTGACGATGGATTCCAGAGGCGGAGGTGAGGCCTTTCATATACAGGGCTTTATCCTGGGAGCTGTCAGGGCAGAGGGCTGCTCTAGGACCAGGTCCAGATAAGGATCACAGAGACTGGCTGCCTCTGTAAGTGAGCGTTCAGGCCAGTGTTTTTGTTTAACGAGCCCTGCGCGGCCTGGATTGACAGCTCATAGGCCCACTCTAATTGAATGTGATAGATCTAGTCATTAAGTTAATTGGCAGCTGGTTTTGATCAGGGCCTGTCACACTCGCTCACGGACGTTATGGCATCATTTCTGTGGTCGATTGAGAAAAGTCAGCGGCCAATAGCGGCTCTGTTAGAAGGTAGTGGACCTCTGAGATGAGAGCTTTCATCACATCAGGCTGAAGCATGCGTTGGCTACATGTATGGATAGGGCTGTAGGTATGTGCACGCTGTAGCACCAGGCCTCTTTTGTGGTCATACAAAGTGCACTCACTCTATTATTACTTATAAGAACATCATTTTAATAGTGGACTTGATTAGAGATTGCCCTGGTTAAATTAAAGAATAAAAGACATGACATATGCCACACAGATTTACAGAGGGCAGTGTGAAGAGACCACGATAATTTGTTGAGCACTCTAATAAAAGCACTTGACATTTTTACCAATACACACACACACGCACACACACACACACACACACACACACACGCACACACACACCCACACACACACACACACACACACACACACACACACACACACACACATACACACACACATACACACATACACACATACACACATACAGCAATGATAAATAAACATTTAAACTAAAATAAAAACATCTTTTTTTTTCTTTCATTTTGAATGCTATAATATATAATATTGCACTGAAAAATAGACCTCCTTACTGTAACCTGGCTTACATCTCCACAAACCTGTCTCTTACTTGGCCTGGAGTGGGCCCCCACTTGCTTGTCTGTATGGAAATAGTTTTCCTTTGGCTATAATATTCCACAGTATTGACCTTATTCTGCCCTGACCAGTTGCCTCTAAATGCTTCTCAACCACTTTGTGGTGGCAGTTCCGGTTAAGCGAGAATCCCCTTCTTTTCTGTGGTGAATTTGAGAAAAATTTCACAACTAGTATGTTGATTTATGTAAAATGGTGGCTCCCATGGCAACTTCCGAAACAGAGTGAGTAGCATAAAAGTCACTGATCTCCATGAAGCATGTTCAAAAATATAATTTTAACATTCTAATATCTTGAAATCATGCAGGTGACATGCCACCACCATAAAGTTGCGCAGTGTTACTTTAAAATTTATCATTATTTAGATATAAATAAACACTGACTTCTGTGTATGGCTTCCTCTTTTCTTATAGAGGCATATTTTATTATGAACATGTCGGCGCCTTAACTTCTCCTTGTTGCACACCTTAACATCCGAGTGTAGTTGGAAGGTGGTCGTAAAAGTAGCCTATAACACGTGTTTCAAATTGGCCATTGGTTATAGATTGGTTTACAAGGCTGGCTGCTTATCGGGCCAGTGGCGTTTCCCTGTGTTGATAAAGCACCAGGGAGTTGTGGGTCAATTAGTTTGCCACAGCCCAAATTCCTATACAGATGCCAATTAAAGCAGTGCCATGTCCCAGAGTCCTCTGCAAACAGCTTATTCTAGTCCGATGCCATTACGTTTAAATACTGAGGCAGATTTCCACAGTTACTGCTAAAGTTAAAGCATGTGTTTTCTGTGTTTTAATGACTTTGTGAGGAATATGCCAAAGGTAAACAGAATATGTAAAGAAATAAACAAAATCAAAAGGGATTGAGTGCAGTTCAAAGCAGCACAAAGAAGCGCTTCGGGCCAGAGTGGTGTCAGATAAAACAAAAGATGATTACACCAAGTTTATTTTCCACTCAGCTCAGTTTGTCTGTGTCACAACTGAGCAGTAAACTTTTCCCCTTTGTCCAAATGAAAGTGCTTACTGTCATATGCTTTTATTTTGAAGGCTTTTGTTCATGCAAATAGTTTTTTGGAGAAATAGAGCAATGAAGCCATAATTTTTATTGGATGCATCAGGAAATTATTTAGTTTGTTTTCTAAGATGCGGATATTAGGAATAAATAAATCTAATATTTTGAACTTATTGCTTATCAAAACCTTAATAACACGGGTTTTACTTATGATTGATGGTAGCAATTCTTCAGAATTAAAATTCAAAACAGCTCTAATTCCCAGGGAGATTTTTTTTTTTTTACTCTACATAACTCACTGCGACAGTGACAATTTTATGAAAATCCATTAATATAATGAATGAATTACTGTAACTAAAATGGATTACTAAGAATACCATATACAGTTGATTCAGTAATCTATACTCATAAAAGCACTTTAAGTAGCCTTAATATAAGATGAAGAAAGACTTAATTCATAATGAATGTAGTTTATTTTTATTGACTCAGGCTTAGTAACTATACTTAATTAGGGGCTTAAGTAGTTACTAAGTAGTTACTAAACATGAATTATTCTAAATACACTATGTATTTGTAATGAAAAAGTCTTCCTTTACGCTTTATTAAGGGGTAGTTATTCTAGTCTTACCCAAATCTTTGCTTCAAGCGCCAGACTGGCAGGATTCCCTCTAAAAATTGTTGAGAAGAGCAATCTACTGCACTTTGAAACATTATCTGCATTTTTAAGTTGATGTGACTCAAATCTATTTTCACACAGTGTCAAACTTCAGACAAACCATATAATGTGATCAGCCCAGAGTGGAACACCTTTTGCCTGCTGTCCGCTGCTCTGGGCCCTGCGGTAGACGGGGCTTCCTGGCCATAGCTCCTCTCCCTGCGGCCAGTGTCTCCATACAGAACCACTTAGTCCGGCTGCCACAGGTATGCAGACTCTGTGGCAGTCAGCTGATCCACTCGGACAGGCATGGGCGGCGGCGGCACCCTGGGACAATCTGCCTTTAAAGCCCAATTACAGTCCCCCATTTCAAAGAGCAACGGTAGAAGAAGATACCAGCCTCGATAAGGGACACATGGGTTCCATCACACTTAATTGAAGCAGGGTTTCCTGAAAATGAAAGTGGCCTGAAGCAGTGGAGGAAAACAAACACATAGAAAGGCATAACAAGCAAACTTAAAGAAAAAAGAGATTTAAGAGACAGTGTCCTTCTCTGTTGTTTACTGGACAATATTGTGTCTTGGAGAGCATCGTGAGTTTCGCAGTCCTTCCAAACCTGATTACTGCTCTGCTAAAAACTCAGACAATGCTGTGGTCAGTGTGCAAACCAAGAGTCTTCTCAGAGAGAGAACCATTCATTGTTGTCTTTGTTTTCACTTTATTTTGCTTATTTAAAAGCGTAGAAAATCTGCAGTGTGCACTTTAATGGGTTTAAGTCTATCTCCTATTGCAATACCAAAAGATTCTTAATTTGTTGAAACGCCAGTCTGTTTGGATGGCTGCATGATGAAGGTCAGGTTTATATTGGCACAGGCAACTTGTTTACAAAGGGAAATAGTACTAAAAAGCATACATAAAAAAACATGTAAAGGTGAATAAATATTGGTAATAAATGGGATATTTTTTATTTATTTCATTTATTTATGAGACAGGGACAGTGCACAATATACATTAACCTTAACAAGAGAAATGCATTGTGCCAGGTTGTAGCACTAGAGCTAATTTCCACCTGTAGTCCCTGTAGTCCCTGGTGTATGGTTTTTTTTATGTTTTTTAGGCTGGAAGAGATTGTTTGATAACTCTGATAATTATTAACATAACAAAAATATAGCTCATACAGGGAAGCCAGCCCTAAGCTGTTTTTATGTTTTTTTTTTATTTATTCACCTTTGTTTCAGTTTGCATTTTTTAACTGTATATTTTTGTGCTTTTACTGTTTGCCGCAGTGTCTTGGATAGACAGGGTTGCATCAGGAAGGACATTTGCCGAGTCACTGAATGCCATAAGTCCCATTATAAAATCTGGCTACACCTAAAGTAAAAAACGAAGAAGTTCAGTTTGCATCTAAAAGAGAAATGTATCCCGTGCATGTCTAATAAAGGTTTGCACAGAAGCTCCCTGTTCTTCAGCCCACTCCCATGAACCAGGATGTATTTAGCATTTACAATTTCTCATTTAGAGGTATATTATTACCTCTCTGGCACTAGGCCCCACTGTTTGAATCCCCCGGCTTTAATGTTAAATCATGTGGACATTAAAGTCTTTCCTTGACTTACAAGACATGACATTTCTGGAAACATACAACCCGGGTCAAAGATGGAGCTTGTTAGAGGATTGCACACAACCACAAATTCACCAAGAAAATAAAAAAAAAAAGGAAAAAAAAGGTTGACATGAGGGACAAAGACGGTGCTGTGTTTGGGCTCTTTTGTCCAATTTGCTTTATCATGGCAAAAGTTTGTTTGTTATTGACTATGGCTCCTAACAAGCGGTGCAAGCATCAAGGGGATATGAGAATGAGGAGATAAACCCCACGGTACAGTGCTCCTCTGATCTTAAATGAGGAACATGTTTTGTTAAAAAGGTCAAATATGATTAAAAGCCGATGTGTGTCGTTTGATCACAGACCACTTCTCTTGATTATCTATGGCACCTATACAGTCTCATTCTGCGGTGTTTATCAAACTACTCCCTGTAAATATAATTATGTTTACAAAGCCTATATTGATTTTTAAATCTCTTATTTTACTTGCTCTCATAATCTTGTCATTTCACTGAGGTTTGGTCTGGTATAAAGAAGTCAATATGGCATTAGGATCATGGAAGAATCATATATTTCAGTGTTTTTTTTTAGATATCATATTTCTTGAGCTTGAGCAATATTTAAACAAAATATTTTTTGTCAAGTTTGTCCACTGATTTAGTTATTTTATTATTATTTTACTTTACCTGTCCTTTATTTTCTTGTGCAGGAGCTGTTGGTTTGCATTGGTGCCCAGCTAGCTCACTGACTCACGCAGATGTGTCCTCAGGTGAATTGTATTAACTTTGGATCGCTAAGTTATCGCAACTCTAAAAAACCTATATGTAGGAGTGAAAGAAATGTCGACAACTATGAGCTATAGGTTGTACACTGGAGTGGAGACACCTTCTGTAACAAGAGAAATAGACTACTTAAAG
Source organism: Taenioides sp. WSHXM2023 (assembly GCA_029959045.1). Lineage (NCBI taxonomy): Eukaryota > Metazoa > Chordata > Actinopteri > Gobiiformes > Gobiidae > Taenioides > Taenioides sp. WSHXM2023. The sequence goes on from CM057090.1 coordinate 16,106,578, forward strand.
CCTACACTAGGTCACTTTTCTCATGGAGGAAATGAGACCTCTCCATGGAAATGATATTGGCTTTCCCTGGAATATGACGCACTATGGCATTAAACTCTAACATTTATGTCATTTCAGATGTTTTTATTGCTCCAAAATACCCCCCAAAAAACCCATGCATTCTCGCAGTGAGCAGGGTCATCTCTCCAAATCAGACCTGTAACTTGGCCTTTTTGCTCCATGTGCTTGTCTTGAGAGATACATGTAATATAATACTGTGGATTATTCCGGGCATTTTCCATACATATATCCATGCAGGCAAGCAGGTGGAAAAGTTACAATAGCAACATTTTGATTGGCTTTACCCAGACTGGTTTGAGTTCTTTGGCTTGGTTTGATTTAATGGCAGATATCCGTTTTCATTTTAACATCTCTTTGTGCAGTGCATTGGTTTTAGCTAATGTTAGAATCATTATCCACTGGACATATAAGATTTAGTACTGTCAACTGATAAAAAAGAGACAGCTGTTGTTAGCATGTGCTAGCTTTGTTTGGACCCCTCAAACAGCCTGGTATAATTCACTTTAGACAGTGAAAACACTTACCGTACCTATCTGTGCCAAAGCAAACCCATTGAAATAAGGCTATAGTGTACCTTTATGTACAAAGCAAAACGTTAAAATACCATACAAACTTACATATATTGTAGCATATAATAGCATTTGGAGCTTTCTGTTGTGAGAACCTTCTAAACAAATGGCAAAAGGAGAAATTCAGTTTGTCAACTGGACAAAAGTTTATTTGGTCGAATACGTTTCGCAGCTCATCCAAGCTGCTTCTTCATTTCTGGTCAAAGTGCTGGTGGACACTGCCTTATATCTGATAAGGCAGTGTCCACAAGCACTCTGACCAGAAATGAAGAAGCAGCTTGGATGTCCAGTTGACAAATTGAATTTCGCCATGGTTTCTACCTGGACGACTGAGGGATTCTACACACTTCTAAACAAATGCATCTCTCTGTACTACAGTCTGTACTAAAGGGAGTGAAGTCTTCATTTATTGCTGTTACCATTGCTTTGTTGTAGCGTGTCCATTTCAGAGGACACAGTTTATACAAAACAGGTTAGAGACGTGTTTGGTCTTCATAGCCTCAGAGCGCAAATGCAGCCAGCCGTGACTCCAGCTCTCGATTTGTCTAATTATGTGCACTTTGTTTGCCATTAAACTGGGCCAGGGAGACGCTTAATGATCTCACAGAGGAGCAAATTACAGACTTAATATTGTGATCTTTAATTATGCTTTACTAGCTACCTTCCCATTTGGCAAAGTTATTTTAAAGTCTTATTTTTCCGAATAGACAAGACGAGCTGTTTACACATCCCACAAACTGCTAATACATTTGGAGTGCACCCCCCTTTGCCTCAGCCCCTCTCTTCCTTAATTGCCCAACATCATGAGGCAATTTGGGTTTTTTAATCACCGTTTTAGCAGTTATAGCGTGGCTGTCCGATTTCCTGCAACTAAAGTGTGTAGTGCCATTAGTGCGAGTTAATTCCGCACAGCAGGCCGGCAGTTGTGCGTGTGATGCTCTCGGGACTCAAACAACAAGAATCACAATGGAAAAGCTGAGCTCACGGGCTCAATCACACTGCTTTGTTGTGGCTGGCTTTGCATTCTTTGGAGATTGTTGGTGAGACGTATCCATGCATGGGACATAATGAGATTACTTTCATGTCAAATTTCAGGTGTTTTCAATGTTGATGTAAAATCACAGAATACAACAAATTGTTTGTTTTTGAATTATATTTTGGCATTTTTGGTCATACTCTTCTGTATAAAACTCTCTTTGTGTCAGTATAATATAAAATACAGGATTAGGGATGGATAAAATGCAAATTATCTTTCAAATTATCAGCTCAAGTAAAAACTGATTAAAGTACACTAACTGTTCCACCAAAGTCAAACACATTCAATAGTTGCTTTGCAAGCAAACATTAAAGCCTCACTGCAAAAGAGTTCAGCCAAAAAATACTCCATTAAACAATAAAATGTGTTCATGTGGGGTGTTTTTATTGAGCTAAGAAACTAAAAACACACATCTGTACTACTACAAGGCTTGCTTCTCAACCAATCTGACTCATAACTTGATCTGATGGAGGGCCTGACACCTGCTTGTGTCCATCGGGATGTTATTGCTTTGCCTGGAACATACAACAGAATGGTATAGAGCATGTCAATCTCCATGGAGAATGTTGTACAGTTTGGAAATCTAATGCAGTACTGCTTTAATGTCCATTTTTGTTTTAATATTGAAGTCAACTTTCTGATTACAAATACTGGCCACATTTTTATTAGAGCTTTATTAGATCTGATCACTGTATCACCCATCACACAACATTATCAATCATGTATGGCCATTCAACACATCAGGGGTCCTTAAATGTACCAGAGCCACAGTGGGACAATCCTAAAACTTTGCTACTGTACCTTCATTGGGCCGAAGTAAAACCTGTGGAAGTGGTTTTACAACTGTATTTATACATGTCCTTATTCCCATATGCCAGACTACAGACACAGAACCTCACCATTTTGGCTTTGACGCACTTTTCAGCTTTTAAGTCAAACAAGCACTGCAGCCCAGCGGGTCATATATTGAAACTCATGCACTTACAGAGTGAAAAGCAAAACAGAGAGACTTCTTGTCCTATTTTAAACAGTGTCTTATATAAACGTAGCGGGGGCTGGGTGATATCTGATAAAATAGATCAAAATTACATTATTGGCTTTTATAGCCCACTGAAAACACAGCCTGAAGGTATGCTGTTTGGCAGAGAGCGGCTCGTAATATGTCCAAGAATTGTTACCATCTGGCTCCACGGCAGGGAATACTTCTCTCTTAAAAACCTCAAAGTCAAAATGATATAAGTCAAACGCAGCATTCATAACCAGGTTGGCTTTTATGGATGCCTGTCCACTTCAATTCGGCTCCACTCAGTCTTGGAGATAACTCGGACAATTTTGAAAGCTCTTTTCTCTTAAAAGGGGGTTTGCTGTTACATTCTGGCAGGGCACTGTGGATACAACTTCATATTTCAGGTCATTAGGAGGTAATCTTTTTCATAGGACCAAAGATCAGACAACAAAACAGAGATCCTGAAGTTTGAGTCACATCCTTCACCAACAAAATGCACAATATGCTTGTCTCTGTCTGGACAGGAGAATGCGCTCCCTTGACATTTTAACCCCTTTTTGGGAGCTACACCCCTCTAATCACACTCCTGTACACAGTTTCGACCCCATTATCTTATTATGAGATTACAATGTCAATGCGCTCACAATTGTGACAATTACAGTAAGTGGTGCAGTAATTTTCAGCATTAAATGGGCTCTTTGTGCAGCGCAGCTCCACAGACTGTCACCGGGTGAAGCTCTGTGAATCACATGCACTTTTATGTGCACAATAAAGAGTATAGGTATACTTATGAGGACAGTGGGCGAGCTGACAGGCCCTGGGCTGTGCAGATGAAACATGAGTCCTGTTTAGAGCACTGGAGCAGAGTGTTTTCTCACTGCCTCCTTGACCTGTCACTATTGATGATGTGTGTGAAGGGGACAGCGTGCTGATATCCTCTGCCCCCTCCCTCACCACCGCCCCTCCCTCTCTGGCGCCCGCTATGAGAGAGAAAGCTGTTGTTAATAAAAAGTTTTCAAAGAATGGGATGAAAAGGAGGTGAAATTGAGCGGTCCTGGCTGTATTATTTCTTCTCCGTATGGGAGCTGGCCTCTCGCGGTCTCTCCGACGCTCTCAGACCAGGAGGGGGTCGCTGGCTCGGTGACCATTACTGCCCCGAGGCCAAAGCAAATCATTTGCCTCTCTGAGGCTTCAAAGGGGAGCAATTACACTTAAGTAACCAAATGAATAGATAGCCCAGCTTGGCAGCAGTTTGGGGGAAACAGTGGAGGCCTTTGAGTGAAGAGGCACCACACCTTTGCAGTAATATGTAACGGCTCGCAATGCTGAAGAGAGGACCAAAGTAAACAGCAAAATATTTCCTCACTGAAGAAAGTGAAAAGGAGGAGCTAGTGAAACGTGTCCAAACCAAAACAACAACATTGTTTAGAGCGGTTTACCAGACCAGATGAGAGCTTTTAGACTCCACTTGTGCCATTAAACAAATAAAGAGCCAACCACTGCAGTGTGCTGCATTTCACACACAGTTTATGTGATGGCAAGCAAGAAACACAGTCTAAGCAACCATTTAGTAAAGAGATCAGCTTTGATTTAGTTTAAATAAACTGGCAAATCGTTATTCTTGTCCACTGTACATGCAACAGAGAAAACATAAGCAAGGGAGGAGCAGCGTATCAAACTCCAATATAAATCATTGCTCCTGAATCTGGGCAGCACCGTGGCTAAAGATAATTGCAGTGTTTTGAGTGCATGGCTGTGCTACTGCTGAAAGCCTGAGAAAGGCCCATTGACCAGAGTGGAGACTGGGAGCTGCACAGTGGAGCTCACCTGTGGAGAGCGCATTATAGCCACAGAGACAGCACAACAGCTGCCAGGGTTGTAAGTCCAGGCACCTACTGGAGCCACGGCATGGACCTCTTTCAAAGCACTGCCACTTAGTAACAGAAGGCATGTGCCAAACTTGCAGAAAGAGAAAGAATAGTCCCGCTTGGAGTTCACTAAATATCAGCAGCACTCACATTTTCAGCCCTCCTCTGCCCCCCCTGCCTCTGCCCTTTCTCTCCATCCTTTAGTCTATTATAATTCCTCTATAAAAGAACAATGGGTGAGTGAAAGACCCCCAAACCACTCAGATATATCAACAATCGGCAGGGTAGAAGGAAAAGGGGGGGACTATGCTGAAGTGTGGAAGCCATCAATTACTGTGGGCCTTAAGTTAACATCCCAGCAGGATATGAGCATTAGAATGCAGATATGGGCAGACATTGGGCAACAGATGCCGAGCGGAGCGGTCAAAAGAGCAGAACATGTGCAGTGTGGGACGCTGCCTCGGAATCTACAGAAGAATGGAAAATTAAGTTGAATGATGATTGTAGCAGTGGCTGAAAAGGGCTTTTGTGAGAAGAAAACTAGAATTATGGCTTTGAGATGAGCCAAAAACCTCAGTAATGTCCCATATGCTGCAGTGTGCAACAAGTGTCCCTCGGCTTCATTTCTCCATCCACGAACGCACCGTGATGCCTTCAATGGCTTTAAGCTAACAGGATTTTCCTATTTCTCTATTCTCAGCGCTCAGCAAGACCCAGCCTCTGGGCTTCCTCCTCGCGCTGCTAATTTACACTAGCCTGCAGGCTTCCTTCACAGTCAGAACACTGCAATTGTATTTTCAGGCTCATTAAGCAATAGCACACAAACGGGGGCAGCTCTGACCCCCCATCTACTTTCCCGTCCTCTCCTGGTAGGAGGAATGAGGATATAAATAGTTGGATAATAAAATGCACTTTAAATATATTTGAGTTTTGATTCCATGTTGGAGTCAGGTCGTCATCGTGGGACTCTTCTGAGAACCAATCCGGCTGCTCTATGGAAAAGCCCTATTCAGAAGCGGGCCATGCATGTTTATTTGAAAGAGACCCCCGCTTTCTTAACTTCCCACCCGGTTCCATTGTTCCACTTTTCATGGGGAGGACTTTGAAATTGTAATCTCAGGATATTCAAACACACACATTTGTTATGACCTCTGGTGCCTGCAATAACATTATTACTATCAGACAAGCTCTGTCACTTCGGATCTGGGCTATTTTATCCATAGCTATAGTTTAACAAGGCAACAAATTAAACATGGAAACTATAACATCTACAAAGAACTTTTAAGTTTTAGAGAATTTTCGAATATTTTATATATACACACATACGTTTTTGTGCAGTAGGCTATTTGTTTCTATCAGCATTTTAACGCAACAAGTCAGGAGGTCAATAAACTTATCAAACATAATCAAACAAGACTATTCATTTTATTTTTACATAGTAAGTTGTACTACCATGACTATAAACCATTCTCAAAATGACACATAGTTGTACTTTGGGGATTGGTTTAATTTTCAGATGATACTGATATCCAATATTTGTCTTACTGTTGTGACCAATATTTACCAATAATGATATCAATATTTGGAAACCAAGGCCCCCAAGTTGTAGTTAAGTTCCCAAAGTGACTTATCCCTTATGTAAAAATTGTAACAAAATACATTTTCTGAGATATAACAAAAAATGTTGTACTTTTTATGATTGTATTAACAGCCACCTCTTTAGCTTAATTGCTCGTCTGTTTTCATAAATAGAAAAAACAAAACGAAAAGAACAACAATCAGAAGATAGTTGAGGACCAGATATCGATATATAGCCTACAAACATCCCTCATTAACGCCAGTGCCTATAGTAGCACTCATATAACCCGTCTCTCAGTTCATAATGTTTTATAGTGTGAGAATATTAAATATTACTGAGCAAATAGCTGTGATTTCTTTGCTTTGGCTCAGTATGGACTAAAGCCAGCAGTATGACAGAGCCCTTCTCTTGCTGTGCTCTAGCAGGGCCCTGGCTGTGAGCAGTGTGTGTGATTGTGGCTACATTCTTGGTTCGGTGAATGTGACCACGGAGCAGCCACACTGAGCTCCCAGTCCACAGTGCTCCACCGATTTCGCCCACTCGTATTGTCTACACACTTTCCTCAAGAATGTGGATTTCTATGGTCTTTGGCAAGCCAAACCTAATTGCCAATCGCATTGTCACCTTTTGTGTTTGTTTTACTTTTCAATGTAATATGTCTCTGTAGAATAAGTCTTTTACTCCTGTTGTAACTAAAAGCTCCACTGGACTCTTTATTGCCTAATTGCTTTTTTACAACCCCCAAAAAAGAAGCCATGATGGAGGCAATTTGCTTGGTTCAGTTGGAGAATATTTTGCTCATTACAGTGGAACATAGGGCACGCTGATGCCGCAAGAGGAAGTGGCTTTGGCAGGCCACGTCAAACTGGCATTTAAGTGCAGGATTCAAGCGGGTCTGATGTGGACGGGATCAACTTGTTAAGTCAAATGAAAGGTCAAAATATTTTCCACAGCGTTGCGCAAACTCCATAAATGCTGTCCAAATAGCTAAAGTGCCTTGCTGCAAGCCTGTACCTCACATTCACATAAGTGATGAGGCAAAAAAGTTAAATAGTATATTGTTACATTTATGAGAACCTGGGGAAGAAAAATAACATTCAAGATAAATAGTTTTAAGTATTTTTGGAAAGCACTACAATATATAATTGAAGCATTTATAATAGGAGTTGGAATAACCTTTTTTAACATAAGCGCTATTTTGTATTGGTGATTTTTAGATGTTTTTCTAAAATGACAAAATCTGTATTGATCACTAAATATAAATGTATATTTAGTATATATAATGATGTAAAATATATTACTTGTTAAAAAGGGATATTAAAGGTCTTATATTACGATATTTTCTGATCTATGTTATAATGTTGTTTGTTTAACACACAAATCCTGTATATTTAGGCCGAATTCTTCCCTCAAAACAAAAAAACACTCCATGCAATGAGATGTGGTAAAACAGGAAGTGATCCACTGTGTTTTTAACTACATTACACCTTCACTAGAATCATTTGGATCATTTTAGCCCTGGAATTGCCAATCTGTATTGAATTTAAGGTAAAAGGTAGCTGTTATCTACAAAACTACCACTACATGACATCATAAGGTGGCACAGAGCATTTTGAGCTTTTGAGATCTAGCCTAGTAATGCAGGATTACTCAAACATGTGTGAATGAAAACAAAACTCCAGGTATGTTTTTGATGAGGTAACAGCATTATAACATGGCTACAAGAGTCAATTTTGGGTAATATAGGACCTTTAAAAGCACGAATGGTTTTATTGTTATTTTCCAGTCATGCTGAGAGACACACAACCCACAGTTCTCTCAGTAAGTAAAAATGTCATGAACAGTATTGGACATATTTTTTTTTAGACAAAAATAATTATTTAGTTAATTTTCTCCTATGTTTGTTTTAAGAGTTAGAAAAAAACTGTTCATTTTGTCTTCACTCTATTGTAGAAATGCATATGCCAAAGAAGCCTACCACAATGTAACCCAAAGTATCTGCATTGAGTGACAAGTCTGTTTGTGTCTACACTAAATCTACAGTTAGAGCCCTGGTTTGTTTTATATGTAGCCATGACCCTTTACACATCGTGAAGTGTCTAAGTGCTCCAGTTGAAACATGAGTCCACTTGAACATGTGAAAATCTTTAGCTCTGTGGTGCCAGCTGAGAGGAGAGTTCTTCCCGTGGAGTTTCTCTAACCTTGGCGCTCATATCTGCTTTCAAACTCCCTAACACCTTTTGACACTGCTCACCCGCCTGCACGCTGTTACAGAAATGTCTTTTGGCCTAAAGGATAGGGGCGAAATGGAGGACAGGAGGCCAGGGACACCAGGTAACCCATGGACCTATAGTGTATGTACATATAGCACTGTATGGGCAGATTAGATAGCAGAGACCCATGTGTCACCAAGGAAATGAAGCAGTGACTAAAACATCAGGACTGACTCAAGTTGACTCACTGTCCTGAATCCAAACTGTTCTTCTCAACTGTTCACTGGTGTCTAGACTCCTGTTGAACAATATCTGGTGTTTGTCCTTTGTGTAAATTAATTTAACAGACACTCATAAAGTAACCTGTAAATAAAGGTCACCAGATTGTTATTGTTATCTGAGATCACTGTACAAATAAACTGACATGATTAAATGTCTCTTTGAAGGCATATCACAGTTGAATACATCACACTGTACTTTTGTCTAAACACATACAGCTAGGACAGGATTATTTTTACTATTTAGACATGCTACAAATCAGATAGATTTTCAATTTAATAATGTGACATTTTCACTGTGGGTGTGGCGTTGGCTGTAAATAACTGGATTGGTTGTGTGATTCTGAAGTGTTAATGTGTCATCAACCAATCAGTCACTGAGACTAATTGGTGTTACTGTAAAAGTAGAGATAATAGATCTGATAAGTGCGGTGTTAACCAATTAGTACGGCCTGATCTGATATTGACCTGATAGTAGCGCACCACTGAATCCCAGAAAGCACAATTGTTGTAAATACTGAAGTAGAATGACTCCATTGTTCCGCGTCCATCATTTAAACATTAAAAACACTGACTGGGAGCCTCGGTGCGCCCCCTCTTCCTGCACTACACGCAGTGGACTATGAAATATCTGCAGGACAATTGGTTAAGTGGAGTTAACTGTTCGCCTCTTTTATTTCCCCTCCTCTCTTTCCCCTCTCTCCCCGCGAGGTATATCTTCCTTTTTGATCCCGCCGAGTCTGGCGCCTCGCACAACACAACTCGTCTGGCTTATTAAATGCTCTGACCTGGAGAGAGGAGAAACGCCTGTTGCTTCTCAACTGGGGCCATTGTGCGGGAGACGAGCGAATGACAGCTCCTAAATTGCTGTAATGTTGTGTGACCAACGCTCAGACCTAATCATTTTCTGTCGCTTTTGTTTGGTTTTAAAATAGTTTTTACATTTGGTTTAATGCCGCGGGCCATCCTCTAAACAAAGTTTGTAAATATTAAAGAGTGGTTGTCTTCAAAGGGCGCGCTCTTCTGAAGTGCGATAGAAGTAGTCTCGCTTTGATAATGTCAGTGGGGCTCTTTGGTTCCCGTACAGTAGGAGAGGACGCTGCTCCTAATGGATGGAAATGGCCAGGAGTCCTCCCCACTGCTTAATTGCGCTAAAATTGGTCTAAGCCACTTTTGTGAGGGCCTTCAATAGGCGCGCACCGCATGGGGTCTGTATGATTAACTTCTTCTTCCTTTCAAAGTCCTCTTGATGTTCCTTTTGCGAGGCAGTGGGCCAATCAGTGTTCAGCCCTTCAACGTCATGATGTCACTCCGTGCAGCTGATTGGAGGCTTTGGTGGAGTAAAACAGCCCCTGCCCTTTTATAGACGACCCCCGTCCGGTCAGTACTATTGACAAGACTGACAAGGTTGAACTGCGGATTCAAACTAACTTCTCTGGACGGTCCAACACGTACGGACGCTTCAGCATGAATAACGGACAGGGTTCACCGTCACGCGACGGAAAAGAGGACATAGACAACGAGGAACCGAAAGACATGAGCGCGGAGAAAGGATACAAGGCTCACCGGAGCAGCCTTCCGTTCAGCGTAGAGTCGCTCATCGCTAAGAAGACCACCTGTAGAAGCTCGTACTCTTCCACAGACTTAGCGCTGTCTCTCAATAAGACCGGGACACAACAGCCACAGATCCCGCAAAGGACTTTTTACACGGAGAGAACGCCCGGAGACAGCGGGCACAGTTCATCCTCTCACTCCCCCAGCGAAGACAGCGCGCAACTGAGCGACAAAGACCAGAGCACTTGGTTCCAGAGCGCTTCCTTCTCCTCTCCACCAAGTAAGTTCATTAGGGTATAAATGACACTGGACTAGATGCAATAGTTGGACTGTTGATCGTAATATTTGGAAAAATACGCATAATAAGAATGTTTTTTGTGCTCGAAAGACGATGGGTAACATCGCACATGCACATGCACATTTGCTGCGAACTATTTAAAAAAAACAAACCCTATAATGTGCGTGTGAAGTGTGAAATAAGCAAACTACATTTAAAACGTTTTAAAACGTGAGTTAAGTTTTTATATTTTTTTTTTCCAGATTTGTATAGGCCTACATTGTACATTGTTGTGTGTGTGGTGTGTGTGTGTGTGTGTGTGTATATATATATATATATATATATATATATATATATATATATATATATATATATATATATATATATATATATATATACACATATACATATACATATACATATACATATATAGGCTAGAATTTGAAAAATATGAAAACGTTTTTGAGGCCTCAGATGAAAGACAGTAGGCTAATCCAGATTTCTATTTTATTGGCCGTTCTTGCTATATGTTATTCCACAATATTACCAATACACACAAACAAATGCTATCATTTATAATTTTGTTTTCTCTTGCAGGGAGCTCCAGCCCAACGCAGTGCACTCTGCGCAAGCACAAAAACAACCGCAAACCTCGAACGCCCTTCACTACCTCGCAGCTCCTTGCGCTGGAGCGCAAGTTTCGCCAGAAGCAGTACCTTTCCATTGCAGAGCGGGCCGAGTTTTCCAACTCTCTGAACCTGACCGAGACTCAAGTCAAGATCTGGTTTCAGAATCGCAGGGCCAAGGCGAAGAGGCTGCAAGAGGCCGAGCTGGAGAAGTTCAAACTGGCCTCCAAACCCGTGTTACCTGCTTTTGCCTTGCCTTTTCCAATTGGAGCGCACGTGGGCTCTCCGGCCTGGAGCCCTTCCAGCGGTTTCCCGCGGCCCAGCGTGCCTGTCCCAGGACTGTTCAGCGGGCCCGTGGCCTATGGGATGTACTACCTGTCTTAGTATTCCCTCTGTATGTGAGAAAGAAGAGACTAAGGACAATGCATTTGTTACTGTTATAATTGTAACTGCAGAAGTTAAAGTCGTCTGTGACTCCTTTATAAATGATGATTCATGTTTAATCAGGTTAAAGCCACACGCCTTAAAGGTCTCACTGTGGACGTTTAAACTCTGCGCAATAATGGACAGGGAAGCTTTAAGCAACAAAGTACTTAAAGGTGGAGTGCCTTAAGATCAGTGTATCACTTGAGCTCCTTTGCTGTGTCCCAGTCACTGTTCGGTGCCTGTTTAAAATGGGAGATTATATTCTTACACGTGTATTAGACACTCTGTATGGAGTGCCTTACTGTATGCTGAAAATGTACATAGGCCACATGTGGACTATGGATGAAGCCTGTGCCTCTGTGATGTGCACAGTGGTATTTATTGAAACTGTTTGTATCTGTACTGTGTACATCCTGCATCTCTATGTAAAGCTTTGTAATTTGTAAAAAAAAAAACAACAAAAACAAATAATAATAATTTTAGTAAATAAACATTATACAAGATGCCCAGGAGTCCTCATCATTTTTATTGTTTTAATAAATGTGTTGGTAGCTAAGCTTATAAGTAACAGAGTTTTATGGAAATATAATGTGTGTGTGAGCCAGTTTAGCTGCAAACTATATCAGCCAACTAAAATATATAAGTATACATTTTTACATACACTAGTTGTAAATAGCCATAGCCATGCATATTTTGAAAATTTAAAATTATTATATATAATTGGAATTGGCGAGTGCTCTACCTCTAACCCGTATATGTCAGTTTTTATGTTTTTATAGTTTGAGTGAGTTAGTTTAAGTGTTGAAGGAACATTAAAGGATAAAAAATTATGATTTTTATGCTGTTGGGGCTGTCATCTGAATTTCTTCAGGTTATATTTTAAGTAATCGGCTATAAGACATAAAATGGTTTTCACTCTTCTAGAATTTTACTTTTTTTTGGGGAAAAAATGTGTTCCCAAACTCCAAACTCTTTACAAACAAAGTCAGCCTGTCATTTTAAAGGCATTGCTGGCGTATTTGTATTACTTACAAATAAACCTCAAGGATGTAGCCTATTTTCAATCTACAAAAGTATATATTTACCTGCTACTGTTTAAATAAACTGCTTTTTAAATAACTACATTAAATTCTTATTTAAGTTGGATTTAAGTTTCTGTATTCTTACAGCTTGTGCAAGCAAAATAAAAATATTAAATAAACTAAATGCTTCCTACGATTCGGTATATATATATATATATATATATATATATATATATATATATATATATATATATATATATATATATATATATATATATATATATATATATATATATCACACATAGATAGCTAGATATGTGTGTGTCTATTATTAAATGATATTAAGTGATATTACAAAACTTACTTGATTTTTTTCAATCTCCAGGTTTTGTGGTTATATTTCAGCAAGAGTGTGGGAAGCTAAGATAAAGAAGAGGCGCAGAAAGCGTCTCCGTGGGCATGTCGTAAATGCATCGCGTGTCCCACAGAGGGCAGAAGAGCACCAATTGTGTTCGTGATCAACAGAAGAAGAAGAAGAAGTACTTCCGTCCTCTCTGCTGTCAGAGGCGAGCTCAGCGCAGTGAGGTGAGTGCAGCTTCTGTGCGGGTTGTGAATGAAAGCAACTACAGATTGTTGAAAAAGAGACGCAGCTTTAGGTCTGTGTATTTATTCGACTCGTAAACATTTGATAGTTTAATACATATATTCGATTATCTGTAAGATCATCCGACCTTTATAGAAATCGTCTCTGACCTTGGCTAGCAAGCTAACGCGTTTAGCCAAAAATCCCTTTGAAATATCCCTGCGTAAACAGTTAGTATGCTATTCTGTACAGGAGCTGATAAGCTCATCCTTTCCCCTTACGTTTTGTATTAAATGATGCATATTTAATATTCATTTTGCCCAATTTGCGCCTATGGTGTTCGGTCCCTTAATGCCCGTTTTTTTTTTTTTTATAGTTCTCTTGATTTGTCTAAAGCAAGTTTTTTTGTTTTTGTTTTTGTTTTGTTTTTTTTGTTTTTACAACTACATTTGTGTTAAAATTGCTTATTGTGACTAGTTGATGAGCCTACTGTACACTTCTTCCAGCTAACTGTACACTTTGTTCTTCCATGTTGATTAAAATTGTTTTCAGACAAAGTTCTAACAGTGTTTCTTTTTATGTTTTGCAGTCATTATGGCAGGTCGCAGAGTAGCAGTCAAAGCGATTGACTGGTTGGCATTTGCTGAGCGGGTGCCACCAAACCAGAAGAGCATGTTTAATGCTCTGAAAACCCGAAGTGATGCCATCGCTGCAAAGTAAGAATTTATTGATTTATTTATTTATTTTTTTTTACTTATTTTATATTTTTCCTTTATAGTCAGCATCAGATGTAATGTCAAATGCTTCTCAGAGAACTGTTAGAAAGCACTGTCACTCATGTAGTGAGTACAAGTACTGAGCCATAAGACTTACACTTTAGACCTTGTTTTAGTCAGTCTTACTGGGGCAGCAGTGGTTTTATAGCAGCTACCCACCTAGTATGGGGTCAGTGAATGACTTTTGACACTTAAAGAGGCTTTGACAAACAAATCAGTAAATACCATTACAAGTGTAAGATAAGATAATCCTTTATTTGTCCCACAATGGGGAAATTGCAGTGTCACAACGCAAGTTACAGAAACAGTAGGAAATAAGAGCATGCATCAAATCAAGATAAATAATAATAAGTATTTACAATCAACTAAAAAACACAACACTGTAAGTGATTATTATTAATTATTAATTATTATTATGACTTGAGTCAGTCAATGATGATATGCCAACTGAGTGGCAAGATGTTTATGGATGTCAAAGGCACAATCACCTCACAAATTGGGATAGAATAAATATAAATTGAAAAAATCTATATTCAGTAGTAGTTTTAATTGTTTTTTTTTTTTTTAAACCAATATTCTTTGTTTCTTGCACAGACTAGCTTCTCTCCCGGAAAGTCCTGCTGCCATTGACTGGAACATGTACAGGAAAGCAATAGCTGTGCCTGGCCTGGTTGATGAGTTTGAGAAGAAAGTAAGTAATTTAAGATGTATGTATGTGCGTTTGAAAGGCTTCTGTTTGGTGTGTTGTCACTGATGTCTGTTGGCCGATGCTCTTTGAACACTCTGAAATGGACATGATATAATTTCTAAACTAAAAAATTTAAAAAATCTCATTGTTTGATTCTACAGTGGCCTTGTGCAGCGATAAGTGATAATTTCCATTAGTAATAACATTTATTAATTTATTATTTCTTTAAAACTTGCTTCTGCGTGCATTGTGTAACAGTTACATTTTCTTTCAGTTTTCAGCTGTGAGTATCCCTCAACCTGTTGACACGCAGACCAGCGCGATCAATGCCCAGGAGGAGGAGGCTGTAAGTGCACTTTTACAGTTGGCTACTTATCTATGTTAATTCTGTAATGTTTAGGACAAACTAGTTAACAACCAAACAATTTTATTTTTTGATCTTCAAATTGTTTATTTTTACAGAACGTATCTGCTCTAGCCTACATTGAACAATCAAAGGCTCGCATTGCCAAATATGAGAAAGAGGTGAGGCACTACTGGCAGTCTTCACAACAGAACATTGCGTCAATTGGACAAAAGCTTTTTAGAGTGAATAAGATTCACCACTTCTCCAAATATTCACTCTAAAAAAACTTTCATCCTGTTGACAGAATTCAGTTTTCTTTTGTGACATAACCTACGCAGATGACTGGGATTAGACACCATTAGCAGTCTTGAATTTCAATGTAATATTGTAATATTTAATTGTTTTTTGCTCACAGCTGGATAAATTCAAGAACATGATCCCATTTGATCAGATGACCATAGAAGACCTAAATGAGGCCTTCCCCGAGACCAAACTGGACAAGGTCAAATACCCATACTGGCCTCATAAGCCAATTTCCGATCTGTAAATCTGTATTATGTCTCTCAAAATAAAATATGTATTTTAAAATGGAATTGACTGAATTTTGTTCTCTCTGCCAACGTTATTCAATTGAATCTTTCTTCCACTAGGGGGCAGTGTTGCTTCAAAATCAACTTCTAAGATTTTATTTGAGTCCCTAGACTTAAGAGAGATGCCATATCTGCATTTTGTCTTTAATTCATATCGAGCATATGTCTGGTTGGTTTACATGTGTTCATTACCCAGACTGGCCAAATAGATAACAGTGAAATGAATAGATAAACCATGATACAATAATTACATATCTCCCTCCGTTATTTTCCTAATGTTTAGACTGTACAAAGGTTTGTTTTTATTGACACGGGTGGTGAGGTGGGGTCTACTGTCTGAAACAGTTGTTTGATTGGTCCTGAGACCGTCGCCATTCGCGTCGTGGTTGGCTGGACAATGTGGACACAGACCGGCCTGTAGCGGACACAGACCGGCCTGTAGCGGACACAGACCGGCCTGTAGCGGACACAAAGGCGGAGCTTGGTGAAGATGATTTCCGTTTTATCTTATTTACAGCAGCCCACAGCAATTGACGGAGTCCATCAGCCCAGGTAAAATACAGTTTTTTTTAAAGGCCAGGAATTGTCTTAAACATGTTAGTCGTGCTCAGGAAAAGATTAAGCGATTTCATTTATTTTGAAAATTGATATCGAAGAATTGCTTGCCTAGCTTTGGTGAAATTGTGTGGTGAATTTGGCACAGATTGTCCTGTGGAGGTCACACTGAAAGACATTTAAACACCACAGATCACTTTTACACGCCCACTTATTTGGGTTAATCGCATGAACCTGTTAAAGCCAGCAATATTTATTATTATAGTCCGTGCTAGCTAACATTAGCCACCACTGCTGCCAATAGGCGCCTACGTTATCAGGCAATTAAACTTTGCTCTTCAATTGATGGCGTTAGTGTAGTGTCCGACCTTCTATAATTTCCTTATTATATTTCTGTACATATTATCAAACACTGTCTCAGGGTTGTGCTATTTGTATGTTTTGCCTTCGTTATGCATCAATATCCATGTGGCACTGCGTCAGAAAACCCTCTACCGGCGCACAGCACTTGTCATAGAAATGTAATTACGCACGTATTATTCAAGGCAAATTACAGGCTCCCTAAAACTGAATTATTGAACTCTTGTATAATATTGTTGTGGATTACTTGCAGAAGAAGTAAACGAGACAAAGTTCAGTAAAAGAACACTCCTGGGCGTGCAAATTGTGCTGAACTATTTTGGCTTGAGGGAACATGAGAGCATGGCTCTTTGAGTTCACCTTGGGCAGCAGGTCAATTAGGTTACAGTTCCACTTACATTAACTACATTTACATTTTGGAGTGGAAATTTGTCTCTGTTTGTCCCATCTGTTAGCTGTGTGTCTGGTTCTTCGGGCTGCCACTGAACCATAGGTCATCAACACAAGCCTTACTGTTTTATAGGACAATAGGAGTAGGACTATCCCTTGAATAGAGGCACTGCATGGAGCCTTGAGCCTGACTACAGTATCAGTCAGAAAAAAATAATATTCACCATAATATGAATAGATTTTAAGGAGCTGTTTAAAATAAGAACATTTTAAGGATAGGCATGGGTTGTGTGGTACTTGAACCCCAACAGATATATTTTAACACATTTCTGATGCTTTGCCATAATTCTTTCTAATACCATCACTGCTATAATCCAAAATAACTTTGAGATATTTTTTTTCATTTGGCTTACCTCTAGTGCTAGTCAGACCCGTGTTATTACAACACACAGAGTTCACCGTCAAGAAAAACAGTACAAGGCAAGGCGGTACATTCTGATCACCACAGATTTGAGGAATTTGTTTCCCAACCCTCTGAAAAACTGCTGAAGAAATGCTTTCAGCATCTTCAAAATGCACTGGTCGGCGAATGATCATGTATCAAGTTTGATGAAACCACCAATTACATTATAGAATTCTAAGGTCTTCTTATTAATGCAACTTATTTATGCAACTCCTTTGTTGTTTGCTTGTGGGATTCCAAGGCTGACTGTAATAAGACTCTACAAGACCTTTCACTGATTAAATTACAGCCATACAGCAGAAGGTCACTCTCTCTCTGCCCCTGGTAATGACGCTCTATCCAATACAACTCCATACAATCTATCTACCAGTACCATTCAGTTGTACTACTACAGTATGACTTTGTCAATCTGGCATATTTTAAATGAAAGACATACTATATACTGTTTGCATTTTGGATAATGGAATTTTGGTACTTCTCTATTCCTTTGGTTTTGTGATTATTTTGAAATGTGTGAACATCATCCATGTAGTTTCACTTCTGGATCAATAAAGTTTGTTTGGAAGTGTTTTTGTTGTAAATGTTATTTTACATGCATCTCTAAGCTATAAAATGTCTTAATACACTACAGCACTATGTATAATACTCTAAATTGGAAAAGAGAGCAGCTCTTTGCTCTGGCCACTGTCCTTGCTTGAATTTTGCTTGAACAGAGGCTGGAGACTAGTTTGTATTCCCTAAGCAAGCTCTGGCTCTTTCGTTTGTTCCACTTGCTGCTGGGATTGTTGTGAGTCAAAACAGCATAGCTGTTTATTTGTCATTTGTTTATTTGCCATTTGTTCAGACATTGAATGAGGTTGTTGTCCATCCACAGTACACAGCCCTGTGTCAGCTGAATCACTCTTTGTGGGCATGGATGTGGAATGTGGCCATGCAAAATGAATCTTCATAACACTGAATTATAAGATGCCTTAAGGAAAATAAGATGGACAAGCCTCTTGATATTTGCTTTAATAAAACCACTGCCCTAATGTATCAGCAGTGTCAGTAGATCATTGGGGAGGGGTGTAATGAGGGATAGATGGATATAAAGAGAAAGGCTTACCATCTGTACAGGATTGATCTGGACAGAGACACACAACATCCTGCCTTCTCCTTTGCCTCCTCCTCTGCAGCATGGGATAATTATAGGATGTTAGTGAATGATTTATGATGTCCTGCTATTAGGGTGACAAACTCACAACAAAATGTAAATACAAGTACTTAGCAATATGTGTCTTGTTTTTGTTTGCAGTGGATGTTGATGGACCAGCCCTATGAAGACACAGGGTTACAATGGGACAAAGTACCTCGGAACAAGAGGTCCAAGAGGCACCACCACCAGAGGCCCGCGAGGTCTTTTTTTTTTTTTTAAACATTTTTTATAACCCCATAATATAATGTGATCATGCTTTTGACCACAAGTATATTTCATACATAAAATAGTTGGAATAAATAAAATGATTTAATTATATGTTTGTGTGGCCATATGAGCACACCATCTGTTAGCTTGCATCTGAATATCTGTGTCTAGGTTAACTCCATATACGCTAATCAATAACTGCTGATAACAGACATGCTTTCCCTCTGGCCTGAAAGCACTGCACTAAAAAGCTTTGACGCTCCTGTCTGTTTGTTTTCCTGTATTACACACTTTTCTCTCAATGTATTAAGTCTAAAAAGTACTTAGATTCTATTAAATTACAAAAACTTATTTTTGGTGATTGACAGATTATGACTGTGCCTAATATATTAAAGTAAAACCATAGCCTGTTTTATCTACTTAATAATTTATGAGAAAAATACCTAATGGCAATCTCAGTAATGGCATTCTCTAAATAAATAAGGACAAAATATTAATAAATGTAAAGCCACTTTGCATACAGCATTCAAAGACATGCATTTCTTCTCTTTTTAATAGTTGAGAGCTATTTTCAGTCTTTTCTCTTTGCCAAACAAGCAGCTTATCTGCTCACACCCTGCACAGTCTAAAGATAATTCACCTGCCCCAAAGTGCTTGCTCTGTCAATGCGTATGAGCAGTGCCAGGTCACAGCATTATATATATATATATATCTATATATATATATATATATATAGATATAGATATAGATATAGATAGATAGATAGATAGATAGATATATCATATTGTCTATCGGCCTTAAATCTCCAGCACAGGCCCATATTTTGTTTTGGTCAATCTGCTGTCTAAAAATACACACAGAGGTTTATTTGAACACTTTAATATAAAGTGATACCTGCTGAAAACATGACAACACCAGTCACTCAAAGGTTTATGTTTTTTTAAATAACATTAAAAAAAGGATGAGTTTATTTAAATAACATAATTTGAGGAAAATTGATCTCTAATATAGTGTTGTATGTCACTTTTCTCTCTTCGTTTTAATGTCTTGATTAGAAATCCCCTATTCCCACATACCATTACACTTCAGTGGTTCTGATTTCTTAAGGGTCAGAAGCCTTCTCAGCAAAAGTCACATGAAGTTGTGAAGAGCAATGACTATTGTTGGCACTAACTACAAAGTTAACAGTGTAATCACATACTGAAAATTTGTATGATATGTTTGGAATTTTCTTTTCATAGGATGGGTTTAATGACATCAAATCTTTGGTGGAGGAGGAGCTTCAGACGAGCATGGTGAGCTCAGTATAACGCTATATAAAATTGCTAAGTGCTAAGTATACATTTTGTTTTATAATAATATAATTTGCTTTCATGTTTCAGATGGTGGGAATGGTGATTGGTGCCGGCATTGTCATAGTTTTCATTGCCATCCTCATTTTCTTTGTCCTGCGGAGGATAAAACTTCGAAGTCAGTTTAATAACTTACCATACAAAAAGGTTTTATTATCAAATGTTCTGATTGTAACATTTCATATTCTGACAGATGAAGAGACTGAAGAAACACCAAAGTATCGCTTCCGTAAAAGGGACAAAGTTATGTTCTATGGCCGGAAAATTATGCGCAAGGTCTGTACTAAAAAGAAACCATGTTACCATTACCATATCATAACCATTACGAATGATTATGTCAGCTTTTAATCTCACCCATATTGATTTCTAATAGGTGTCACAGTCTACCTCTTCTCTGGTCGGTACTTCCTCCTCTTCTCGTCCCCGTATGAAAAAGAAGCAGAAGATGATTAACATTGCCAAAAAGTACATCACACACATGAATGTTATAGCCGCACATGACATACCATATCCTATAATATTTCCTTGTTCTTTTCCTGTGAAGGATCCTGCGCTTTCAGAAAGAGGTGCCCATCCTTCAGGCTAAGGAACCCCCTCCATCAGTGCTGGAGGCTGATCTCACAGAGTTTGATGTGGCCAACTCCCACCTCCCCTCAGAAGTACTCTACATGCTCAAAAATGTCCGGTAGGTTTGCTCTCTGTCAAATGGAGCCAAGTTTAAGAAGACCCAAATGTTACCTACACCCCACCTCTTCTTCCCCACTGCACGCGTCTCCTCCTATGTTTCCAATCATTGTCCTCTTATATGCTATATAGATAGAGATGCTGCTCAATAAAGCTACTCTTAAAGGTCCTGTATTACGCAAACTGACTCTTTAAGCCATGTTAGAACAACCTCCTCAAAAACATACTTGGAAGTGTTTTTTTTTGTTTCATTCACACATGTTGGAGTGAGTAACCCTTTATTATTAATCTGTCTACATCTACAAAGCTCAAAATGCATCCACGCAATCCACCTTGTGATGCCATGTAGTGGTAGTTTTCAAGTTAACAGCTACCTTTTACCTTTTGTTCAGTAGAGATCTGCAGTTCCAGAGCTGAAATTATCCAAATGATTGTAGTGAAGGAAGTGGAGCACATGACATCACAAGGTGGAAGAGAGTGTTTTCAGTTAAACATGTGTGAATGAAACACAACACAACTCCGGGTATGTTTGTGATGAGGAAATAACATTATAACAGAGATCAGAAAATAATATGTAATAAGGTAAATAATGAAAATAATACGTAAGTAATATGAGCCCTTTAATGCTCTCTTGTTTCTGTCTCTTCAGGTTGAAATGATTTTTTTGTGTTTAAAATTTTGTTAATGAAACCATCTCTTTGTTTAGGGTGCTGGGTCACTTTGAAAAGCCACTGTTTCTTGAGCTGTGTAAGCACATGGTGTTTCTGCGCTTCCAACAAGGAGAGCATGTGTTCAGACCAGGCCATCCTGACAGCAGCATCTATGTGGTGCAGGAGGGGAAGCTCGAACTGTGCCTTACTGGACCGGTGCCTGCTTCTTTTGTGCCTTTTCATGTTTAGGTCACACAAACCTTTAGTAATATTATGTTCTATGCTTCTTTTCATCTATGGTAGGAATTACCCTTGTTTTTATGTATGTAGTGCATGGATGTGCCAGACCACAAATTATGTTTCATAATAAGAAAAATAAAGTTTTTTGAATTGGAAACTATTACCTCTAACTAGGCATGGGGTGATAAAATTATTAAAAATGCTTTAAACAATGTTACTGTCAAGGTTATAAAGACATGAATAATTTCCTATTATGAAAAGTTTATTTTACTTTGTAAGTGAAAACAATAATTATCTAGAATGGAACATCAATTATTGCTTTTTTCTGCACAAGTGATTATCTTTGGCAATTATCACAGTTATATAAAAAGGTGCCACAAACCCTGTTTATCACAATTAGCGATATTTATTGTGTATTGTCCTAAATTTAACCCTAACCCTATATTTGCAAATATTACATAACTGTATGTTGCATTCTTACAGGATGGCAAAGAGAGTGTGGTGAAGGAGGTGTATGCTGGAGACAGTGTTCACAGCCTTCTTAGCATCTTGGATGTCATCACAGTAAGATAAACTCTTTCTGTGTTACAATTATTGTGAAAATGGTGCATAATTTTTGGTCTCATTCATTTTGTGTCAGGGCCACCAGAAGCCTTACAAGACAGTGTCGGCTCGAGCTGCAGAGGTCTCCACTGTTCTGCGTTTACCTGTTGAAGCCTTCCTCTCTATATTTGAGAAGTACCCCGAGAGCCTTGTGCGAGTAGTGCAAGTGTGTACTATTACTACTTCAGTGGCATTGTGTGTTTGTCTGTTGTAAAACGGTTTCAACTATTACTTTCTTTTAACAGATACATTTTGTTTCTCTTTAGATTATTATGGTTCGTCTCCAAAGAGTCACTGTCCTGGCCCTGGATAACTATTTGGGGCTCACCAACGAGCTCTTCAGCCATGTAAGTGCAGTCTGAACATGCTGTGTTCAGATTGAAATCTCTTTATATATATTCTGCCTCATTATGGACCTGCCAATGTTTTATTAGTAACAGTATTTCACTAAATGCCAATGGTTTGTCATTATAATGTTGTTTAAAAGGAAATGCAACCCAGCCGCCTGCCCCCTCCATCTCCTCACCCGACTCGGACCAGCCCAATACGTCATGGTAAACGCTTCAGCAGCTTGACTGTACCAGAGGAGCACAGGGAGGCTGCTGTCAAAGAGGCTACAGGTCATTATCATTATATCATACTACAACAGTTTTGTTAATGCATTATTTGTAAAATTATCCATGTTTGTCATTTTTAAACAGCAGACCAAGGGAAGGATGGTTCATCGGCCCCACTTCTCAGCAGAGCAATTTCCATGCCTGTGGATATTGCTGGTAAGACTCTTTGTTCATACAGAAAAAAACTTTCATCTTTTTATCTTTTTTTATTTCAAAAGGCAAAGCATGTTCTTACTAGTCTAGCAACTTTGCTTGTAGTCAAATCAAATATTTCTCTGTTTGGGCAAGTTCAGGCCATTTCAAGCACCAGAACTGTCATAAAAAAAAAAGTCATTTAAGTAAAGCATTCCAATAACTACTGTTCATGTGTATACAAAAAGTGTGATTTTATTATTGTTATTTATAGTATTTTTATTGTTCTGTTCAGGTATTCAGAAAGGTCTTAAATCAGACTTTGACATGGCTTATGAAAGAGGCCGTATCTCTATTTCTGCAGGAGATGGAAACACTCCTCCACAAACATCAAAGGTAAGTGCCTCTGATAAGAGATAAAGATAGCTGACGATTTAGAATTGCATCTTAATTTTTGATTAATAACTGTATATATAAATTCTTTCCTAAATCTGTACTAGTGTTTTGGACCTCTTGACCAGCGTGAGCGTAAAGTGACAGTGGATGAAGTTCCATCAGGGATTTACTTGTATCCTGAGGAAGAGCCAGGAGTGGATAATATTTTCACTCCAGTTTCTGCCAAATCTGGCGCTGCTCTGTTTGAGGAAGCCCAGAAAGAGTTCCTGAAGCTCATGAGGATAGAGGTTGGTTTCATTTTAGTCTAAAAGGTCTTTTAATATCCATCTACAACAAGCATTTTCTGTCAGTGCTCACACAAAACACACTCATTATTTATCCACATGAATGAACATATTGTCCAGAATCTTAATCTGATGACAGACAGATTATGGTGGCAACACTGAGCAGCATAAAAAGTGGGCCAAACACTGTCTACTGTTTGCATGCTTTTATCTTATGTTAATATATATGTATTTACAAACACATTTTATACAAAAATATTTTACACTATTTGCATATTTATATAGCTTTGTTCAAATGTTATGTTTAATAGGAGACAACATTGTGCATTGCATTATACAACTGCGCCCACTGACCATGGGTACTTCAAAACCATATTCATGCATTTTTTGATTTTTTTTCTAGGACCCTACATTGCTGAATGGGAGAATAACTCTGCATCATGCCAAAGCTGGTGCTGTTTTAGCCAGACAGGGTGACCAGGTAGAGTGATTATTTTATTTTATGCTGTGTTTGCATTTGCATACATTTACTTCTGCATCTAATTTGTATCTCTTCAGGACGTGAGCCTGCACTTCGTCCTGTCCGGGTGCCTGCATGTGTACCAGCGGATGATCAACAAACAGGAGGCAGTGTGCTTGTTTGTGACCCACCCAGGGGAGATGGTGGGGCAGCTGGCCGTGCTCACAGGAGAGCCCCTAATCTTCACCATCAAAGCTGTCCGGGACTGTACTTATCTTAAGATCTCCAAGTCAGACTTCTATGAGTAAGATCTCATTAGATTGGCTACATTTCCAGTAACACAATTATAGTATTTCTTCTTGTACAATAAGTTCTGGCTCAATGTATTATGCGCTGATATCAAAGTTTCAATTACTATATGGCCCTTTCTAGTAAAAAATTCTGTATGTTGTAGAATCATGCGGGAGCAGCCTAGTGTTGTCCTGAGTGCGGCTCACACAGTGGCCATTCGCATGTCCGCCTTTGTCAGACAGATGGACTTCGCCATCGACTGGATGGCTGTGGAAGCTGGAAGAGCTCTTTATAGGTATAGTTTGCATTGTTATATTTGTTAATTACCATAATATAGTTGGTATTCATTAAATTATTGAGATTATGTTGAGCTTTATTTAGCAATTCTGTGTTGTTTGTAAATTTCAGACAAGATGACAAGTCAGATTGCACCTACATAGTGTTAAACGGACGTCTACGCTCAGTCATTCGAAAGGCAAATGGGAAGAAAGAGCTTGTTGGGGAGTATGGTAGAGGAGATCTCATTGGTGTGGTGAGTGTCTGACTTTTTATCCAATGCTACAAATGTTTAATCTAATTTCAGATTTGAAAATAAATGTAACCTCATCTTTTATATGTCAGGTGGAAGCTTTGACTAAACAGCCGAGGGCCACCACTGTCCATGCAGTTAGGGACACAGAGCTGGTCAAACTGCCTGAGGGAACGCTCAATAACATTAAAAGACGATATCCACAGGTGAAATAAATGCCTTTCAAAATCTTCTTGTTTAATTCACTGGTGCACTCTGATTAATGACATCTTTTTATTTCAGGTAGTGACACGGTTGATCCACTTGTTAGGCCAAAAGATTTTAGGGAACCTTCAGCAGGGGCGAGGGCCTTTCACAGGTGAGAAAAACAGAATTGCATATAATAAAACATAATGTGACTTTACACAGCTGAACTTTTGCCATACTTTCATCCAGCCTCTGCTCTGGGCCTGCCCAGTGTTACCACCAGTGCTGATGTGACCAACCCCTCCAGTAACCTCTCCACTGTGGCTGTGCTGCCCGTGGGCGACGATGTGCCTGTCAACGCGTTTAATCTGGAGCTCAGCCACGCCCTCAGTGCCATCGGTAAAGACTCACACATGTATTTTATTAGTTTGTGTGTGATTTTGTTTGTTAATCATGTTTTATTTAATATATAGGTCCAACTTTATTGTTAACAAGTGACATAATTAGGGAGCGATTGGGTGCCTCTGCACTGGACAGGTATGCTCAGAGCTACATTGTATGTATCGTCTATTACATGGGCTTTCCATTGTAGATTTAAACAGTTTTGTTATTCCTCAGTATCCATGAGTACCGTTTGTCCGGCTGGCTGGCCCAGCAGGAAGACATAAACCGGATCGTCCTGTACCAGACTGACAACAGCATGACCCCCTGGACACAGCGCTGTATCCGACAGGCTGACTGCATCCTCATTGTGGGGGTGGGGGACCAGGAGCCCACACTTGGAGAGGTGGGATTTTCAAAGAACAGATATGATGTAATTGTGGCTCACACATAAAGTTTTAAGTCTCCCTCCTGTGCACATTAGCTGGAGCAGATGTTGGAGAACACAGCGGTGCGTGCTCTGAAGAAGCTGGTGGTCTTACACAGAGAGGACGGCCCTGATCCAGCACGGACAGTGGAGTGGCTCAACATGAGGAGCTGGTGCTCAGGTCACCTTCATCTCAAGTGCCCGCGCCGAGTCTTCTCCCGACGCAGCCCCAGCAAACTGGTACAGCTCTATCTAAAGGGACAGTTTGTGTGTGTGTTCTTCTATCTGAAACTGCATTTTGTCTCATCGGTAGAGGGAGGTGTATGAGAAGGTTTTTGAAAAAACAGCAGACAGACACAGTGACTTCTCTCGGCTGGCCCGAGTCCTGACGGGGAATAGCATCGCCCTGGTGTTGGGAGGAGGTGGAGCCAGGCAAGAAAACATCCTGTTTTACATCTATATGAGGAGTTATTTACTCATACTGTCTTGTTTATATAGAGGCTGTTCTCATGTTGGAGTGATTAAAGCCATGGAGGAAGCAGGAATTCCCATTGACATAGTAGGAGGGACCTCGATAGGATCATTCATTGGTGCTCTGTATGCTGAAGAGAGGAGTGCTGTTCGTACCAAGCAAAGAGCCCGCGAGTGGTCCAAGGTACACAGTTCACATTTGTCCTGTTCTTGTCATCTAAAGATTAAGTACTAAATATTGTTATATTTATGTTTCCTATAGGCAATGAATTCTGTCTTTAAGACGGTCCTTGATTTAACCTATCCCATCACCTCAATGTTCTCTGGCTCTGCTTTCAACACCAGTATATATAAAGTTTTTCAAGACAAACAAATAGAGGTAACATAGTAAGGCAATAATAATGATGCATATGAATGAAACAAGGACACAAATGCAAATATTTTTCCAGGACTTGTGGTTGCCATATTTTAATGTCACGACTGACATCACAGCCTCAGCCATGCGAGTCCACCAGGATGGTAAGAGACCATAGCAGAAACTCATATTTTTACTCCTATAATATATCTTACTATTTTTATTATTATAAAATGATTCTACTTTACACACCAAAATAATCAAAACCACAGAATGTGCAATATTTTACATGGACTAATAATTGCTAAATTATAATTAATAAGTGATTACATAATACCATGTGGACATAGGTCTCAGTGATCTTGATTAAACAAATCCCTTTTTGCATGTCATTATACTTTTAGCATGCCCTGAACTGACTGCAATAAGAAATGCTAGTCTCTAGGTACTGCATGAGAAACAAAAATACAGTTGTTCATCTGATTTTGGGGTGAAACGGTTGATTATGTATTTTATTTACTGCTTATATTCTTTTATTGAAATACATTTTAATGAACAGAAATACACCCCAGAAGCAGAAGTGTGTTGATTGGGTCATTTGAATGAAATTCACTGCGTAACTTTCCTAGTGGAGTGTACGCCACCTTTGTTGTCTCTATAGAGGTGATTGCTTTGCTTGGAAATTCCCACTTGTATGGCATTAAACTTCATTCAGTTACAGTATTATTAATGTTCAAAAAACACATTTAAACCTAACTTGTACCATGGCCTGGTGGCTTCATCTACCTGTCTCCATTGAAATAGTGAAGTTTAATTATTTTGTGTAGAAGATTCGAGGCAAAGCAATAACATGACATTAGGTAGTATAGCCTCCACCAGAAAAATTACACAGTACATTTATTTTCAAAACATCTTTTATTCTTTAGCCAATGGTGCAATTGCTAAACACCAATTGTTGATATTTCAGACCCCAAGCTTTCTAAATCCCCCATTCTCATTAACCATAAAGAGAAAAAATTGGATTTGAGAGGCTTGTTGTGTCGCCGTATGCATCATGGCATGTGTTTGAATTAGAGCAAAGCGGTGCCCTTTCTTTACTAAACAAAACCATCTATCCACTATTTTAACTTTTTTGTTTACCATGCCTTTGATACTCTTTCTCCATTATCTTCTATCTTCAACTGCTTTAACCATTGTCATTCTTACCATATCCTGCTAAATTATCTTTTATGTGCCTAAGTAACCAAACTGTAGCCTTGTCATCAAACGTCATTTTCACTGTACTGAAGTGTAACGTGTGAAGTCCCTGCTCATCACAGATCACTGTCCTGGCTTTGGTGTAGAGACTGATAGATGGCCTTGTCTTTGTCAACATGTAGGATCCAGAACACCTACTTTTTTCTTGCTTTAAATAACATACCACCATGCTTCTCCCTTGCCTTCATTTCAGCTTCATTGTACTGCTTATCTGCCTTTGCCTATTATAGTTTATTCTAATTTTAAATTTGTGTATCTGGTAATTGTTAGTACCTCTGTGGGGTAGCCCTGTAGTGCAGTTTTTTGTAGATTGTGGTCTTTGCTGGTATGGGTAGATAGATGGGGCTCAGCGACATTCAAAGTGTGAGACAGTTTCTACCTCTCTATTTCTTTCTTCTCCTTCTGCTTGTACTACTCTCACCTTTTTGACGCAACCATCTAACAATTCTAATAATGCTAATTCAATTTAAACACACAATGAACACCACATTTAAATCTAAATTTGTTTTATACATATGTTATGTTTTTTGGGACCTAGCATATGTATTTTAATTTTGTTATATAATTTGACACTTGAAAACCATTTTGTTATGTATTTATACACTTTACATAACACATTTTGTTCCTCTCAGTCTTCGCTGTTCTTGCTCTGTCTCTTCTCTCTGTCCCATTTGTACATCCTGAATCCAGCCCATATTTGATGTGCTGCTCCTTCTCCATATCATGTGCCAACAGGCTGCGCCTGGCGCTATGTTAGGGCCAGCGCCTCCTACACCCCTTATTTACCTCCCCTCTGCGACCCCAAGGATGGCCACTTGCTTGTGGATGGTTGCTATGTTAACAATGTCCCAGGTCAGATTTTTAAAAACCCGCTAACCTCCCAAACCCTCCTTCGTACTAACCCCACCCTGACCAGCTGGACATTGGTAGACCATGGTTTGGAAGGAAATGTTTTTTCCAATAGTTGAATTTGGGATTGTCTTTTTATCAACACAGCACCACTTCCACAAAAATGACCCAAATTATAGCTCACATTTCAACATGGTTAGAACTGCTAACTTTTAAAGGGGTTCCAGTGTGATGTTTCCATGCATGTCTGGATATTCTTGATAATAGACAGATGCATGATGATGTTCAATCACTTCAAGTCAACTTTATTTGCTCTGTTCTGAAGTTTTTCTTCTTCCTGAATATAGTAAATGAACAGAATAGTGATCCTTTAAAACTCTCAATGTAGGTCAGTTTGTCAGTTTATGAACTATAGGACTATGAAGACATTGTGTTTGTTTTGTGCTTCTATTGTCTAAGCCTGAGTGTTGTCATCCTGTGGTCTCTGTTTCCTGTGAGAGCCGACGCTTGTTTAGTTTGAACCATTTTCCTCCACAATGCATTTCCTCTTCTCCGGGCTTTGCTTGCTTTTATGAATGCATGACATCATTTGAACGTATATTGATGCTTTGAAAAAACTTCAAGTTAAACGTGTTCTGGATCCTGCAGTGGCTTCTTCTCATTCAGATTCACCTGTCACAGTCCACACACACTACATGCAAGTTGCACCCTGGCTTTTCTCTGGTGCTCCTTATCCTTCCAACCCATGCAGTGACCTGCTCCTGCCCCCTGTTAGCACTGGAGGGAAGAGCAGGCTTTCTGTACCCTACCATGTTCACGGTGAGAGATCGTCAGACATGGTCACAACAAGCTGCTTGTCCGTAATAGAAGAAATTTGGCTACAATGCAAGATAAAACATTATAAATATTGTGGGACATCTTGTTGGGGCCTAGTTTGGAGATCAGACAGCCTTGATGCTCTGTGTTGAAGCCATGTCCTTGGTTACCTGCTGCACTGTGAGTGTGCGAGGTAGTGAGGTGTGCAGTGGTGACACAGAGTCTAAAGGTGGGCAGACCCTCAGGACACGCCCCAGCCTGACCCTCGTCCCACTGGGGCGTGTGCTGTGGCCTGCACCAGCACTAACCAGACCAGTATTGAGATGTTACTCCCTTCCTCCTCCCCCGCTGCACCAGGCTCTCTGTGGCGCTATGTGCGTGCCAGCATGACCCTGTCGGGGTACCTGCCACCCCTCTGTGACCCCAAAGACGGAAACTTACTAATGGACGGTGGCTACATCAACAACCTGCCAGGCAAGTAGGGGTCCTGCAAAGGGTCCCAGCCTCCAACAAAGAGGAGGGAGAGGTGGGGAGGTTTCAGGGTCCTCATGCAGGATATAGCATAGAAGGGTGGTAAGTATAATGTGTAGGTTTGATCTATATGTAACCAAGAGGAGTTTGAATCAACTGCTGAGTTTCACTTATAAAACATCAAGGCTTTCCTAACATGATCTTATTACAACACTATAAATCAGACTCTTATTGGTTCATTAAACAAGTAAATTCTCTATTTCCCTAGAATCTGTGTTTTGTGGAAACTCAGCAATCAGATTCAAAGCAAACTTATTATTACCTTATGTTCATTTATGTTTATAATTTATATATTGTACTATATGTATTCATTACATAGAGAACTTGAAATGTAAAACATCAAGTTTTACTAACTAAATCCAACCCTGTAGTTGAAGACTTTAATTTCTTATTTATTTATACATTAATTCCAAGAACAATAGCATGTAAATATTGCATTTGAAATATGCATTGTGGAATTTCACACATATGAATTATTGTGTTACAGTTATATGGTAGACATATTTTTTGCTACATCAACTACAAAGTAATAAAAATATACATCAATCAC
The DNA here is from genome assembly GCA_029959045.1 of Taenioides sp. WSHXM2023. Lineage (NCBI taxonomy): Eukaryota > Metazoa > Chordata > Actinopteri > Gobiiformes > Gobiidae > Taenioides > Taenioides sp. WSHXM2023. The sequence goes on from CM057090.1 coordinate 16,137,306, forward strand.
CTACATGGAAACATTTCAAGTTGAGGCTATGTGAATGATGTTCGTCTAATATTTGTGTGCGTCTTTTATCAGTGGACCATTGCATATATTGTTTCTGATACTGAAACATAAAAATAATAATAACAATAAAGTTTTTGGTTGTCTGATAAAATGTCTAGTCCAGGTTCTCTTGATTGATGTTACATTTTATGCAAAGCTGTTGTAAATGTTCATTTTTCTAATTCAGCTTTGCAGAATTGGCTCTGACACTAATCCATAAAAAGGAACTGTACAATGATTGTTGAAGTACATTTTTTCCCCAAAGACATGCTTCTGGTCAGCTGTATTTATAGGTTTGCTCAGTGGATTTGTGTTTTGGCTTTGGTGTGCTTTTCCGGTTTCTATTTTAACACCACAAAAATGCTTACCCCTAGACCCCTTTTAAGAAAGTAAACAAATGGGAAAGGTCAGTCCAAATTTAGATTTAGCTTCATGGTAAATCACTTTTTTTTTTTTTTAAAGAATGATCTTAAATGTACCTAACAATTAGACACAACACAATTAAAGTGTTTTTGTGGTGTAAAGTTATTATGGACTTTTTTGGCTCCTGAATCCAAACAAAATTATCATTCTTCTCATTTTTGTTTTTGGATTCCGTCATGTTGTGTCTCTGCGTTTCATGCATTTGGACCTATAGCGGACATTGCGAGGAACATGGGTGCCAAAACCGTCATTGCCATTGATGTGGGGAGCCAGGATGAGACTGACCTGTGTAACTATGGCGACTGCCTGTCTGGATGGTGGTTGCTCTGGAAACGCATCAACCCTTGGGCCGAGAAAGTTAAGGTAAAGTACAGAAGCACCGGTTGAGAAGTTACGGTTATTTTTCACTGCTCAGGACCTGTCTATGTGTAATATGAAATCCTGTATTAAACTTCTCTGTTTTGCTTTCATAATAAAACAATAATGTGTCAGTGGTCATAAAATAATATATAACATCATATATTTAGCTGATGGTGAGTGTGGTGTTCCAGGTGCCGGACATGGCAGAGATCCAGTCCCGGTTGGCCTACGTGTCATGTGTGCGTCAGTTAGAGGTGGTGAAGAAGAGTACCTACTGCGAGTACATAAGACCCCCCATCGACCGGTTCAAGACCATGGACTTTGGAAAGTTTGATGAGATCTATGTAAGTTAACTCACTTATGTGTTGAGATTGTTGTGGTCCTTTTGATTCCTTGAAAAATATTTTTAAATTGCTCTATTTTCTTTTAGTATTTTTGCATTCTTTTGCCTTGTATATATTTTTTTCTTGGCGTATACAGTAGATAGAGCAAAGAAATCACCTTTTGTATATTTGTTTTTTCATGGAAATAATATCAGAGTAACATTCAGGTCTCTTATGAGTAACAAATGTAATAATTTTTTAAAAAATTTAAAGATTTATTTTTACATGCTCCTTTACTGAATACAATACTGAATACTGGTCCCTATGGAATGTTATTGCATTGCCTGGAATGTACCACATAATGGCATTAAACATATCTGTCCTCATGGAGACAAGCAGCTGAGGCCATCAGGCCAAGTTACAAGTCAGATCTGTGGAGAACGGAGCCTGCTCACAGTAAGAATGTCAAGGTGTCAAGGTATGCTTTGTGCTATAAAAAAATGACTGTAATTTAATAAATCCAAGACAGATAAATTTGTTATATCATACTGTGGAACATTCCAGGCAAAGCAATAACATGTCCATGTACAACCAGGTAACTTAGTATGTTATATTGTATTTTGTGTTCAGGAGGTGGGTTATCAGCATGGAAAACTGCTGTTCACCGGTTGGGCTCGTGGGGACATCATCCAAAACATGCTGAAGGACCATCGCTCAGCCGACTACAACGACGGCAAGAAAACAGATGTAAGACAAACATGCAAAACACAGGAAACCAGTTCTACTCACAAGTATCTTTATAGTAATAAGGTTTTTGTTTCAGTCATGCACATGTCCAGACGCAGACTTCACTGACCTGGCCGAAATCGTGTCCAGGATCGACCCAGTTCAGACCTTTGTGGCCGCAGAAGGTAAATTATAATATGGAAATAAGGAAAAAAGAAAAATTATAGTATCTCTGTTTTAGAGATTTATTCAGATTTATTTTCAAGGATTTAAGATTTAATTTACAAACAAGTACACTATTTTGCATATTTTACACCTGTATTTGAAGTCACATTGCTCTTCTAAAAGGGCTACCTGCAGCAATTATTTGGACTAATTGTGACTAATTAACTGCTGAAATAACTGTTGACGTAGCCATTTTTTTTAATAATCAAGAAGCCGCACCAGCATACATTAAGATTAAGTTGGTTGAATTTTAGGCGGCACGGTGGCTGAGTGGCAACACTCATGCCTCACAGCAAGAAGGTTACGGGTTCGATCCCCGGGTCACCCGGGCCTTTCTGTGTGGAGTTTGCATGTTTCCTCCCCGTGTCTGGATGGGTTTCCTCCGGGTACTCCGGTTTCCCCCCATCAACCAAAAACATGCAACACCCCTATGAACAGTTTACCATCAAGGACCGTCAAGGAATTCCTCCCTCCTGTGGGCTCACCACCTGCAGAGGGGTTCATAGGGGTCTGGGTCTGGTGCACAGAGTAATGGGCAGCGTGCTGCCCCCGCGACCCAGCTGGATTAAGCGGGAGAAGATGGATGGATGGATGGATGGATGGTTGAATTTTATATTTAAATGTCCTATATCATCCAAAATTTATTCTTGTGAGCTTTAAGCCATGTTAGAATGACGTTACCTCACCAAAAATATGCCTGGAGTTGTGTTTTGTTTCATTCACACATGTTTGAGTAACTCTATTAATCTATCTCCAAAGCTCTAAATGCTCTGTTTCACCTTGTGATGTCATGAAGCAGTAGTTTTCAAGATAACAGCTACATTTTACCTGTTGTTTAGTTGCGATTGGAAATTCCAGGATTGAAATCCTCCAAACGATTCTAGTGAAAGTGCATAGAGTTTAGAAACAAAGTGGGGCACTTCCTGTATTACGACATAACATCACAAGATGGAGCAGAGTGTTTTCCATTTGAGAGAAAAACACAGATTACATTTGCAGTGTTTGTGATGAGGAAACATTATAACATGGATCAGAAAGTAGCATTATATGGGCCCTTTAAAAACATCTTCTAGGTAATAAGGTTTGCCTACTGTACTCATCAGAAAAATAATCGCTGACCCGTCGACTAATAAAATAATCGTTAGTAGCAGCCTTTTCTTCTACAATTATAAATCTTCCTACTTGCTCTGCTCTGATTCAGACACTTGCACACTGTAGCACATGTCCTGGGATGTTTAATGGCCACTATGCACTAACAGGTCTGTGGATGATAAATATCCCTCCCTTTCACTAATATCTCCCATAATTCTTTGCATTCAGCAGAGGAGTCGGACTGTCTGACGGAGTATGAGGAGGACGGGATGGATACCGTGAGGGAGGAGGAGGTGGAGGAGGAAGAAACAGATGACCATTCACCTGGAGACTGGGGTCCAAATGGGGTTTTTCAAACGGTAATTAAGAAAAAAAAAAACTCTAAGTTTTTGGAGAGCATCTAATACCAACAAGGCTTCACTGTATAGCCTAATATTGTCGTTATTGCTATGGAAATTATCATCTCATAAATTAGGAGATTCTTATTAAAAGCGTATACTTTCTTAAACAGGGGTATTTTACTTCTATTTGGTATTAACTGCTAACACATAACATATTTAGATCACCTTTTACTGTTTTGAAAATGCTATATTTGCCAAAAACTACATATTAACATGTTTTATAATTTTCACTTTTGTTTTTGGCGCTGAGTCCCCCCTCCCTTTACTCCCCACATTAAGTCACCCCCCCTTCAAAGCGCTATCACAACACAATCAGCGTGCATCCTGCTAATGAAACTACTGCACATTACATCAGGTAAACGTAAGGAGGGTTTGAATAGAGCCCAGGAGAGATCGCAAGATTACTCAAAAATCCAAGGATGACATCTTAACCACTTCACGCATGTTTTTGATGAGGGAACAAAGTTATAACATGGTAGAATATTAAAAAAAATCTACTTATATAGCTGTATAATATTTCCTCTTTAATTTATGTGCCAGTGTTTTATCCCTGTTTAATGAGGATGTTTTGGCTCTCTATGCGATGCGATGGAAGTGATGAATGGAAATAAATCTCAGATCTTGATAATTACTTAGATCCACTAAAAAGGGTTGATTAATTTATTGTTAAATATTAAACATTTCAAGAAATAAAACTGTTTTAAGTTTGTCTGATGAATAATTGCGCAAGGTCATGTCATATTATTTAATGAAAGTTTAATCTTGTTTTATTCCTTTACTTCCGTTTTTTCAAAATCCACTTCATGAATCATAAATGTGAATTAAAGAAAATACAAACAAAGGTCCAAGGGCAAGGATTTTATATTATAAGGATTATTAAAAACTGTTTACAAGTGGTGCTTGGAAGGACCCCAGTAACAGTAAAGCACATACACATCACAGCGTTACCTGTCACTATAATAAAATTTGAACCACGATATATTGCTACGGAAAAATATTGCAATAAACGATAATATTGAAACTACTTTATGCCACTGACACAATAACAATAAAGCAGTATAATCCCAGTAAACCAGTTTTTAAATAGACAGTATCACTCAAAAGGCCTGAGCTGCAACAAATAAACAGTAGTTTTAACCAATAATTAGCCCAAGAAGTTCTTTTTTACCCTCTACAGCTCAAATCTTACTTTTCTTACATGAAAATGGCAAAGATCTCAGACAACTTTGGCAAAGAAATTATATAAACAATAAACATTGAGCACAAAAACATATTTGTTCAGCTTTTATATATTGGAACAATAAGTCAATATAGTAATTACAGAGACAGGCCTAGCGTTATCTTGAATCTGCTTGTTCTGCTCTTGACATTCTTCTTCTGCTCTTTAGGACGAAGAGAAATCTGTCCGTCAACGCCGAAAACTCGCCAGTGACTCCAACCTGTCGGAGGTGTCAGACTGTTGATGGAGAAGAGAAAAGTGGAGAGGCCTTCTGAAATAACTGCATTTCTAGTAAAGCACCCACTACTCATGTCTCACTGGAGGACAGTCTCTTTCACTCTTCCTACAGCCAATCATCTGCCTCCCAGTGAACTATGACTTGGTTTAACATCAGGTGAGCCTTCTGATGCAGTCCTCTTTTATTTACCCAGTCTTGGGACCAACATAAAATACAGAGAATTGTGCCCCCTTCTGTCTGGACGAGGAAAAACTCATCTGTGTCCTTGTAAAAACACCTAAAATGACTTAACACAACAAACTAGTGGGATCCTCTGTGATGAGAACTGGACTGAAGGCTGCATGGTCTGTCTTTGACTCCCACAATGCACTCCATTCACACTGTCTATAGATCTAATGTATCATGGTTACTGCTGTGCAATACAAGTTAATGGGACTGGACCTACTTTACCGGTGAGAGCTTTGTCATACATAAGGGAAGCGCAGAGTTAGATTAACAATAAAGGACCATAAATTATTTTGTTTTTAACTTATTTTATTTAACGCACAAAAGAACTTGCTGCTGTGTGACTGACTGATTAACGACTGGGTGGTATTTTTTGTTTTTGTCGTTTTAATTAATGCCACATTAAGACGATGCCTTTTCAAAATGTGTTTCATTACAACACAAGATACTCAGGTTTTCTGTTCTCAGTCTGAAGATTGACAGAAAGCTCATCACAAAAACTGTAAAATAATGTTAAATATGTGTATATAGGAACCATTGTTAATACTGTTGATTTTCAGCCTTGAATTGTGCAGAAACTCTGAGTAATCTGAATTTACAGTAAAATAGAAGATGTATTCCCACAGGATATGACTGAGTGGATGCTTTACTGAATATTGAGGAAATGGGATCCAATGAACTTGTGGACAATTGCCAGATATGTTTTTTTAATATTATTTATACAACTACTGGCTTTTAAGTTTTGTTTTCTTTCGATTAACTTTGGCTTTAGCTGTTTTGCACTGAAATGTTGGACATATTCCTTTTGGCCATCTGTTTGAGGGTGACAAGGGAAATAAAGATTTTTAAATAAAGATAATTGGAAATGCATAATTGAAAATAAATGTATAACAAAACTGCAAAATCTTGTTATGTCTGAGGGCCTTCTTTTTACTAGTATCTTATCTTCAAAGATTTGCTTGAACACTTGATAAACTTGTGCTGAATGGCCCCTGCTGAGACTAGAGCAGCTGTGGTCTGTTTTTGAGCATATGTGAGCACATGTGACTCTATGAAGCTGTGTCACTTTCTGCTCTACACAGTCACAGTATCATCTATAATGTATATCCTAACATAAACATACACATACACAACAAGATTTCCTGGTCCCAGTCCCACGACAAGGAGAGAGAACATCAGCAACGGATTTCAAGAGTTCTGCCCACCTCTCGGGTTCCAGAAGTAAAATTCCTATCAATTTTACCCATCGACATTTAATATATTAAGAGTTTGCTGTGGGCTAATCTGTTATGTAGTAACTAATGAGCACAAGACATAATTTCATTTACAATACATTTCTAAAACTACCATTTGTGTTTAGACTGGCCCTGTTGTATTGTCACATAACACCACTAAATGCTGTCTACATTACTAGTGTTTAGTAGTGTGCCATTTTAGCCTGACCACTGGAGACCACAGGTGAGCCTGAACAAAGGCCAGGTGAGCGTACTACTAAAAAAAATTAAATAAACCTACCGGTAGCTTAAAAATACTAGCTTTAAAACGTTAACCCAAAATTAAAGTTTTAAATTTCTAAAAATAATCTCATCATGAACATTTACCACATAGCATGAATTCTTACAGGAGCAGATGGGAGCTGTTTGAGAAACCCAAACGAAAATTCATTATTTTTATTTCACAAGCGCTTTTGGCATTGGGAAGAATTTTGTTCAAATATAATTAGTGGCCACTGGTCTACAGTATTTTTGTGACTGATTGACACATTTATAATACAATAAAATCACATGTGCTGATCACTACAGTTTGTACAGTGTTTCCTTTTATTCATCACCTCCACATCTCCACCTCTAGTACAGGTATTTGAGTTTATCTTTGTTACAGAAAACATATGCCCCAGTTCTTATCAGTTTTGTAATGGAAAGTCCTTGATGGGTCAGCGTGAGTCAGTTCACAGAGTTGTACAGAAGATATATAACTGGATTGTGTTTAAACTGGAGCTTATTTCTGGTTCACCATGGACATGCTGTGTGTGCTGCCCGGCCTCTGTGCGCTGCTGCTGCTGCTGGCCTCTGCCCAGGCTCAGGCGCCCAAACACTGTGGTGATTATCTGTGTTACCATAACAACGTGTTACAGTCAATTTCCAAAAATCAGAAAGTCTAATTTCAATTTTTAGATAAAATTGGCATATTCATATTTATAGTTTGATAGTTTTTAGTAAATTATGTTAGCATTTATCTTGATTGTGATGATTTGGGGGGACTCTGATCACTACTGACTTAATTGTATTATTTTGTCTTATTTCTGACCTAACTGTACATAATTCAATCGAATCTTTTTTTCACAGAATCACCACCAATGATGTCGGGTTCTTTTAGTGTGGTGCGTGTTTCTGACCTACATTTTTACAGTATCTGTTTAACAAATCCCTTATAAATCTCCTGTCTCTTTTTGCAGATGGAAAACAATGGACTTTTCAACACATATGGAAAGATCTCTTATGATAACTTTGGGCAGAAGGCTCGTATTAAACAGGCTGGTTCCAATAACGGCACTAATTTAAATATGGAGGTGCTTATGCTTTTCAGAGAGGTAAAACTTCCTTTCTTAACTCGCTAGTGAGGCTTAACATTGTGAATACTTAGAAGTAACAACATAAAGGCCTATTTATGAAAACCAAGTATAAACCATTCACCACACAAAACACCAGTTGACAGGGTAAATGAGGCAAAGAGCATAGCTGTTAGTTGTGATGGTATGATGCATCTTAATGATGACAAATGATAATAAACTAAATAATAAATAGACAAAGAGAGAGATACTTTATTGATCTTGAAGGAAATTTAAGTTTTGCTGCAGCAACATTTACACTGTGCTTCTCAGTGGCCTTTATGCCTCAGTCAAAGGTCCCAGTTTAACAAGAGGACTGGTCAGGCAGGGTCAGCAGATCTGAGTCAGGGCAGTTTGAGGAGAGGAAGAGCTCTTAGGACAAAACTGTTCCTCCTCTGTGTCCTGCTGCATCACAGCAGCCTCCAGGAGGAACCACGTGAACACAACAGGAAAGGCCTCACTCTTACTCTGCTCTGATGTTGCGGTTGGTGATGGATACAGGAAAAACAAACAGCTCATTTCACAAAACCCAGAAGTCCCTTACTTGTGTCCTTTAAACTGCACATGCTGCACTTCTTAGTTGGCTAAAATCGCATGAGATGATGTTCAAAACTAAAGCTAAAAAAATTATATTTTAAAAGCTGCTCAGCATGTGAGCCAGGTAGCCAAAAATCAACCAAACTCGGTTGCCATGGGAACTTTTTTATACATGATTACTCAAAATTGTTAATGTAATAAAAACAACTTAATCTTTTGGGCAAGAAAACATAGAAAGTTGATATCACATGAAATAGGACCTTATGAACTAGAGCAGCATGTGCAGTGATATCTGTGTTTTTACAGAAAGTGTACTATGAAATCAACTGGAGCAAATTCTCCTGCAAAAAGAGACCTCTGGATGATGCCTTTGTTCCCATGCAAGTGCCCTCTGATGCCAAACTGATGGGACAGGCCATTCTGGGCTCATCCTCGTCCTGGGGCATGGGCGTGCTGGTCAACACGTGGTATGGATCTCTTCCCGAAAACGGTGAGAGGCCAACACGTCCAGTGTTCAAACAAATTAACACTGCTATAACCACTACATTTTACAACAGCAAATGCAAATGGCTTCCTCATATGTATTGATACTTCGCAATGACATCATGCTGGAGGTGTTATACATGTATCTCTGTAGCAGTTACCATGGTGACACAATGCACACATCAGCAAATACAGTCAAAAAAGTTTAAAGATCGTCTGTAACCTCAAGAAAAAAAACAAAAACAAAATTGATTTAATGGATGGATTTGCATTCATGTTCTGGTTTAGGTGTTTTATTTTCAACAAAAAGGTGAGAGTGACTAACTGAAAAACTGTGGGCTAATGCTAGCTAGCGTGTGACTGTAATTTTACACGTGAGAGACTTGTTTAACAGCACAAATCATCTCACCTGTTGTAGTTCCAACTAAGTCCGTTCTTTATAATCAGATTGTGTTAAAATAGAGCTAAGCTTAAAGTCTTACAAAGCCTAAGACAGAGCAGTGCCTACAGTTAGCATCACACCCCCTGGGAATGTTGATGACATCAGCTGCAAAGTATCAATATGGAATGTAGTCTGTTTAAAAGAGAAAAGAAGAAAAATTACAAGTGCACCTTCTGATCTTTTTAACTAATGTATGAGATCATTTTTTGTTGTGTTTTAGGCACGTACTCAGCTGTTTTCACTGAAGTTGGTTGTATTCCTCTTACCTACTCTACCTACAGCCCTAAATCTGGATTTAACACCATCAGGTAAATCTAAACTGACCCAGTGGTGGAGGAAGTAAAGCAAGTGATAATGTAATAATACAATAAATACAAAATAAGTATTTAAAGGGCTCATATTACACTATTTTCTGATCTATGTTATAATGTTTAAGTTTAAGTTTGTTAAATTTTCTCAAAGGGTACAATATTTTCCTAAACATGTTTTCCATAAAACCTACTACAGACTAATTTCTTTGCCTGTTTTTCAGCACTTTCAACTGGGTGATTGGCAATGTTGACCCCATGGAGTACATCCCTCCGTTTATCTGTCCCAAACTCAAAGCAGATGAGACAGAGGCGCCAAGCAACTTCTTCAAAATTTTGAAAGATTTTGTTCAGAATGTCAAAGACGAGGAGTCCAGCCAGGATAATTAATAAGTGACCATGTTATACTAAAATAAAATCACATAATTGCAATGGTTTTGGCAATGCTTTGTGGTCATTTAATAAAACTGTTGTGAAAGTAGTTTGATTTGGTCTGGGTGTCATTGTAAAAACAAAATTTCTTTACAAGCGAATACTGTTTCAAATGCATGTAATGTTGTTCCTTGATGATCACTGGTCAAGGGGCCCTATTTTCTGATATTGTTTCCTCTTCCAAAACTTACTGGGAGTTGTGTTTTATTTTATTCACACATATTTAGCACACAAATCCAGCATTTTTAGCCTAAATTCTTCTTTCAAATGGAAAACACTCCACCTTGTTCCACCTTGTTATGACATGGTAATACAGGACGTAAACTCCATACACATTCACTAGAATAATTTTGATCATTTCAGCCCTGAAACTGCCAATCTGTACTTAACAAAAGTTACAAGGTAGCCTATCTGTTAACTTGAAAACTATCACTTCATGACATCACAAGGTGGAACAGAGCATTTTGAGCTTTGAAGATGTAGATAGACCAATAATAAAAAACAAACATGTGTGAATGAAACAAAACACAACCCCAGGTATGGTTTTCAGGAAGTAAGAGTCCAAAATGACTAAAAGCTCACTTAAGTTTGCCTAATACATGACCTATTAGTGGTTTAGTGTATTATAGCCTTGAACGAGAGATGAACGGTTCAATCCGGTTCAAGTGCTGCATTATTTGATTTCTCCAGCAGATGGAGCTATGACTGCTGTTTTCACTGACACCTGCTTTGATTTATGGCCTTCAATTATTTCTAAATGGCAAATCTTTAGCGTCATGAATGTCGGATTATAGTGTAAAGGGCAGATGTAAAAGTGGCCTTTAGAACACACATGATATTACTATACCATATATTTATGGTGACAGAGTGGTTAACTTTTCTTCTTCTAAGCAAAGAGACTACTGGTTATCCTCCTCGAGACGTTATGCCTATTTTAGAGTGCCATCTCTGTATCAGACTTGCAGTTAAGTGTATTCATGAGTTTCAGCTTCCTGTTATCTGCAACATCTTGACTTTTTCCCATTCAAAAGATATAATACTCTGTTTTAAATTGTTAATAATCGGTATGGCACTAGTCATATTTTTTTCATGACTCTGAAAACCATGGACAGGGACTTGCTGTAGGCTACAGATTACATCAAATATAATATTGACTCATGTGCCTTAAAGGGACTCTGTACATTTTCTGGTGGACGGTTGGCCATTTGATCATTTCTATGTTGTCAAGAATTTTCCACAATATGGCATTGAACTTGTCTATCTCCGAAGAGACAAGCATGTGATGCTGTGTGTGGAAAGCCGGGCCACTCAGGTATTTTCAAGATCAATATGTTTTTAATGCCATACTGTGGAAAATCTAAGTCAAAGCAATAACACAGATAAGCAAGTGGCAGACACACTCCATCAGAAAAGTTGTACCTTTAATAATTTAGCCAAAAGTTTAGTCAAAATTGAATGTAATAATGAAAACTATCAGCATGTGCACTGGGGCTAAGCCTACTGCAAGTTTTTGATTGTTGGAACTGCTTTGGCTGTGCTCTTGTCTTGTGGGAGCAGCTTTTCATTTGTACGTAGACAATGTCATTAGATGCAATTCTCACTTTGTCATATGATCCGTTTAAACCGGTGTTCGTGTGTTGTATGTGATTAAGAGATAAGGTCGTCACAGCCGTGTTACTCTGTCCAATTATCGTTATAATGACGACTAGTGTACAGGGAGTGAGGTGACAGGAAGAACAGCCCAAGTCCCCAGTGGGCGGAGGCAAAAGACTTATTTAAATTCAAATGTGTCTGACTGTTTCATACCTGATGTCGACAGGCTTTGTGCTGATACCCCATTTCTGTCTTTGACTGGCAGCTGGTGGCAGTGTCAGTGCAAAGTCAAGACAATTTCAATCCCTGTTGCTTCAGGTATTCACCAGAGTGGCATAAATAGGACTTAATATAAAGCTCTCGTAGAGCTGGAGACAGTGTATGTGAATAATTTAAAAGGTATTAGAACTCTTTAGAACTCTTTTTTAGAATTAGAATTTTCTAGAATTAGAACTCTTTAGAGTTTTTTATATAACTTATGTGCTCATGTACACTGATCAGAAACCACATTGAGATCCAGAAGACAACTACTCATTTGAAGGTGGAATATATTAAAGGCTTGAAAAATACTTGAAAAGATGCTCTAAGTAACTTTTCTGGTGTTTGTTTGTCTTCATGTAAATTACATGATTACATGGTAATGCTTGGAATGTTCCACAGTATGGCATTAAACGTATTTTTCTCGTATGCTCCATGGACAGAGATAATTTTGATGCTATACTGCTATCAAGGATCCACTTGAAAAAGAGATGATGCATATCAAGGGACTATCTGAAATAAATACAAAAATAATATATTGCAGAACAATTCAGGTTACACAATATCATCTCCATAGAGACAAGCAGATAGTGAACCCTCGACCAGACAAGTTACATAGCACACCTTTAAGTAACCATGTGTTAAAAGCAGGAGAAATGGGTATGTTTTTTTGGATTACAAGAAGAAAAAGAATGGCAATGGCTAACCTACAATTGATCATTCCCTTTCTGTAGTGGCCAGTGACTTCCAAAAATGATCTACCAAATAAACTATGGGTGAACCAGCAACACATAACTCACACATATGGGAGCAAAGACTGGCCTATGCAGTAAAATCAGTAACAGTAAACTGTGTATCTTGAAAATGACATATTTCCTGATCTGATGTAAATGTGTGAGAATATTCTGTTGTACACTGTGTCCTACGGCTTAACTGCTCATGCATCATAAGTCTAAATCACTATTCAGTAAGGTGTTTACTGTTCCCAGGACAATTGTTGCGGAGAACACAAGATTTGGTCCCTGGTGAAAATGCTGTCTACCTCAAATGCATCTTTAAAATCTGTGTTCCATTTGATATTTTTATCTGTGTGGGCTTTGTACTTCACACATCCAATTTTACAGTAAGTGGACGTGCCCACTCCCCTTTAGGACCCCTTGTAAATGAATGCATAAACATATAGGCCGCCTTCTTATGCATTCTGTACAGTAGACTCTTCACACCACAACAAGAAATCTGCAGGTAATACTGACAAAGGTACTGGTTTGTGTAGTACATTTTGTGCTGTCCAACACATAAAAAAACTCAAACAATCGTGAAGAAGGCCACACACTATAATTTAACACCTCTGTACAAAATAATGAGGATGCCTGTGAGCTTTTTAACTTTGAATGCTACAACCAAAGTGAACTTAACCAAGGTGCTCTTTGAATATCCCTTTTCACCTAATTATACCGCATTTTTATAGCACATAGAAATTACACCTTTGCATGGGAGTTGTGTCAAATGTGTAGCCAGGGTCACATAATATTGGGCTTTGTTGACAGTAGCTACAGCTCAAATTTTTCTCCCTTTATTAGTACAATTTAGTACACTGATTGTCTTTTATTTACACAATTACAATAAAAGAAACACACTAATTAAAGGTGCAGGATCACTGCCAACTAACGAAACATTGTATAACAGTTAAAGGGCGCCCGCAACCATGTTAATGCTTTGCAGGAAAGTATGGCTTTAAATCTTGATTAGTGGGGTCCCCTCTCCACAGATCTGACCTGTAACTGCATTAGTTTCTATTAAGTCAGTTCTTTCTGGTTGGACTGTGTTAAAACAAAACTCAGATTGGGGTCTAACTTGAGTAACAGAGCTTCAGACATAGCAGAGTCTCCAGTTAGCATCACACCCCCAAGGAATGTTAATGACATAATCTGCAAAGTATCAATAGGTGAGCAGTTTCACACATGAATGGTGAGTGTGGGGGAGTAAATTAATAATGAAATATTATGCACTTTGAGTATCTTGAAAGGCGTTGTATAAACTCGCTGAAAGAATAGCATATATAAGTAAGGAGTATTGTCTCACATTGTGTATAGACACCTATAGGCTTTATCATTATGCAGCAGAGTGAGTGCTAATCGTGCCTGACTGCTGCTGTAATTACATACATTAGTGACAGTGGCTGAGGTAAGTGGCTACTACACATACACTACACTCTCTACAGGACTGCATGTTTAATGGCTCCATAGGCGTCCAAAGAGGGGACTCAAGCTGGTGTTTTGCATGGGAATTCACAGCAAAGTGTTAGTTACAACCATTCCCCAAATTAACACAATATGATGAGGATCTCCGGGTCACCCAATTATTCTCTCCTATAAAAATGACTCAGAGTGTGTCTTGAACAGTCATTCAGTTTGAAGACGTGCTTATTCCATCAACAGTAACTCATAGTTCACTTATGTTAGAGAAGTTTAATTTATGTGCTGTATCTAGTGCTCTCACTGCCAGCTCAGTCCTTGTTATCTTGGCCTACGTCATCAGATGTATAATACTCCTTACAGCGAAAGCATATCCAGACTGGACTGCACTAGATTGGAATGGACAACACTATCACAGTGTCATGAGGGTTTATATCTCTAGATGCTGGGTCTTGTACTGATGGTAAAACTTCTGAGTTAGAACTCCATTGCTGTGCCTCTTCTCTTCAACTCTTGAGCTACTACAATTTATTCTACAAAAACTTGTTTTGTGCTTCTTTCAATTGGGCTTTTCTCTTTAAGGACAACCACTGCTTCTATCTAACACACTTGTGTAACTTGTCCAGTGGAGGCTTGTCATTATGGAGATGTGCCTAGAATGTTCCACAGTATGGCCATAAACATAAAAATCTCCATGGAGACTTGCAAGCCAAATTATAGGTTAGATTTGTGAAGAGGCGACCCACTCAAAGTAAGACTGGATTTTTTTATTTATTTATTTATTTTTTTTAAGCAATAAATAACACCTGTAGAGATTACTTAAATGCCATTCTGTGAACAATTTAAACCAAAGCATTTACATCTCCATGGAGACAAATGAGTTGCGGACCCTCTCCAAAAAAGTTACACAGTCCTTTAAACAAACTTGGCACTGGTACAAACAGATGGGTTCACCACGATTTGATGTCTTAATTTCAGGAGAAAAGCAGGAACCTATATAACATTATGATATACTCACTGTTTGTCAATATCATGGATTAAAGTCCTGTCAACAGACTAATACCATACCTGTGAGAGTGGATCTTAGGAAAAACTGTTCCTAAAATAAAGTATAAATGAATATTATTATGTCAAGTGTGTAGAATCCCTCAGTCGTCCAGGTAGAATCCATAGCAAAAGGAGAAATTTAATTTGTCAACTGGACAGAGTTTATTTGGTCGTTTTTGGACGTTTCGCAGCTCATCCAAGCTGCTTCCTCAGAGGAAGCAGCTTGGATGAGCAAATTTAATTTGTCAACTCTGTCCAGTTGACAAATTAAATTTCTCTTTTTGCTATTATTATGTCAATATGAAACTGATAATTTATTTCATTTGACTTCATATACATCTGTGTTCACAGATAATGTCAAATTTTGTGCCAGTTTTTATTGGGCTCTTTTTCCCAATAATCACCCTCAATAAAAATGTAAGATGTTTCTGAACCTTTGGGAGCATAAACAAAACATTGGGCTTTTTGCCATATTTAACAAGCTATGCACAGAGGAAAACGTTTATAATCCAGCTGCAGCTTTGCATATATGGGCGGTAAATTCAGCTCTGGTTGTGCCTTGACATTTAAAAGGAAAGCCTTATCTCCAAAACGATATGTTACTAAGTTAAATGGTCCAGGTGGAATACTTCTAAAAAGTAAACTAAATTCATTCAATTTATGTCATCTCAGATTGGCCAAAAAAATTAAAGTGAATTTAAAACTTGGCAAACAAGAATATGAATACCAAAAGGCAGCCTTTAGTTTCTTAGTACAGACTGCTTTGGCTGCACTCAGAAGTGTCACATGAGTGCAGTCTGGTCATCTGATTTAAACAGCAACAAGTACCAGCCATGGACATCCGGAAATGCGCCCACCGGACTGTAAATCAGGATGAGGGGGCATAGCAACTTTCTCACACCGGGGATACAGTTCTGAAGAGGTTGGACTGCAGCTGGAGCTGTCGTCCTACTGCTCCAAGCAGGAAGACAGCACCAAAATCTATTTAAATCAGCTGACCAGACACATCACAGCACCAAGATGTTGTCTATAAGTGATGACACTTCTGAAGAAGGCAGCTGAGTGCAACCGAAGCATGTCAAGGTATGACATAAACAGAGGTCTGTACATAAGAAACTAAAGTATAATCAGAATCAGAAAATCTAAGGATCCTAATCAGGATATTTGCCAGTTCCAGTCCACACTAACAGTTCCAAAGCAAATTCTGCCATAGATTTCTAATGCCCCTCATCTCAATTCACATGGACGCAGTCTGTTGTAGTGCGACTGCCAATCAGCGCTTGTCACTTCTTACACATTTCAAGATGAAGCTAATGCCTGGAGAGATTCAAAACTAATCTTAACATTGATGGACATTAAAGTCATATTAATGAATCTTAAAAATAAACAGGACTCTTGTTTACCATTATAAAACATTTACTATAATAAAACAGCATGTGCCTCTTAACCGTCTGCTGATGTCAATAGTGACATTTAGAGAAAAAACAGTTAATGGGCTATAACGCTCTTTATAGCTCCACTGAGTGCCTGTTGGCCGATGTGCTTATTTCAAAAGCCTTATGTACATAGTAATGAATACAGTTATGTGTGCACATGTTAAACTCAGACACATTACGGATAAAGCCAAAGCATGAAACCAGTGCATCTTTACACACTCACATTAGGGACAAGTACACGCTGCAGTGGTCATATAGTACTAAATGGACTGTGAAAGCCATAGGTGAAGACAGGGGCATGGAGGTTAGCTTTCCTGTGTGAGTTAATTAAGTAGTTCCTACAAGCTGACAGGGAACAAAATGTCCAGAGAGTCTCCAGAGAAAACATATTGTTCTTTGGTCTGACCTGATCCTTGAAAATCTACCCAGATGAGTGCCCCATCTGAACCTGCGCCTCAAACAGCCGGCGACATTCAGTACATGGTCTTTTCTTAAGGCATATAATTAAATGGCATGAACAAAATGTGTTGACAGAAGGAGCTAATCTCATAACACGCATGATAAAATGTCCCAAATGAACTGCTCAATTGCCATTTTGGTCAATAAAGAGAGGGCCTAACACAATGAGTAAAGAACTGAAAATGGCAGAATAAATACTGACAATGTTTTTACACGTTTCGATATCTGCACATGATTGTTTGTCCTGTGCATTGGACCCATGTTTAGGCTGGGGAAACCTGTTAGGAGCACTGGGTAACTCTTCTCCAGATGTTGAGCTTGGGAGAAGCAGCTGGTGAGTCCCCTGAGCATCCTCTTTGGGTTGAAAATACCCAGAGAACAAAAAGTGGGAAAGATTCCAAGAATGATAATATCACAATTCATATTTTGGAGATGCTAGGCTATATTACAATATTGAGTATAGCAAAAGCTAATAAAAAGAGAGATGAAACATGGGTATGATATTTCTGCACTCAATCTTTCTTTTCTTTTTTAGCACATTTCTCATGGATTACCATAATATCAACTGAAAGTTTGTTGAAACCCCCCCCCCAAAAAAAAAAAAAAAAAAAAAAAAAAAAAAAAATCCAAAAAAGTCTGGTTGCAGACCTCCACCAGGATGCACCTCCACTGACATGTCCCTCATCATTTTCATTAGTTTACTTTTTATAAGCAAATTAATTACAGTTTTTTTTCCAGCTTTCGCCTTTGTATATCTTAACTAATTTACATGTTTGCACGTATTAGCACTTCAAAGATTGTACATTTAATTCCCAATACATTTCTAAAAGTGTGCTAATTTGAAAGTTTCTTTGAGTTGTCTCTGCTCTACTCTGCTTACCTAATTATCCATTTAAAACATGTTGTCACAAACATATTTGTCCACTGAGGTTCATTTGGTCTTCTGATAATTTGTTATTAGGTTCTTTTTTCAGACCAAGAGTTTGTTTTCATACCTGACAGTTTCGACTGTTCACTAGCGGGCTTCCTCAGAGTGGTCACGTGATGTTGCTGTGACGTGTCTGGTCAGCTGATTTATACAGATATCAACACACCAGTGAAACCGTACTGAAAACAATTACTCGTCTACCCAAAAGATAAAATAGAAGCGGAGCATAAATGTAATGTCATATAAGAAATACCCTGCATGTTCTGCAATAAAACACACATCAGGGAAACAGAGAGGGCATTCAGTACACAAAAAAAGGAATATAGGACAGAATGCGAGAAGGATACAGTGAAGGCATGCACAGGAGCAACAAAACACAAAGCAGAACAGGAATAACAAAAATCAGCAATCTCTGGTCACTATAAAAGAGAGAAACACATTATGGAGCAAATGTCATTGGGACAGAGGACAAAAAAACATCGTTGCTGGATTAAAGAGGCAATCAAAATATTCAAAATATGGAAACATGCCCACAGAACCATAAACCAGGACGAGGGGGCTTTTTTACTCGCGCACCCCTGGGATATTGTCCTGAGGAGGTCGGACTGTAGATGGCGCTGTCATCTTGCCTCCACCGGTAGGAAGACAGCGCCAAAATCTGTATAAATCAGCTGACCGGACAAGTCACAGCAACATCATGTGACCATTCTGAGGAAGACCGCTAGTGAGCAGTTGAAACTGTCAGGTATGAAAACAAACTTTCGGTCTGAAAAAAGAAATCTAATAACATATAAAACATTTAATTGTTAACAAGTACACTGAAAATAAAATCTAGCCAAGTTAATATTACTTGAATTGAGAAAGTTCCATATAGTAAAATGATCTACCAATGGAACAAAATTTTCTGTAGTTAAAATATGAAACTACATCTTGTTACACTTAAGATAAGAATGTTGCCTGAATTAAGAAAAATACACTTATTCCATTGGTAGATAATTTACTTGTCAAGTTGAATTTACTTATTATTATTATTATTTTTTTTTTTTTTCCCTTTATTATCCCTGTAGGGAAATTATCCTCTGTGTTTCACCCATCCTTTCAGGAGCAGCAGGCCGCACATGAAGGCGCCCGGGGACCCATCTTCATGATCTTATTGTTAGGCTTGGTCAGGACCTCAGCTGGAGGATTTTTTTCCTATGGATTGATGGGGGAAAGCAGAGTGCCCAGAGGAAACACACCCAGACACGGGAAGAACATGCAAACTCCACACAGAAAGGCCCAGGCAACCTGGGGATCGAACTCAGGACCTTCTTGCTGTGAGGCGTGAGTGCTAGCCACTCAGCCACCGTGCTGCTAAATAAATTAAAATGTTCTCAGTTTAAGTCATTTTAACTTACTTTAATACTGTTTTTTTTTTTTCCTATAGCCTACAATGGCATAAATAGAACTAGCATAGGGATTTTGTCGATGAATGTGCTGCCATGGGCTGTGTCTCTGGTTAAGAGCAGGCACAAATCTGCAATGGTTAAGGTTAGGAAAAGGAAATTAGCTTGTCTGCAGCCAGGAAACAGTTGACTTTGGTGGTCTTTTGGCATGACCGCTGTTGTACTTTTACTTACTTTAAAGGACCTGTGGATGGAGGTATGTCACTGCAGGTTGGGTCCTGTGGGGGGAGATCTATTTCAGTCAAAACTGCAGAGAATACCGGAAACTGGTCCAGGGAGGGACAGGCACACTCCCAAGCTAAAATTACATAAGAATGGTGAGTGTTATTGTTGATTACATCAGTGGCTCTTGGTGCTGGCATTCACTGGTACGTGATTCATCGCTGTAGTAAGTCATTGTAATAAAGTGGTGCGATTAACTGAGAGAAGACTCAAGTCTCTGTGTACTTTATTAGCGGCACTGGACCTTGACCCATCCTATTTAACTATATGAACACAAGAGCCCCATTAGCAGACAAAAATAAATAAAAACAATGATTTGTGTGCTCAAGTTTGACCAAGCCTTGTCATCATTATGTGGCAAGGTAGCTGATCATCACCTCTGTCACCTCCTCTTCCTGAGCAGGCCTAACACATGGTTATTTCTGGTGAGCCAAATAAATCTGTTTTGTATATTTTAATCTTGCTGTCAAAAGACTAATTTATACTTTTTGTAACTATAATTTTAAAGGGTGCCAACAGTCCAGATGGTGGAGGTATGCTTTTAGCCTTTATCCTATTGTATAATTGTGTTTTATGTCATTTTGATATTGACTGCACAGTGCTGGTTGCTGTTTTATGAGTTTTGAGTTTGAATTATACTATTGCATATACATTGTAGCTCCGCAGTGGGTGTAGGCTGTAGATGGCTGGGTAGCTGGAATAGCTTGGTGGTGGTGGTGGCACTTGTAATTGGGTGTTTTCAGTTGTGGTAACGGTTTTCTTTGTATTTCTTTGTCTTTTTCACTTGTAGCATGTCTCCTTCACCCCAGCTTTAGGGTGGAGCCTCATCCCTGCAGTGGCATCTCCGTCTCTCCCATACCAATCAACCTTAACTTTGTTTTGTTCAACCTGTAAATAAAAGCCGCCTATGGTTGTTGGACCCACACGCTGACTGGCTCACTTTGTTATTAAAGCTCGCCTGTAGACCCTGTAAATGTTACAATTAGAAATAGACAATGAAGGACATGCAAGTGTTTAATCACCTCACAACACTTGTGAGCTTTGAGGTTAGCTTAATCCTCTAATTTGCACCAAAAAAAGATGCAGATGTGAATGGAAAGATGCAAATGTGAATGGAAAGATGCAAATGTGAATGGAAAGATGCAGATGTGAATGGAAAACCACAATCACAAATATAGGAGGAGCAGCCTCAAGGCCTTTAATCCTCAACCACCCATCCTCATTTCCACGTGTTTAAACCCACTGCACATTACGATTCGTCATTTTATTCCCATTATAAAAGGTCAGCACACAACAGCAAAACTTTATGACTGACCATTAGAAAGGTTACAGCAATATTACAATGTCCATTCCCACTGAGTATTTTTAAATGATAATAAGGGTGTTTTCAAAAGTGCTGGTGGCACTTTTGTGCAATGTTTTTGTGTAGTCTGGTGGTCTCCTTATACTCCTGAAGTTACCAGCAAAATAGCTCTAGGCAAGAAAATTATGTGATCCCCTTGGCCTAATTTTGTGAATAATTTTGATTACTTAACTAATAGTTAAGTTAAAGTGTCTAAATCACCAATATTATAGATATGCGATTGTGTATGTCTTTACAGAGACTGTTTTGTATTGCCGTGGCAACAATGTAATTTTCTGATTATTGGACAAACAGATATAATATATTATATATATATATAATATATATTTTAAATTTGATTAAACAAGTAATTAAAGGAATAAGACAAAAAGGAGGAAATGTATGGGAACTGAAGAGCCTCAATGTTAAGATTACTTCAACTTCAACTTAAATTCACAAACAAGAACGACAATATTTGCCTCACATAGCCAAAATAAAATCATCTAATTATTGGTGAAATATAAATTTTATTATCTTAAATATTAAAGGAACATAATGCAACTTTTCTGGTGGAGGGTCCCTTAAATACTTTTCTCCATGGAGATATTATTGCTTTGTCTGGAATGTTCCACAGGCATTAAACTTTTTAGGAGTCTCAAACTTACGGCCTAGGGGCCAAATGCAGTACCTGAGGTCATTTCTACTGCCCCGCGAGATAATTTCTAATTTCTATTATTAGTGGCCAGCCGATTAAATGCAAGACAATTTGAACTACAGTTCCCATAATGCATTATTGCCTGACAAGCAGCAGGACAGAGTGAGAGGGGCAGACAGCACTTCTATACAGACTTTCAAACTTACTTCAACCAAGAAACAAAACGTGGAGTGTGAGAAAAGAAGTTTCAGAAACAGGCAGGAGTGACTGTCAAAGCCAGAGGAGCAGCCTCATGAGCTAAGGCTAAAGTAGATGGGAGAGAAGTAATTTACCATGGCACTGTATTGTACATCGCATGTACAGTACTTAATATCTATTCAAAGGTTGATGGTTTATTGCTAAAGTGTCTTTGCAAAAGTAAAGATTGACCCTGGTGCTCTGGTTGAAAATATGTCTAAACTGAAAAAAAACAAAACACAGAGACACTTTAGGGTTTAAAATACTGCTTAAAAGTCTGTAATAAATCATGAATATTACTTTTATTAACTAGCATATTATTAACCCCATGATGCTAGTACATTATGATTATAACATATAAATTCTGATCAATTGTAGCCTATAAAATATAATATAATATGCTATATAATATGCAGACCATGGAGGCTCTGTTCTGCCACATCAACCCAACTGGTGTCTCCGAACATTTAGGACTCCTCAAACCCTGAGGACAGAAGTCTGGTCCAGGAACTTACACCCCTGGAGGACAGTGCTCTGGTCAGGGAGCTGGAACAGACAAGGGCCAAGCTTGCAGATCAGGTCCAAAGAAGCTTTGTTTTGGACTGCAGGAGAAGATGGGCAAAGAAAAGGCCTTGAAATTTACTGCTACTCTTCAGAAGAAGGACAAAAAACTCCAAGACCTACCGCACATAAGGCGCTCTGGTACTTGTATGATTTTACAAAACAGAAAAATGTGCAACTAAAACAAGAGCTTGCCAACTCCAAAGAAATCATGAAAAAGGCAAAAGAGTTGGAGTTGCAAAAACTTACTGCTACTCTTCAGAAGAAGGACAAGCAACTACAAGACCAAGTTAATGCACGTTATGAGATCTGGTACCTGTATAATTAACAGTACATGAAAATGTGCATCTAAAACAAGAGCTAGCCAACTCCAAAAAAGTCACAAAGGAAACACCAAAACAGACAAACGAAGAGTTGAAAGAGCGCAAAGCTACTCTCCTGAAGAAAGATAAAGAGCTGGAAAAACAAGTTAGTGCGTACAAGGAGATAAGATCTCTCTATAACAAGACAGTGAGAGACAATGTCCAGCTCAAACAAGACCTAGCCAACAGTCCATGAGAAGATGAAAGAAATACTACAGACACTTAAACCACTTGTATTGATGTTGGAGGAGATCTAACCAACAAAAAAAAAGAGAAACTGACCAGAAAGGTGCAGGAGCTGTCTTCTGAACTCCTCTCAGCATGAGAGGAGCTGCGTCTCCTGAAGTTTCGTTGTGAAAGTGAAAGCCGCCCAAAAGGTCAAAGGTCACAGCGATCCAACCGCGGCCATAGTAGAGGAGCAGAGGAGGAGGCCCAGATGTCAACAGCGCTAAAGCACCTCCAACCATACCCCTTACACTTGCATTATTAAACAAAATTACAGATATTTTAAATGTGTGCATTGGCCTTTATTTAATACTTATTCATGTTTTATTGTTTTTTTCACATTGATTAATTCACATGTCAGCCACATAGCATACTGCAATAGCTTATTTTTTATGTCGAAATGGGTAAAGGGAATGTACAAAAAATTATATAATACATGTTAAAATAAATCAAAAGATTAAAATGGCAATGTGAATGTTAATTCTTTCCCCTCTAAACTATGATTTATTGCCTGCTGGAATCAAATATAATGCTTACTTTTAGAGAAAGAGAGAGAGAGAGAGGTACAGCTGAACAATATACTGTATCTTAAACATATTGATATTGTAAAAATTCATTTATAGAGTTTACTCTATGTGAGGCTGCATGATAGTTTGGTGGTTATGTATAACATGGCCAACACTGATTAGTTAACTTTGGCCCCTGCTCCAGTTGAGTTTGAGATCCGTGTTCTGCATGGAGACCAAACCAGACCAAGTTAGACCAGGTCAGATCTGTGGAGAGGCAAGCCCTCTCACAGTCAGAATGCCTGTTTTTTTTTCTCTTCAGGAGAAGGACAAGCAAATAGAAGGACAAGTTAATGCACATAAGGGGTTCTGATGCCTGTATAATTCGACAATACAGGAAAATGTGCATCTAAAACAAGAGCTTGCCAACTCCAAAAAAGTCACGGAGGAAAAGACGAACGAAAAAGACTTGGAGTTGCAAAAACGTACTGCTACTCTTCAGAAGGACAAGCAACTATAAGACCAAGTTAATGTACATTATAAGATCCAGTACCTGTATAATTCTACAGTACAGGAAAATGTGCTTCTAAAACAAGAGCTTGCCAACTTCAAAAACGTCACTAATGAAAGACCAAAAAAGACAAACGAAAAAGACTTGGAGTTGAAAGAGCTCAAAGCTACTCTCCTGAAGAAAGATAAAGAGCTATTTTTCTAGGTATTTTTGAGCTATATAACCACTCGTAATTTAATACATTCAAGGCAGAGCAATGACATATCCATAGGAACAAGCAAGTGACAGACCCCCAACGAAAAAGTTACACAGTACACCTTTAAATTGAAATATATGAATAAAAATACAGTTGGCATTGCCCTTCCCCAGTTGACTTTTCTGATGATTAAACTGTGAAGCTGGAGAGAAACAATGTGAGGGTTCTGTTGGTTTAATAGGTTTCATAACTGTATTCTGTTATGCTGTGATGCAAACAGATCCGGGTTTCTTGAGCGTGACTCTTGGCTTGGACACGGGACAGTGAAGGAGAGCGCTGATGCCTGTTTGTATTTGCGCCGAGTCTATTTGAACATAATTGTTTCTGTTTGCTCAGAAGGGAGGATCGGCTTAATAAATCAGACATTATAAACACATATGACAATGCCATCTTCACCATATTTACCCAACCCAGTCACCCAGGGAAAAGTTTACTCTTGTCATTTATAGTTATTGAAATAGTTTGCATGTATTGGAACTCCAGAGAAGCTTTCAGCCAACAAAGGTCTGTAAAAGTTTTGTCTTAGTATAATACCCTTTGAATCATCAAACTGAATGGGTGCCCAAAGAAAGATACAAAAGTTTTGCATAAATGGCATTGACAAGTTAGCCAAAAAAGTGCACATGTAACTTTTTTGTAGGAAGGTTCTTTTTAGCAATTAAAAGTTAAGAAGAAAGTTTAATGCCGTACTGTATATAAATGTTACTTACTATACCTGTAAGATGTTATAGCTAACTGATACTTTGCAGCTGATGTCTTCAACATTCCATGGGGGTGTGATGCTAACTGTAGGCTCTGTTCTGTCTAAGACTTCTTAAGCCTTTAATCTGTGCTTTATTTTAACACAATCTGACCATGAAGAACCGACTTAGCTTTAACTACAACAGGTGATCTGATTTGTGCTGTTAAACAAGTCTCTTTCAAATAACATTACAGTCATAAGGTAGCTAAGATAAGATAAGATAATCCTTTATTTGTCCCACAATGGGGAAATTGCGGTGTCACAACGCAAGTTACAGAAACAGTAGGAAAATAAGAGCATGCATCAAATCAAGATAAATAATAAGTATTTACAATCAACTAAAAAACACAACACTATAAGCTAAAAGGCACAGGAACATTGCACAATAAGTGTTTTTGATTCTGAGATGATTGTGTACAGTGCAGTGATGGACAGTGGTGGGTAAATAAATAAGTAGCAGGTAGTGACTTTAAATAATATTGCACATTGTTATTATTACTATGGAGATGACACATGGTTGCTATGGGGAGCTAGCATTAGCTAACAGTTTTTCAGTTAGTCAAACTCTCTATTTTTGTTGAAAATCAAACATCTAAACAGGATGAACACTCTTACTGATCACACGCTCCTGAAAATGTGCTGTTTTTGTGAGTTTTCAGAGTGTCTTAAAAACTTTACGGCAATGTTTGCTAATGTGTGCATTGTGTCACCATGGTAAACACTGAATGTTCCACCATTAGAGATTTATGTAGAACACCCTCAGCATGATGTCACTGCAAATATTAATTGGTAAATGTAAAACCAAATGATAACGAATAAAAATAATACCATCTCGTGCCTCATGAATTTCCACTTTTGGACATCTAAATTTGTTTGTCTAGAGTAATATACTATAGGTGTACTGAAATTAAATATTCATAAATATGTCATAAGTCCTGCCATGGCGATGTGCATATATTACCCTTTCTATTTTTTTTTAAAACAGATTAATCCTAATGCTCACCAAAATCTCAAATGCAATACAGTATTAAACAATGCCATTTTCTTAGAATTGGACGAGAAACTATCTTTGATCTTTGGCAGACTTTTTTGGAATAATACCTGGTGATATAGACACGTGTTTCATCTCCTCCAGACGTCACCGAGGGCTCAGGGCTCGACCAAAATGCCCCCTATTACAAAGACGGACACGTAAACAGCCAACCCCTGATGGAGAAAATAATGGAGCCAGCATCAGCATCCTGCCATTATCCACTCCTTACTTGTTGTCTGTGTGTTTAAAGTCCTGTTTTGGTTCCTGTCTGTTTGTCTCTACACGCAGAGCAGCAGAAATGGCCCGTTGAGTGGCTGTGTAATGGGGAGCGGGGTTAAGGATGGTCGGCCTGCATTACAGAGACATGCATCGCCAGCTGAGGGATTGTATATGCATTCATTATGGGCTGGTTCAAAACAGTGGGCTAAATCTGTGACCCCCCAGGCAGGTATATAGCCCTATAAACTGTAATGTATTTCACTGCATGAATGAGGCCATTACATGAACAGTGTATTATACGGTCAAAGTCCTGAATATTTTGCACATTCAGATTTATCATGTCAAAAATAAAAGGTATTAGAAATTATATATCTTGATTTGTGCTTGTGCTCAAATTCAAAAAGTATATTCTGCTTGGCATCTCCATTGGGATGACTGTATTGTAGTGAACACACACACACGCACGCACACGCACACGCACACACACACACACACACACACACACACACACACACACACACACACACACACACACGCACACACAGGGTCCAGAGTGTGGCATTAAACAGAGACAAGCAAGTGATGCCACTAAACCAAGATTTGTGATCTGTGTTAGAATGCATGTTTTTCAAGGAATTTTGAGCAATAAAAACATAAAAACACTTGACACAAACACTAGATAGAATTCAAAACATACATGTTTAATGCCATGCTAAGGAACATTTCAGGCAAAGCAATAACATCTCACCTTCACAGCAAGATGGATTCTCATGATATTTGTGAATACACAAACTCACAAGAATCCATATTGACATGCCCCTGACAGGTTGGTGGACCAATCACATCACAGCATTGAGGTTTGTGCAGAATCCTACGAAGCACGTAAATGCACCAAAACAAACATGACGGCACTGACAGACGTACTTCAGCCTATTTTAGCGTCAATGTGGACTACTTTGTTTGTGAGAAATGTGCAGAAGGTAAGCGCTTTGTGCATCTGTGGACAGGGAAGATGTCTGTGCTTTTCTCTCAACTGGATGTAACAAAAGTGGCTTGTTCCTCTGTTGTGACGCTTCCACCAATCAGATTCAAACAGTCATCATGACGTTCTGCATTCCAGATTGATAATGTGTAGAACTCGATTCAGAGTGACACACATATTAGTCTGGCATGAACCAGGTTAATAACATCTCCATGGAGACTGCAAAGATTTAAACTCAAAGCTCAGATAAAATTATTGCAAGTCATCATATACTTGAAAGGTAAAAGATAAAAAAGGAAAGAAAGAATTACTTAAAATATTAAACTTCTCATTAAAAATTCACAATGACTCACACAGGAGCCTCAACCTTAAGGAAAGTTTATAAAGTTTTTTCTTTTTTTTTTTTTTTTTTTCTTTTCAGCAAAGATTGACAATTTAAAACAAGAAATTTCACTGCTTTTTGTTGCCAGACAGAGGCCACTACCGCAGATGGTGTCCGGCCTTGCAGCGGAGTGTCATGCATATTCATCCTGGTTCTTCTCACTCGGCCTGATCCTCTGCTCCCAGACCTGGCAACTCACTAAAGGTCCTCAGCCAACTCAGCAACATTTAGAGAAAATCACAAACCTTTACACTGCATTTCACACATGGGTTTTCTTTAGTGAATAAACAGGGCTGACGCTACCTTTTCTTGTCAGCATTCAAATAGGACAGATTTATTATCATTATCAGATTAGTATTTATTATTCTCAGGTACACTTTCCCGGGGATCTTTCAAATAATTTAAGCTCTATGTCAAATGTGTAAAAATAACATGGTAAATTTCTTTTGCACAAACTTTGGATTAACTGCAAGCCTGAGATCTGTCTAAGAGATTTGTGTATGTTTTCTGCCAGACAACTTTGAGATAAATTCTAATTCTAAAATAATTGCAGTAGTATCACACTGTTTTGATCACTTTTAATATATACAGTCCAGGAATAGTTATTTAGACAGGCGCTGCCCACCCACAATCAGATATTTACAGCGAGGGAAATGCTGCCTTCTATCCCCATCTCTGCTTTGAAAGTTATCTCTTAAACAGTTGTTGTTCTTTTTTTTTTTTCAGTGAGGACAGTTACCTAATGGATCTTTGGAAACATATATTGCTGCCAAACCAAAATGTGTTACCAAAGTTAGATGTTATCCAAAGCCATAAATGACAGATACACACTAAATGCCAAGAGGACTGTGCCAATCTCTGAATACAAATGGATATATAGAAAGTGCAGCTCTGCAACCTTTCTGGAGGGTCTGACACCTGCTTGTTTCATGGATATGCCAATCCTTTGCACAGAATGTTCCACAGCATGGCATTTTTGCTAACAAGAAATACCTAAAAATGCATGCAACATGCATTCCATTTTGCAACATGCATTTCCATAACCTGTAACTTCACGGTTGCATTTTTATACACATTCAAGCACTTCACATCAAGGAACCACTCACCCATTCATACACACTGGGAGTGAGGGGGGTTAAGTATGTTGCACAACGACACAAGAATCTGACACCTCAACCAATAATATGAGATTCAAACCTGCAACCACCAGATCAGTAAACAAACACCCTACCAACTGAGCTACTGTCGCCCCTGCTTGTCTCCAAGTTTAATGCCATACTGTGGAACATTCCAGGCAAATGGCAGCATCTCATTGAAGACAGGTGGCAAACCATCCACCAGAAACATAAAAAAAATTAAGTCCTAAAGCTGCAAATATGAATATGTACAAAAATAAATAAATAAATAAATAAAATTATTTCTACTCGTGAGCCCTAAATGTAAAATGTGATGGATTTTTCTGGCTCTTGGTTTCAGTGGAGTTACCTCATCTGTGTCTGTAACAATCTGTTTCCCAGTCACATAATGAGGAGGAGTGCTGTTTTACATAGCTCTGCACAGCTGCTGGTCACAGGGCACTGCACAAACTTGTGTTCACAGGCACCAAAGGGGGAAACAGTCATTTCTGTCTAAAATCGGGGTTTTAAATGTTTGTCTGAAGATATGTTTGGCGCTGGAACTAATGTAGCATTGTAAATTCTGAAATGCTCTTGGCTCAAATGTTTAGTTTTCAGTTTCTAAAGCCAATTTTCAGGGAATTATCAGCACAAACCCAGACTGAAACTTAAAACTAAAAATCTTTGTTCTGATTGGTTAAAATCAGAAACTAGGTAACAAAGAGCATCTCATAGTATCTCAGTCGGTACAGAAGCCTTTCTTACTTCGCTGTGGTCTGCTGGGGGAGCAGCACCAATAAAAGGGACACTGGGCAGATTGACAAACTGATCCTTAAAGCTGGTTATGTGATCGGCCGTGAGCTGGAGACATTTGTCAGAGTGAGGGACAAGAGGACTCTGGACAATCTGCTCTCCATCATGGACACTCCTGCTCACCCACTGCACCAGACTATAGAGGGACAGAGGAGATAATACTCCCTACAACTGTACAACCACTCATCCACTGCGCTAGACTAAAGAGGGACAGAGAAGGTCATTCTCCAACAGGCTCCTACAGCTCCGCTTATACAGTGAGAGATACAGGACTACATTCATACCATACTCCATACAACTGTACAACTCACCCTTATGGAACAGATAAGCCTGTGTTTCTGTCAATCATCATATCATCTTTTCACTATTTCCTTACAACCTCTTGTATATAACTGTGATATACTGTATTTATATTAAGATATTTGTTTTTTACTTACTGTACATACATTTATATAATTTGTCTTATTTGACACTAGTCTCTTGCTATTTTTTTTGTATTACTACTTTAATTTAGAAGTTTATTACCATTTTTATATTTTTTACTCTTTGTTATTGTAATATAATATGATGTGTGAGCTACTGTGCCCAAGTAATTTCCCTTGTGGATCAATAAAGTCTGTCTAAGTCTAATATGTACCTTTTCTGGTTGAAGGTTCTTTTAGCAACAACATCTCTGGTAATTGATGTTTAATCTATACTGTGGTGCATTCCAAGCAAAGCAATAACACTCCACCCCACCCACCCAAATGTTACTTAGTATAAATGTTATAGCTAATTGGTTAATTTGAAATCAAATGAAAATAAATAAAAACATGACTAATACCGTCTCCATCTCATGCCTCGTGAATTTACACTTTTGGACATCTAAATTTGTGTGTCTAGATTATATAATATATGTGTACTGAAATTAAACATCCACGAATATGTCATAACATAGACTGATAACAGTATAAGTCCCGTCATGGTGATAGCAGAAATGTGTAGCCTATATATTATTCTTTCTATTTTCTTATATATATATTTTTTTATAGATTAATCGTAATGCTCACCAAGATCTCAAACGCAATATTGAACAACGCCATTTTCAGAAACCTGGTAACATAGACACTTAACATGTAAATGATGGATTGATGAGACAGAGAGCCTACAGCATGTGCAGCTATGACTGTGTCTGAGGCTGGCCCAGGGCAGGTGTGGTTACACCAGTAACTTCCACACAATGGGCTATTTGCTTGATGTCATAAATAAAAACACAGAATCTGTTATTTGTGTTTTTCATGATTCTCTGATAACAGACTAGAACATCAATAGCTTGTGTAAATGATGAAAAAGTCAACACTACAGTTCATAAAAAACTTTCGATCACATTAATATGTGACACTGATGTCATTCATAGGTTACCTAGCAACCATACATGATGCAATCTTGTATTATGCAGTAAAACGTTTACTTTTACTAGACATCCATTTTCCTTTGAGCCACACCTAAATCATAACTACAACAAGCAAACAACAGGGAATTATGGGAAAATGACGGCACATACAATTTCCTTCAATTTTCCACCACTGCATATGCTCTTGTACTTATCACACTGACGTCAGAACGAGGCACCTCTCCAATGTATTGCTGTTTGAACACAAAGATGATGACCTTTGACCTTGTCCAATTAGCATGTGGTATTTATAGGAACATTTTTATTTAACAGCAACCCATCTTATTACTGCTCATACAATAAATGCCACGCTGCACTGATTCAACTGTTTATTTTGACACAAATTGGGTTCAAAAAGAGCCCTCTAATACTGTTTTATCATGCAAATATAAGCCGAGGACAGAATTTTCAGAATGAAAATGAGCTACAAACAGTGTCTTTAAGGGAGATATTTTCCAAAAACACAAACTGGCTTTGGTCTTTGGCGCTGTTAGTCATCAAGATTTAATTACTGTTGGATTTGAGATAGACAAAAAAAAAAAAAAAAAGCTTTATATACTATTTTTTTTTTATAATTTTCTCAAAATATGAACCAATCAAAACTGAATGTTCACTTTCCAGTTTAAAAGACAATCTGAGAATATTACCTCTACAAGACTCAAATACAATTTCATATTTCTGCAATGAGCTCATTTCTTCTTCCATTACTGCTTCCATCTTCTCTGTTTGCCTTCGTTTTAAGTCACTCTTTAAGCCATTAAAGCCACTCCAACTGTGCATTCAACCAAGTATTAAGTTTTGGAACAAAGTAACCTTATTGCATGAAAATGACAATATTCTCAGATTTTTTCTATTAGCAACTTTGTATAGACCTGAAATATAACACATATAACACATTTTGAGGGAATTTTCACTGAAAAAATTGAACAGAATGAGCCAGGACAGAAATATTACTCGGGTAGTTTAAAAAAAAAATCCTTACGGCAGGGCTGTTATTTGGTTTATTTCCATGCTTGTATTTATATTAAAGGTCCTATATTGCACACATTGACTCTTGTGAACTTTAAGCCATGTTATAATGCTGTTTCCTCCTCAAACACATACCTGGAGCTGTGTTTCATTCACACGTTTTAGTAATCCGACATTATTAGTCAGCCTACATCGCCAAAGCTCAAAATGCTCTGTTCCACCTTGTCATGTTATTAAGCTCTCATTTTCAAGTAAATTTCTACCTTTTACCTTTTTTTTTTATTAGAGATGGGCAGTTCCAGGGCTGAAAATATAGGTCCTTTAAATAAGACACAAACTTAGGGTCCGATGCGGCTTTACTGCAGTTCTGAAAGTGTGTGGTTGCCCAGACAGAGTTTTGAGTGAATAAAGGGCGATTGATTTATCTGCTGGCTGTCAGACTGCAGGACCGTTTCTGATTGAAGCATTATATGCATGTACACATATCTGCAAA
Organism: Taenioides sp. WSHXM2023; assembly: GCA_029959045.1. Lineage (NCBI taxonomy): Eukaryota > Metazoa > Chordata > Actinopteri > Gobiiformes > Gobiidae > Taenioides > Taenioides sp. WSHXM2023. The sequence goes on from CM057090.1 coordinate 16,169,805, forward strand.
TTGTTGAAATATAACTGACAACAAATAGTTCACGCAGCACAAGTTTAAATGAAGGTGATCTCTGTGAATTTAAGGGGTTTGTAACCACTGCAAAAGTGAAGACCCCAGTTTAGCATTACATTCTTAAATATTAAATGAAATTCTACTTGTTTTAAATCCTATATGCTTTTGTAAAATGTTACTTTTTTCCTCTTTCCTCATCTCCCTCTGGTCTTCTCCATAGCCCACTACAGATTTTTCACAATCTTCAGTTGCACAAAATTACAGATCAGTCCTTTTTGCATAAATTTGAATTAATTTGAAAAGCCTAGTATCTACAAAAACAAAGTCTCAATGCTACTGTGAACAAGCAGGTTCACATCTAACCACTACTACTACTACTATTACAACTACTATTACTACTACTATGACTACTACTACTACAACTAATACTGCTCACTACTACAGAATAATACATTGTCTGGTAATATGACTTTATGGTTGCACATAAACAAATATAATAGAAGAATCATTGCGCATAGTTACCAGCCAGACTTGTGCCAGCCTGAATACTGAATGTAATGTGCATCAGGAAAAGCACAAACCTTTCTAATCTGCATTACTACGTGACAGATATTGTAATGTTGGTCACTGGGAGGAGGTTGTGAATGATAAAAATCTGGTTTTATTCTATATAGGCTTACAAGATCAATGTCTGCCATATGATTTTATCTCAAGAGTTGACTCATAGACCTTGTATTTGGCAGTGGATGTTGACAATGGGAAGTCTAATTTGGAGCACTGGCTGTAGCTGTGAAAGCTGCGGTGCAGTGTGTCCTGGTCACACTGAGTGGGAGCGTGTTGTACCAAAAGACTTTTCTGAAAACAAGAGGAGGAGTGCCACTGGAAGAGCAAAGCCAGTAAATAACACTGACCAATGTAATGAGCTGTGGGCTAGGTGGACATCCAGCTCCCAAGTCGACTTATGATTGGGACACACTGGTCCGAATTGAGATGGATTGTTTTCCATTTGTCTGTAGAAGAGTGGTTACTTGTATTAATTTTATCAGACAGATGCTATTACAAACAGAACAGAAATGCTCTACTTGTGTAGGCCTCATTCATTAATTATTCACTTGTTTATGCTGTTGTTAAAGTTGTTCACATATAATTTACATCTTGGTTAAATATTGATTTTAACAACTACTTAAAATCGGAAGTAGGGCCTCTTTCTGCCTCAGAGAAACTGATTCAGCTTTTTCCCTCCCCCTTAATATAACTGAAGCTAAAATGCAAATGTTTGTTACAACGAAATACATCTCCAAACTGCATTTTTGCATTATAAAGATGCCTTCATATTGATACTTTGCAACTGATGTCATCAATCGTCCCTGGAGGTGTGATGCTAACTAAAGGCACTATTCTGTTAGAAGCTCTGAGCTTTATTTTAGCATAATCTGACCAGAAAGAGCTGACTTAGTTGGAAATGCAACACATGAAATGATTTGTGCAAAGCATGTCTCACACATAAAATTAAACAGCGTTTTTTCAATTAGTCACTCTCACCTTTTTTGTTGAAATTCAATTCAATTCAGTTCAATTCAATTCAATTTCTCTTTATTGTCACATGTGCATATACATACAAAATATATAGCACAGATGAAATTGCTGTCCTCTCCCACATTCAGACACAAACGCTTGTATTGATCACAGGCTGCTGAAAATGTGTTGTTTAAATCTATTTTATGTTTTTTTCTTGAGTTTTCAGCTCTTAAAACGTTTTCAGTAGTGTTTGCTAATGTGTGTATCGTGTCTCCATGGTAACTTCTAAACATTCTACCACAAAGATACATGTACAGCACCCCCAGCTTGATGTCACTGCAAAGTATCAATAGACCAGTTGATTCAAATGTTTCACACCAAGTACAAACAATGAAAATATTTGTCATTCAAAGTATACCATTAGATCTAAACTTGGACTAGATCAGTTTAGAAACATACTGTATATAATATAGACTGTGATAGTAGCCTGTATCTCGCCTGATCCATGTGATCAGCAAAAGCCACTGTCCACACACAGGCTCTCAGAATTAATAACACATTCATTGGCACAGTGCCCTTTGTCCCTCCATCTTTGCTGTGTGCTGTTTCGCCCCATTAATCTCACAGTGTTTACTCTGTTTAAAGTCAGTGAGCTGGACACCTGTTGGATGGTGTAATGACAGTTAGGCCCAAACTGCTGTGTGGGCAGACAGGGAGCCTATAATATGATAACCACCAGCCCAGGGGCATTGTCATCATTTTATTCTTCTCACATTCAGATTGTCGGGGTTTTTGTCCTTCCTTTTAGCTCATTTTTCTGCTTGTCGTGCTGGGCTGGCTCCTTCTCTGATCTTTTTATGTCTGCTGTCCTCCCCAGCCTGACATCTTTGCAGGGGAACAGAAATCACACCTGAGAGGCCCATTGAAGAAGCTGCTTCTAACCTTTTCATCTCCTCATTCTCTCTTTTTCAAACCACACTTACACTGCTATTTCGCCTTATTTTCTCACAATCTCAGTCCTGATATTCCATTTTCACACAATCTTTTTTATTCATCCTTAAGATTTGTAATATTTTTCATCTTTGGATCCAAGATCTGTGAATGCAACTGTATTGACATTACACACCAATGACATTAAAGCTTGTGACTTTATTTTCAGGGGGACTTGTTTAACTCCCCAAATACACTCATTTGTTGTAGTTCTTTCTTGTCAGATTGTGTTACAACCAAGTTCAGAATAAAGTGCAAATTGAGTAACAGAATTTCAGACAGAGAAGTGCCTCTTGTTAGCTTAAGGTATTATGTGGCTCCTTTTTGATTTGAAGTCGAAATCACAAAGTGATTTTACATGTTTTAAAGCTGGATGTCACAACACAATGTTGACCCAATGTAAAATTATTTTGACTTACCGGTATTATGCTGATCCAAAGCAAATAATTTAGTTTTATCTATTTTATCTACATAATCTATTTTAATCAAGGTTCAAGGTTCTTTATTTGTCATTCCAACATGATAGAACATTTATTTATTATTAAATGTGTTTTAAAATGCCTTCAAAATGACACTGTACATTTTTAACCTATCTTTTGTTTTATTCAAATTTGTGCTTTAGAAGAACATAAGCGCCTATGAAAAGCAATGCCTACATCATCGTATTTAATTCAGCATCATGGGTGCAAATGAAAGACCTCTCTTTCTCATCACAAAACACAAAAGCGATTGTGATTTGTTCGCGGTGGGGGAAGGGAGGGGGGAGGAAGATGGTTGGTGAGTGTAAGTTCATATTCAGCTTCTTCTCATTTATCTCTGGAGATGCATCATTGTCATGGAAACCATCTCAATCAGTGGTACGTGTGAGAGAGGATCCTCCCATGGCAGCGTAAAAAGTCTCTTGTTTCCTGAGCTGTGCATTCAGACTAACTTTAATTCATCAGTGTTATTGCAGGTTTTTTTTTGTTGGGCCCGTGTTAATTTTGTTGGTGAGTCAGACGGAGAGTGATAGACTGCTCTTTGCTGCGTTTAAAAAGAATATGGGCAACACTCAAGTTTCAATGTGGCTATGTCATATGAGCCGCAAAGGTTAACTACATTATACATTAGTTTGTCATGAAGTCTATTTGATGCTTTGAACGTGTCTGGCTCATGAAATCTCACTCCAATGACCAATCTATGGCAGATTAACATTTGACCTCCGCAATGCTCATCAATCTGCACTTCTCTATAGGAGCTGTCACACTGAACTTGCATAATGGGCAGGCGTTGGTGTACATGTGGACAGGGACATTATGCTGAGGAGCTGATATGTGCTCCATACATGACATCTTGCCCCTCCAAATGTGAGGAAGAATCTAGAAGAAGTACCCATCACTCTCCACCACACGCTGCATTTCATGATCAGGAGCAGATGTTGTCATTATGAAAAGTACAGGAAGAGAGGCTCTGTTTTACTTTCAATGGATGGTTTTCATTTGACGTCATGTGAACATGCAATGGGACTGCAGGGACCTTTTGCCATTCCTGTAATATATTCCTCTTTTTGTCACAAAGTTTTGCACATAAGATACTTGGTGGTGGTTGGTTGTGTCAGTAGCCAGTTACCTTGGGGCAAACTGATGGAAATGTGGCTTCATCTGAGCCTCTCTGATTACCACCCAGTACCATAGCTCCCCATTAAGCACATTACGCACAGCACATAGGGCACCAAATGCTTACAGGGGCACCATGTGAAGCCTCTAACATCAAAGCATCTGTGCGTTGGGCACCCGGATGGCTAGCTACGGCTCTGTCACCACCAATTATTACCAGCACTTGTACAGGGTTTAGCGGGTGAAATGGACATAGCTAACCCACTAACCACTGTTTACCAAACAGGAAGTAAGAATGGGGGCACTTCCAGCGCCATTGACCCTGACTCTAATTGACTTTACATTGGATTTTTTTTTTTTTTATTGTTTGTAGTAACCTGCTCTGATCCTGGTGTTTTTATTTTGCTATTTTGTCTATTAATAAATTCCTATTCTTATGGAACTTGGCTCCAAATTCACTGCTAGCCCCTTGAGCTTCATTTGACTGGAGCCCAACGCTATAGGTGACATCATACTCCCTTATACAGTCTATGGTCAGAGCTTAAATATTACATTTTAATGTAACTGCGCATGATGTCAACTGAAGAAGTAAGACTGGCAGCTAGTTTTAGGTTTGAAATAATGACATGAGGAGATCTTTTCTATTGTACTGTGACTAGCAGTGGGCGATATGTCAAAATTCTCATATAAAAATTTTTAGAGCCTAGATCATGATTTCAGTTTCATCATTATTCATGTAACTAAAGCTATCTGCTGCTTCTGAGATTGCATGCTTCATCGTGATTGGTTAAATCCACCTGTCACTTGCTCAGAGCTACTAAAGAGGTTGGCCAATAGCAGGGGTGGGTGGGGAAAAGCACAAGTATACCTCCAGTCTCCTTCAATGTCTTTCAATGATGATACGCTCTCTCTTTCTTTTCTCCTTCTCTCTCTTTCTTCTCTTTCTATCTTCTTTTCTCTCTCTGTTCTTCCTCTGCACTACCTGGCCTTAGCCTAGAGCTCCTTAAACCTATCTTAAAACATAATCTAAACATAATGAGGGTGTGAATCAGACACAAATAATCACAAACAACAATCTACAAAATATGTCTTTAAAAATGTATCCAACTTATTTAAGTGAACTGGATTGCGCCCTCTTTTATAACAACGGTTAATATATTCATGCCTTTTTTAATAATAGAGAGCTATATTAATGTCATAATTTTTACCACCTTCCTCTGTTATAACAGAGGAAATAGGCTATAAATCTTATGCAGCTGCGTGTATTACATTTGGACTGCCATCAATTTCCAGCTATATTTTCTTCTCTTCTGCAAGATTTTAAATATCGCACAGCAAAGTAACGCAACTACCTGCTCTGATCTCAAAGTTGCTAATACCAAAGAACTAATGTTTTGATGTTTTTGTGGCTTGTAGTGCAGTGAGACTCGTCTGTGAGGTCATCTATGACAAAATTAAAAATTCATGAGTTGAGAAACAAAGTGCATTGAAGTGCACTCAGTAGCTCTCATAAGTGAGAGATGACAGATGGAGGCAGAGACCAACACGACAAGAGGATCACACTACAGTTTTAAGTACTAGAAAAGTGAGAGAGAATTTTTTAAACTTTACGTTTTAAGTATGTTTTTTTGAAAGCACAATGTCCAAACTTGACTCTAAGCAACATCCACTCTGTTTTTGTTTTTCCCAGCACTTGTGTATTCAGCAGGTGACAACAGATAACCCCAAAACAAAACAATGAATTTCAAGTAGATTCACTTATCTAAGCCCACGAGTGTTTATGATCCACTCTCGCCATTGTTCAGGCCTAAAACAGTCATGGAAAACAGGCAGAGGCCAGAGAGGCAAGGGTTTAACAACTTCTTGTGTTAGCAGAGGAGGTCCCATTAACACACAATGGATCTCAGAATTGTAATTGAATTTCCAATATGAAATATTAATGTGTATTGTGCATCTTTAAATTACATGGATTGATAGTTATTTTACATCTTTTAAGTCAGGTAATGTAATGAAACTGCATCATGGTCTCTAGTCTATTCAGGATCTATTCTATGAAAGCCTCATCTCTTCAGTCTTTACTGAGAGGGACGTGAGCATTTTCTCTTTTGTCCATCGCTGCTTTTGAACTTTTTTTCTTCAGTCTTTGTTGTTCTTCTTTTCTCTCTTTACTCCTGCATTCATGGACTCAAGATATCTCAGACAAAATGACCTTTTTTCTCTTTAGATGACAACCTTATGTTCACGCATGCACTAACCTTTAAGAGCCCTTTGGTCTAAGGTCACTGTAAGATAAAGACACTGCATTCTTTGTCATCAAGCCACTGAAATCTATATTTAACATAAGGTATTCCAAGATACAAGTTTGTAGAACACTTCATCTTTTCTTCAGTCACTACATTTACATGCCCATAGCTCTGAGTGCACTAAATAACCACATTCAAATCATTTTTGGCTCAAAACCACTTTGTCCCAGTCTACAAGCAGGTCAAACAACCAAACTGCGAATGAGGGACTAAGAGACATTCAGGTTTGTCTTGAAATTTAGCATTAGCACTAAAACTATCATGCATTTGATTTTCAGGCATGCTAGGAACTCACTTAACATAGCAGACCACAACAATGAAACAACATGTGTAGTCTGTGGTGGAGAGGACTGTAGTTTGTGTCATCACTGCTGATCTTAAACAGGTGAGTGAATGTCCAAATACATGTAATGTATATACATACTAATATTGTCCTGTTTTTTTGTTGTTTTTTTTACCCAAGTGTCTTTAGTCTTAGCCTAATGGAAATTAGACTGCACTGTTACATGCAGTGGTCATCTGAGTACATTACAGCTTCTCCAGGTGTAATTGGAATCGTTGAGATTCTAATCACATGCATGAAAAATCTGTTTAAATTGGACTTGGCTAGTTATCCATTTTGCGTGTGTATGTAGTGAGTGGTACCCATATCCAAACAGCGGCATATGCAAATCATAAAATGCAGTCAAATAATTTCTTGAATAAACCATTGTGGATACTTGAGGTTGCCAATTCGCATGTTTCTCCCCATGGATTTCCTCGAGCATCCTGGTTCCCTCATCAACACAAAACATGCACCACAGGTAAGCTCCTCACTCAAGCTCTAGATGAGATGGGACCCCAGTCACCACACTGCAGAGGACAAATCTTCCTACAATGACAAAGTATATAAGTTGTTTCAGATGCCATGTATGTATGTTTGAGTAATCTTGCAGCCTCTCCCGGGCCCAATCAAATCCTTCTTACGGTTAGCAGTACGATTCTGTCTGAAGCTCAGCTATGGAAGTATAATAAGATCTGAACCGAAGATGTTGTGTTGTTTTCAATGGCCTATGCTCATTGGTATAAAATGCCAAAAATCAGAGTGATAGCTGCTAGAATGGAGCTAGCTCCCAGGAGTTGCAGTATCTATGGAGCTGCCACTAAAAGATCTCACATGGAGACAGAGGGGGAGTGTCTTATCCAGTTCTTATTACTGAATATAGAAAAGCAGGATACAAAACGACACACTACAACTGCACAAACTTGACACAAAACTGAAACTAAACTGAAACTAACTAAACATTTTAATATGCTGTTTCGTAGAATATAGCTTTTTCAAATTAGTAGTGTAAAAGTGTTTGCAAAAAGTAACATGATGATCTATATATATTATGTACCAACAATTAATACTACAGAGAACATGTTTGACAATAGTTAGGCCACAGTGAGCACATACCTCTGTTGGAAGAATGTGCAAGTTTGTATAGCGGGTCACCTTGACAGCAGCAGAGAATGTGAAAAGGGATGTGGAAAACACTATTATAAAATGGTGAGAACTTAAACGTTGAAAACTACAATTATTTTGAGAGTTTAGTTTTTGTTTAACCATTAGCGTTGACCAAATCCCTGCTGGTGATCACAGTTTTGTCCTCCCACTTTCATTTGTTCAGACTAATATAAAGGACCAGAGTTTACTGGCCACAAGTGGAGTATTAAATCACAGATATAAATTTGCCCACGAACAAGCAGGTTAACAGTCTTTCAAGGAACCACTGGTGCTGTAATTTGGAAAACTCTGCATCACGTTAAGAACCTTTTAATAAGGCTTACATTACAAAGGCTATTAGAGATACAAGGCAGATAACCCCCGGTCCTCCTGGTACTGTGAAGGGATAAGAATCATCAAAGCCAGAATCACAAATCCAAACAATCAAACAAATATCTAAAATGTCACTGAAAACATAAAGTAACATTAATTCACATTTACAATGTGTGTTTAGTATTCTATATTGTATACAGACATTTCTTTGTATACATTTTTGTTAGAGAGCTTGCATGCTCTTTGCCTACACAGTATGAAAACACTGTCTTCTCTTATACTTTGGCCTTAACCACAGCTCTTGTAAATAAAGCAAGAAAACATTATCCGCGTCACGAGAAGAATAGAGTTTTTCTGAGATTCTGGTTTGCAGTTCATTACATAAGAATTGACGTTAAGTTCTTTGTTTCTGGCCCTTGCAGCGGCATTAGTCTTAAGGTGTGCTGACTCAAGGTCCCTGCTCTGGAAAAACAAATCAGATTAGACAAAAGGGATAAGGCCGTCCAGCATGTAAAGACGGTGAGTTATTGAAGAGCTGTGGTGTTTTTTTCCATCAGGTTTGGAGAGCACTTAAATCAGCTGAGGCTCTGAAACCAAAGCAGCAACATCCAAGGCGTCAATAAGGACTTATAAGAGACATTCGGAGACATGGCCTTGGCTCATGTGGATCACACTTCAGTCAAGTTGTCTTATACAGGCTGCAGCAGGATGTCAAGATTAACTGACCAATAATAAGAACAAAACATATATATTTTCAATTCAATATACACTCTACTCTACCTTCTGTGTATATTGCATTACTGTGAGTGGGCTTACTTTTCCAGTGGTTTGACTTGTAATACAATCTTGTGATATCACCTGCTCCATGTACTGTAGAGGTATGCAAGTCTTGGTCGTGATAGCATCTCCAAAGAGACAGGCATTGTGAAGTAATAAAATGTTTCACACCATATGTTCAGAAAGTTTTTGGAAGTAGAACTTAAATAATATTTTCTTTTTACTTTCTTTTTACTTTCTTAGTGCCTTTCACACAAAGCATTTTATAATGTATTACTCACTCAGTCCATACTCGACAATCAGCATGTGTACTTATTTGAGCAGTATTATCTGAAGATAGTCAAGTACATTCTTTACTCTCCCCATCCCTGCTCTCCAGATCAGGAACACCACATGAACACTGTTTTGGAGATGCTCTGACCCAGTTGTCTATCTATAACGTCCCTTGGTAAAGCTACTCAAACCATGACACTTACCCATTTCCAGCGTACAGTAAGAATTCTAATGTGCACTTGCTGCCTCATATATCCCACTCACTTCAGGCGCCACAATGAAAAGACAATCTCTGTTATCCGCTTCACCTGCCAGTGGTCATAAAGTTATGCATTCAAATCTGCCTTCTTTCCCTGTATAAGTCATAAACCCCTTCATGGGCCAAGTCTCTGTCACCATATTCATCTAATCAGGTCTTTCCACTCTTCAGTATCTGGTGGATGTTTCTCCTATTAGCTGTATATAAAAAAGTATCCCATGTTCATTAGTGGCACAAGCAATCTATCTATTCCCAGTGTAAGGGTCTGTCACCGCAGATATCCATAGTGTATAGGCTTAATGACTTGATAAACATGTTCTAACCCCAATAATAACAGTGTCAATGACCGTGTGGACAGTGGGTTTTGTTCACTGCTTTCAGGAGAAGTGGTATTTTTGGAGCAATATAGTGAAATAATGAGCCTCCAGTGTAAAAGGAAATGCACTGTTATTCAGATTCTGTCACATTCAATAGGACAGCCATCTATAAGCCTGAGCAGGATGTCAAGCAGTTTGAGATTGGAAGGATTTTAAAGTTCTATTATAGTATAAGTTCCTGTACCACTTTTTAGTAACTGCAGCTTAATTAGCCTTAATGAAGCATTAACAAAGACTCAATTCACAATAGAAAAAAAAAAGTTTAATTGTTTAGAATGATTAATTCTTAGTAACTACTGAATTAAGGGGACTTTAGGGTTTGGAGTTACTAAGTTCTTAATTCTTAATTCGTAATAAATTCAAATTTATTATGCTTTAATAAAGAAGGCTATACAGTTATAATAGCAACTTTTTTTTTTTGTGCCAAACTGGCTATGCAACACTGCCAAATCCTACATACACATGAATCACTCTAAACCCAACTTTGAGAGTGTAAACAAGAAGTGGAAACAACTATAACCTGGTTAAAAGCTCTAAAAAGTAAACTTTGCATAATAAGTCCGCTTTAAGGCTATTAAAAGCGAAGTACAAGTTCCTGATTTGCATGTGCCTTTTATGTAAATCTTAACCGGATTGACTTGGACGCTCTATACTAGTATATTATTTCTGCACTACTTGAGCATAGAGTTTAAAGGGCCTAAACTGCAGCCCTCAAAGAGTTCTTCTCTCAAACAGAAAATACTCTGTTCTACATTGTGATGTCATGTGATAATACAGGAAGTGCTCTACTGTTTTTTCATACTCCATACACCGTCACTGGAATACTTTGAATCATTTCAGCCCTAGAATTGCACATCTCTATTGAACTAAAGGTAAAGGGCAGCTGTTAACTTCAAAACTACCACTACATGACATCACAAGGTAGAATAGAACATTTTGAGGTTTAGAGAAGTAGAAAGACTAATAATAAAGTGTTACTCAAACATATGTGAATGAAACAAAACACAAATCCATGTATGTTTTTGAGTAGGTAACAGTATTAACAAAGCTAAAAGCTCATTTGAGTCCGTTTTGCATAATATAGGACCTTTAAAATGATCTGCTCCAATACTGTTTCTGCTCTGGCCTCATGGAGCATGCCAAACTGACAATAGCTAGGCCACAGTGAGCACATACCTCTGTCTAACCAGAGCCTTGAGACACCTGAAATTCAGCATAGAATACAATTATTAGTTTGAGCAGAAGATGAAACAAAAACAGTTGAAAAAACAGTCATTTGTGTGGGCTGCAGCACCTGGTACGAGGCAGGCGGCAGATGTGATTTTAACATTGGCACTATTGCAGAACATACAAAAGCATTAGGGAATACAACCGAGGCAGTAATAAAACAAATTATGATAGAGTTAAAGAGGGCCCGAGAAGCTAGAGAGACGTTGGAAATTTTGGATGGCAATGAAGCACCATCTGAGCAGAAGAGTGGGACGAAGCCAATACACAATAACACAGGTGATAAGAAGAACTGTAAAAAACATGAGTGCAGTAATGAAGCAACACAAGATGGCTACCAGAAACTCTCCTCTCACCTGAGGGGGGATGTCCAAGCTTATGACAGATGGAGGGGAAAAAAAATAAACAGCTTGAACGCGCCCAAAACAAACACAAACGCCATGAAGCATTAGCCACTAATTACACATGCACCTCTTACCCAGAAGTCTCATTCATAATTTATTTGTTCCCCCTTTAAAATCTGTTTCTCCATTTGGCTTTTTTTTTTTTTTTTTCTCAGATTTTTGGATCCTGATATTTGGTTGAATGCAACTGATAATTTCCCATGGGGCTAACAACCGTAATTGTGCTGAAGAAAACTAAAATGATTCAGGGATGCGTTGATGAAAATCTGCTTCTTTTCTTTGTCGGTATTCCTTTCCAACCTTTCCAATCTTTACAAAAATTTGATGTTTTTTTGTCTTGTCTTGTTTGAGATAACTGCTTATATATAATAAATAAATATAGGCTATCTGATCAATAGAACTATCCATGGTTATTTTGAGAGAAGTGAATGATTTTTGTGCCTGCAAAGGCACATGTAAAGGCTTGGGCTTAAATATAAATCACTACTGATTATGCTGAATGCAGCGAGTCTATTATGTCTATCTATAATGTTGCTAACAGGCTAATTAATGCTAATGATGTGATTTAGCTGCACAGTTTCCTGATGATGTCTCCTGGAGTGAATGAAAAATGAATAGTGTGCCTAAAACAGTATCAAGGATCAGAGAAAAAAACAAAACAAAAAAAATCATATTTAATAATTGTTGCCAGTTACAAGCTTTAATAAAAGGAAAAGTTGCAAAAGAAAATTCTGTCAACCGGACACACTGTTAACTGTCTGCAATACAGTTATAATCTATGACACCCATGGATTATTATGTTGTAATTTGGACATTTTAAATCGTAATGTTAATTTAAAATGACTTAATAAAAGAAACAAGTTTGCTGACCTCCATGTTAGAAAACTGAGGTCCCATATGGGAGCTGATGTCGTCCATAAACATCATCACAAAAGCCACACTGTTGTCTGGACCTCCAGTGGATAGGGACAGATTTTTTTTTTTTCACTTGTACCAAAATGACAATGTGACGATGGCGAATCACAGACTAAGAAAATAAAACTAGAGAACAAAGTAGTAGTGGGCGTATACTGCTGGCAGTGAAGCAGAGGTTGATCGAAGCAATGAATCAAATCAAATGTGCATGAATCACTTTGAATACAACTTTGAGGGGTTAAACGAGAAAAATCAGTAGGGCCATCATGGGATAAAAGGATACACCAAATACAAATATGCTACCCACTGGCAAATAACATGGAGTAATGATAATTTGACTGAAAAAGAGATGATTCTGTACCATATATTTGGACAGTACAAATTGTATAACCTATGTTTTATGTCAAATAGTTGAACATATAGGCCTACCATGTGGCCCATGGGTTTCATCTTCTTTATAGGTGACATTTTAGGTGACATTTTGAGGACTTTTGACCATTCAACAGATAACACTGAGAGATCATTGTTTTAATATGTTAATTTCTATGGGAACAGTGTTTCTTTACTCTGAAACAAATGAATACTGGAGCAGTTTTTCCCTTGTTTTAACAGACAACATTATTTACATATCCAAATCAGTCAGGTCATTAGATGCCTTGTAAACAGCTAAGCCCCTGCTGAGGACTAAGTTGCTTGGTAATAGTTGCTAAGCTGGGATGGGATGTGGCCTCTCAGTGAGCAGGGTCAAAACATGGTCAAGTGGTGGTCATTCCTGGGGCTGCATTTTATGTATCTTAGAGTCAATAAGATGTGGAGTTCAATAAACAAAGTTGAGATATAATAAGCCTAACCCACAGCCAGTGTTTTCTTGGCTTAATTAACTGTTCACGAGATACATTGCTCTGTTGTATACTCTCCAAGGCGTCTGACTTGGTTACATAACAGCAGCCATCTTGGCCAAGTGGAGCAGATATCAGGCCTCCTGTCGTTTTTTGCGTTAATGAACTGCACTAAATGTCAGTAGGATGCAGGCCATTAAAGACAGCGATCATTCGGCCTCTCAGGATTTTGATAAGGGCAATTAGGCCAGAAGCAGCTGCCAAACGCCTCTGCTTGGAGACAGTCCTCTATAAGTTTACACAACGTTTAATTTGCGTGGTCTGATGCAGTACCACACTCAGCCATGAAGGGCATTTTCTCTGTTAGTGTGGTCCTGGCCTCAAATGAGCATATTTTCAATAACTCTGGCTCACGACAACATCCAGTTAAACAGAACTTGTTGATTACTTTCTCAACAGCTAATTTATTAAACTAAAACTATCAAGGCTTAACGTTCCAGCTGGCAGCAGAGTGATTGGAAATATAGTTCATTATCTATAATCTAATATAGGAATGGTCATAAAAATTGTCATGATCTTATTTCTGTAACGATACCATATTGTGATTCACTTTTCCTTCCTACAGCCTCAGCAGTTGATACTTTGCAGTGACATCACACTGGGGGTGTTCTACATGTATCTCCCTTAGCAGAATGTTCAGGAGTTACCATGGTGACACAATGCACACATTAGCAAATACTGACAAATACATTTTAATATTGTCTGAAAACTGTTCATGCTCCTGTTTAGGAGTTTGATTTTAAATAAAAAAGATGAGAGTGACTGAAAAACTGTTGGCTAATGATAACTAGCTTCTGGCTGTAATGATTTGTTTAACAGCACAAATCAGCTCACAAATAAATCCCAGATTAAAGTCTAATTTAAGTAACAGCGCTTCTAACAGACTAGTGCTTTGAGTTAGCTTCATACCCCCAGGAATGGGATGTCACTTAAGTTCATATGCGAGTCAAGGCAGGTGAGCGAATACTTTTGCCAATATTGTGTAAGTTTACTTAACCTCTTAACTGTGTATGGATTATGATCAAATCTAATTGTGATCTGGCTCCAAGAAAATTGTGATCAAACTTTTACGGCATATTGGCCATCCTTATAAAAGACTGATGTTGAAATGCTGAAAAAGCTGTAAATCACAGCAAACAGCAAACAGCAAAAGATAAATACAGTTGAGATTCAGGGCATCGTCACCATTTTGAACATAAATCTTCATCCGGAACAACTGATGAAACTGTCAAAGCCTCTATATGCTGTGATTAACTTGAGCCAAAACAAAAGTTTGTAAACAGTGCCAGGTCTGAATAAAGCATTGGATTTAATAAAAGCTTGGTTTCATTATGTGCTTTCGTCTGTTCCAAATCACCTGCAGCACCAGACACTATTATTCAAATGCATCACAGACCTCATAACAGGGCACATAACTGCATATTTATTAGACCTACAAAATAATTCTTCCTTATAAAAAAAACACTTGCACCATGAGATATCGCCCCTCGGTCAAAAATTGTCTGACTGGGTGTGAGTAGCTGAAATTTAAAAAACATATGATCTAATAAAGCCTGGTGTGATAATGAAATATGTAGCTGATATGACGGACCACACAGCTTCAAGTTTATTGGCTTGCTAGTCTGTATAGGTATCATGCAGGTCTTTGTGAAATCGTATAATAATAATAAATGGAAAAATGTACCCAGCTATTATTCATGTGGTCTTCTCAATCTCAATAATAGTATCTACTTTCAAAGGAACAACTAAATTACAAAGGCAGCAAATAATCTTTCATGACTGAGCCTGAACAAATAAGTAGAAATCACATGCTAAGATAATACCCCTCTTTGAAATGATGAAGACAAACACAACGAATGAATTGGCAACAGAAAAGTTTTACACTGTGAAGATGGATGTGATCGTCTGTGAGCTAGAGATGTTTGTCACAAGGAGGACACTGGACAAACTGCTCTCTATTGTGTAGGCTGTAATGCTGATACAAACAAATCTCAACAGTTGTCCTCTTTTTCAACATTTTGCTAGTATTGATAATATTGATGATTTGATAATGTATTTTAATAATTTGTGAACTATTGTTTCCAACTATTTACCCTGGCGGATCAATAAAGTGTGCCTGTTGGCTGCCTGCCGTTTATGGGTTTCAGGCATATTCTGTCCTGTTTTGAAGGATTTTGTGAGGACACCCCATTCAAAAGATATATTATTTTGTTTTGAATTGTGCTATTGCTATAACAACAGAGAACCATTGCCATGCTAAATCCATTGAATCAGGAGGGAATCCTTATGCCGGAAACCTATGAATAGAAGCTGTACAGAGATATGTCAGAGATACAACACCCACAATCACATGAAAAACTCTGTGTGTTCAAATTGATGTATGGCTAAAATGTTACATTGACATTTAGAGCCTTCTACACAGCGGCCATTTTATCAATGTGTGACGTCTGCCATGTGACTCTGTCAACTGTATGTGGCACACAAGGAGAAAAGATGAGAGAGAAGATTCAATTTATCATCAGCTACATTTCATGGCCCCACACAAACCTCTCCCTGTGTACTACTGCTATGAAGCACTGGTCTTCTTTAGCTAATTATTGGCTAATTGGTTCCCTGGTGCAGACCATCCTTTTTTTTTTTTTTCAAATGCAGGATGGTCTGAGAACAGATCACACTGAGCGGTGCAGACAACGTCCATTTTCGGGACTGTCCAATCACAGCTGATAATTTGTAGCAAATATTCAAATGCATAAGACATCTCCTCTCAAATATCCTCATAACATTCAAAACTAGAAAAGCACTCAGAGAGCGCAGACCTCCGCCAAGCAGCTCAGTTTTCAAAGTGATCCAGAATCCAGGATTTCTTCTGGATCATCACCAAAATCTAATCATCTGTTTGATTTACCATTAGGAACATTTCCTGAAAATGTCATCAAGATCCGTCCATAACTTTTTGAGTTATCTTGCTAACTAACAAACAAACAGACAAAAAACTCAGGCAAAAACGTAACCTCCTTGGCGGAGGTAACAAAACATAACTTTATTTATCTCAGAGGTGCTTTGCTCTTCTTTGTGTTTTCTCTCTAATTTACTCATAAACCACCATGTTTGTTTTCACACAAACCATGCATTTCTCTGTTTGGTTAATCCACCTGTCACGTCTTTGTTAAGTATTATAAAAGTGTGTGGCGTTGGCTGGACATGCAGCTAACTGGTGGAAATTAACTGATTCCTCAGCTCCTGGTAATGTGCAGAACTTGAGGTGGGCAGAGCTGGGGTGGGTGGACCCTCACACACCTTTATGGCATGTTTTATTAGTTTTTATTTGTTGTAATTTTTTGTCCATTTATATGAAAAGTTTCACCTCTGTGGGTCAGTAAAATGAGTCATTGTGCTTCAGGCAGTTTGGTCCAATTTTATGACGTCAAAGTGTGGACATATCAGCCATTTTCAGCTATAAGTGTGTCCCTGGGGGCTGCAGCTCTCAACAAGTGTTTTGAGTCTTTGTGTCCTGTTTAAACAAAGGCCCATGATGTAATCCAAACACAATCGCCATGGTAATTAATTGAGTTAATCTCCTCCCCCAGACTTCATCTGATTGTCCGAACAATAAAATCACTCCTAAATATGTGGGGCTTAGTCACCACAGGAAAATGCAGCATCTCTATCTGAATACAAATGTATTCTTTAGCTGTCAAACTGAACTACAGTAGAAAGAAAACAATTCAATAAAGCTGAAAACAACAGCAACTGTATCCAAAATACATTTAATCTGTTCTGCATTTATATTTCTGATATTTTAGCATCACTTTGCAAGTCTAGGCTGATGTACCCCTTGTTCCTTACTGCAAAATTATAATTTATAAAGGCTCCTGTGTCGTGCTCTGTTAAGCTTTCTTCCCAAAGTCAAAATGAAATTGCTCTGAAATTGCACAAATGGATTGTTATCCTATTAAAAAGAGCCAGTGGTGTGTGGACAGCTGTGGGGGCCCGCTTGCGTCAGGACAACTTTCTCATTTGAAAGTATGAAGCAGGAGTGATTCATGTGGCTGCCACCTTTTACATAACGCTTTGTTTTATGACCATCACCTCTGCACTTTGGGGAGACTGAGTGGGAAAAGAGGGCAGGGGCGGCTAATGCTAGCAAACACTAACCAGGCAAAGTCTCTTGTTGTTTAGCAGCACAATGCATCAAGTGGCAAGCGGATATTGCACAGGCTAAACCACTATTTGATGAAACCATTTGTGCAAATTTGATTTTTACTCATCCTTGCCGGGAAAACAGCAGCAAAAAGCAGGTGGAAAACCATGTTTAAGCCGCAATGTCACTATATAAAAGCATGTGTTATGGCAGCCATAACCAACAAATTACTGCCATTAATAAAAAGAACGCAATTTTGTCTGTGGTTATGTTGCCATGGGAAGACATTAGATGTTCCAGCCATAAGCAGAAAATTGTAAAAATGAGACATAATATCGCCCACAAAAACAGATTATAGTGCTCCACAGTCTGTACAGGAAGGTTTTTATACACTTTGGACACAGTTCCTTTTCCATTTATTTTCAGCTCTGTCTCTCACTTGTGTGGCACATCATGTGACCACTGCTGGAGTGGCTTTACACTGGTGTAACAAATACCTCCCTAGACCTTGATGTACAGTGTTTGCACCAACCACATTCATGACAAAGTGGATGGGGAGCAAGAAGTTAAATAAGTTAATGTTTAATTTTGTATTCAGTGTGTTCCAAGGCCAGCTGTCTTTTATGATTAAGAGAGAGGAGAGTTTGACACTGTCACGATTATTTGCTAAAGAGGGTACAGCTCGTCTGTGCTGACCCTAAATCTGTGGGAGGATGAGCAGGTACAAGAGGTACACTGCTCTAAGCTCTTCACATTATAAACAACCAGCTTTGTACATTCATAACGTTTGGGCTTATCACGCTCATATGGAAATACACATGCATTTGAGTAGACTATTATAAAGCAACTGCAGTGTGCCCACCTAGGCTGTATAAACAGGTTTGCATCAGGAAGGGCATACTTACCAAGTGGTTCCAAAACTGTGATCTGAGGACCTCAGAGGCACTGCAGAAGGCAGCCCAAAGATTATATATAGTGAATAGTCTATATTTTTATATACACATTTTAATTTATACATTTTATATGGAAAACAAATAGATGTCATTTCTATTGTTTTGGGTGACATGGGATTCTGGAAGTATAAGCAGTTTGCAACACTCTTTGGGAATTATCTACAACAATTCAATATAAAAATCCCTGAAAATAGAACATTATTTGGTGGTGATCTGAGAAGGAAAGAGGGGAAAGAGGGAAAAAAGATCTTTATGATGCAGTCCACACCATTCTGTAATCCCCATGTATACAATAGGGAATGAGCCTATAGCATTAGCGCAGATGTACACAAACAGACACAGGCTAACACACTGCCAGTTTACTCTACTGCTCAGCCTGGGTCTGCCTCTGTCGCTCATTCAATTACCTTTGCTTTATCACAGACCCATTCTCCCTGCGTGCACAAGGTAATCTCTCTCCAATCAAATACAGCTCTGGGCACTGCCCATACACTCCAAAAACTATATGTTTACTGCCAGCGCTACAAAATGTATTACTATTCCATTTGTTGTTTGTGGCATATTTAAACCTATAATTTTACTGTGTATTATTCAAGCAGTAACAAGATGTGTGTTTAAGAGTGGGATATGCACTAATAATAGGGTATCTTTGCATTTTGCAGGAAGCAAAATGAGACAGAACTGACACACTTTCCCCTTGAGAATAAGAACATGGTTCACTTCATATGAAATAGGGATAACTACAGACGCCATTGTCAAAACATAAGACATTCACTGTCACTCTAGTGTCACACAAACCATAATTAAAAGTGATGAGGACCGTAGCCTATATGTATAGTAATATAAAATGTATATAAAAATTTACCATAAACCAAGCAAAAAGAGAGTAGGGCAAGATTCAAGCACCTATGAAAGAGCTTTTATTTGAAATGCAATGTAACAAACACCAAAAACAAACAAAAAGAAGTTATGTAGACAAGTCTTGATTATACAAATTATTACCAATTAAATGTATGTATGTAGAAGTGGTACATTAATTGATGCCTCATGATGACCTGTGGACCCTGTGCTCCCCTGTAACCCCTGTACCCGCCCATACCCCCCTGTGCCCTCCTGTACCTCTGACCACGGTGGTCCGGAGGGGTCATAATTCCAGGTGTGGGGCAATAGCAGCTCTCGTCCCACTGTCTTGTGTCTGAGCCTTGTTTTCATGTTTCTGCTCCGTGTTCCCACTTAGTAGAGCACACACAGGGGCGGAGAGGTCACCCGCAGCACCAGGGGACCACAAAGACAGAGTGGAAAATGTTAAGTGCATTGAATGAAAAAGGGTAAGAAAATATGTATAAGAAAATACAAAAAAAAAGAAAATACAAAATTACTTTAATTTTGTTCACAGCAAAAGTTAGTTTGGTTACATTTTCAGCAAGTGCTGAAATGACATTTATAGCATTATTAAAAAATAAAATGAAATGAACACACACACACACACACACACGCACGCACGCGCGCACGCACACACCCACCCACCCACCCACACACACACACACGCACGCACGCACACACACACACACACACACACACATATATATATATATATATATATATATATATATATATATATAAAAGTATATATATATAAAAGTATATATATATAAAAGTAAATTACTTTTTCATTATTTAGAAAAAGTAATTTACAAACCAAATCTTAATAACTATATTAATCACTGTATTTCTATTCACAAGCTGTATTTTATGTATTTTATGGACCTAAGCATGTAGTCTGATAAATTAGGATGTAGGCTAGATTAAAAGGGTCGATATAAGAATTATTGCAAGAACAACAAGGAGAAGAAAGGAGACATGATCTGAGGAGATAGGATTTGGGAGAGAGAGCCAGAAAAAGCCTTGGTTGTTTATCATGTTATTCCCACTGGAAGTTTAAAATCCTGTGAGAACAACTACTGTGGAACCCTGGACAGACGCCACCAACAAAAGGCAGATCACAGCTACGCCAAAAATGTTATTTAATCTTTTCCTCAATTTCTTCACATTAAATCTCTTTATCATTAATTTTATCCACTGGAAGAACATACATTATTACCAAATCCATGAAATTCCAGTTTTTTATGTTGCTAATGATGAATAATGGTGTTTGATATTGTCATGTAAACATCCGGTGAGTCGCCTCAATCCACTTCTGACACCATGACCTGTTTTATAATTCGGGGACAGGGGTCGTAACCTCTTTTCCCATGGATGTGTCATACAACTCTGAACATACCAAGCAAGGATGGATGCACGTAACTAAACCCAAATGCCCAATACGAAGCAGCTTGATCTGATCTTGTTCTGAGCTTGTTGTGGGATATTGATGTCTGCATTTCCTCCCCCACGGCCAAGTTAAGTCCCTCAGAAATAAACAAAAATCGCAAAACGTGATGAGCAGAAACACAAGCAGATGCCATATGTTGTACCACTGGAGGCTTGGGCCTTTTCAGCTGCTTTGTGCACAGAGGAAATGCTTGATTGCTTTATCAGTATTCACTTCCACTACCTGTCCACAGGTGCCTTTGTGGGGAAGGTGTCTTCTGTCACGTTTTGGTTGAATTTTCGGAACCACCGCTGCAATAGCTCAACAAATAAAGTAAGTGATAAAAGTACAATCATTGGTTCTTTTAAAATTCTGCTTACATAAAAGGGCAACTCATTATGAATTTGAAAAATACCGAAAAATGTTTTAACAGTTTTAGCCACATTTTCTACAAAGAAGAGTTGACTAAAAGCAATCACAGTGACATCAAACACACCATGAATATGAATGAATTTTTACCTAGTAACTGAAAATGATTGTACAAAATTTTAATTGTCAAGTTGAACTATCCATTTGTAAGTTTTTACTTAAAGGTGCACAGTGTAACTTTTATAGTAGAGGGTCCTCCACTTGCTTAACTTTATGTTGTTTTTCTTCCTGAAATATTCTTCAGTATGGCATTTAATCTATCTCCATGGAGACAAGCAGCCTACATCACCAGGCCACCAGGTTACAGGTCAGATCTGTGGAGAAATGGACGTGCTTACAGTAATAATGCATGTGTTAGCGGTAGTTTTGAGAAATAAAAACACCTGTAATTGAATAAATACAAGATATATTTGTTTAATGCCATACTATGAAACATCCCGAGCAAAGCAATAACATCACCATGGAGACAAGCAGATGGCGGACCCTCCACCAGAAAAGGGCACTTTTAAAACAAGGTTAAGATATACTTTATGAATACCTCATGGGGGAATTACAGTGTTTAACCCGAAAATGTTGAAAAAGTTTGTAGCTTTTGCCCCTTTTTGTGGTGATCCAAGTGGCTGCAGCACCTGCTTTGGCAAATTGGGCCTTCCCCATTACGATATTATTATAATTACCTGCACCTGCAAAACACGTTTTATCTACATTGTGTGCTTTTCAGCTACCCAGATAACTGGAGCAGGAGTTATGTGAAATGCTCTTAGATCCCAATATAAACCACAGCATAAATCTGTATTTTTTATTTTTTTATTTTTTGCGTCAAACACTACTTCCACTACTTGGAATCATTAAAGAAACACATTCTTTTAGTTTCTCCAGCAGACCCTATGAGCACCACTGCTGTTGAAGCGGCTGTCACAGATATGCACTGTTTGATTCAGCGTGTGAAGGTGATTGATGCTGTTTGGACAGACGTAGGTGCAAAGTTGTGTTCTTGCCTCAGGGCCGTTGCAGCTACTGACGCTGTTTGAATGAAACATGAATAATAGAGTAATATTAGGTAAGGTGAATTTAGATGGTTTTTAATCATTAATCTCATCTGTTAACCCATTTTAGAACCCATTTTAGTGTCACAATTACTGTGGAAAGTACACACAAACAAATTATTGACACCATAATCAGCATCAAGTGGGGGCTTGGGGATAACCCTTGCTGAGATGGCCAATGCACCCCCATAGTCCCCCAAAGAGTTTTCCCCTTTTTCATGGAACATCCAGTTTTGACAAAAACATGGCCATGGCATTGACATGAAGTTAAAATTAAAAAAACAAACAAACTGTGAAATCCTATTCTCTTTAATTAACATTTTGAGCTTCAGCTTTATGATATTTTTTCTGAATTAAGGTACACTACAAGATACACTAAGGGAGGGTACACTACCAGTTTGGAGACATGTTTTCTTTTATGTTTCTTCTTTATTTCCATGATTATTTACATATATTCTCACTGCATCAAAACTACAAATAGACACATATGGAATGTAGTAAACAAAAGATGAATCCAAAATAATTCAAAACTTGTTTTATATTTAAAAAAATAGAAAAAACAGCCATTCTTTGCTTCAGACCCTGGTTTGCACTGTTGGCATTTCTTGATCCTGACAGGGCACAGCGGTGAAGTGAAAACCATTTCAGGAGACTTCATCATGAAGCTCAGTGAAAGAAGGCCATGGGTTTGCAGCACTGTCGAAGCAGAGGGTGGCTACTTTGAGGATTTGAATATAAAATATAAAAAATATATATATTTACTTGACTTATTAACCTTTTTTCTTTGCTACATAATTCCATATATCTTGCATCTATATCTGATGAGATGAAAATGTAGTAAACATCAATGAGAGGGTGTGTGGTGTAAAGTGTGACCTTAATAATCACGGCCGCTGATTAAATGAAGACTCTTGATGTTGTATATATTACTTTTCCAGTCTTACAAAGTAGGTCTTCTTCTGTGTGCTGCGTCCCTTTTCTTGACATAAGCTTAGGATGAATGAGACCTCTATAAAGCCCCACTATCTCTTGTTATTCACTGGAGGCATTTGGTGTGCAGATCCTCACAGAGACCAACATGCGTGATGCTACAGCCCAACTCCCAATGCTCTAACACTCATGCATAGTCAACGCAAGCACACATGAACAGACTGACACCATATTGATTACTACTGGCCTATAAAGCGCAAGTAAATAACATGGCTCCCAATAGACTATCTCAGGGCCATTTTAAGACTGACCTTTCCAGAGGGAGGGCTCTCTGTTAGCATAGTTTGAAAGACACAACAGGAGCAAAAGATGTACAAATTTCAGATACCTCTATTTTGTTTGGGAAGTCTGTTGCGACCAGTAGGCATCTTTATGCATTCAGTAATGCACCACAAATCCCTCTTATCATTTCATTTACAAGAACAATCAAGAGTGGTGCCAGAGTCGAACCACAGCCAGAATTTTCCCATTAAAAACACAAAGGGATATTTATTTCTCTCACCTGATTTCTATTGAGCAGCTGCATTACGTGTCTGGCCACACAATCATGTACAAATGTAGCTGCCCCAGGGGAGTAGTGCACTGTTTTGTGGCTATGCACTCCCTTCTGAAGGACCATGCTGCGGGACAGAATGACAGAGTTGGGTTTCGCTATTTATTTCAAATTCAACTCACAACAAGCTGTTTTGAAGGCTGATTTGAAAAAGCACTCTAAATGTTTTTCGCACCTGTTTTTAAAATAGTATATACGGCTATGTGCTGCTTTTTATTTTTCAGGTAATTGTGAAAAGTATTTGTCAAGAAGAAATGTGAAGTTTAGAGATGACAACAGACATATAATAATACATGATTGATGTAACACATAAAATTGATGTGACACATATAATTTTTGGTTTTGTTCATTTTTGTTTATATGATTGATGATTGTATCATATGACTGTATTAGACTTAGACAAACTTTATGGATCAACAAGGAAAATGATTTACCACAGTAGCTCACACATCACAATATATTATAATAACATAATATTATAAGAGCAAAAATGGTAATAATAAATTCAAAATAAGAAGCAAAAATAGCAGATAGACTAATGGACTAGTAAGGCAAATAAGACATAATTATATAAATGTAATGTACAAGTAAAAATAAAAAAAATATAGAATTATAGTAATACAAGAAGAAAACAGTGCAAAGATGAAACAATGATTGACAGGACATCGGGTTATCTATTACATGTGTGAGCTGTGGTACAGTTTTACGGAGTAAGGTATTTCAATTATTTGCTTGGTCAGGCAGCTAATAGAAAACAATAAAACAATTTGAGATTTTGCGATTCAACCACAACTACAACCATAATATTACATAATTCCTTCATTTTAAAACACATTGCTCGGCTTTGTAGCTTTTCAGTCTTACAAGATAATGTTTTGTACCAGAATTCAAAAATAGCTCCTCGTACATTGAGTCCCATGAGGTCCTTCTCACCCATATTCCTGCCGACGCTGCAATGTTTAATGTATACACTGCCTTGTTCCTGATTTGCCGGGGACTGTCCTGCAGGATATACCTATGTGCGCTCCTCTCCATTTGTGTTGTTGCAAGATACATAACCCAATTCAAGCATAAATATGGGTTATCAAGTCCATTTTCCCTGCCTGGGTTTTCAGCTAATTTAGCACTGGCATAGATATGAAAGATGAGCCTTTTCTCTCAAGGTAAATACAATTATTCAGGGAGTAAAATCACATCAGCTTTGAGGAGGAAAAGCCAACTGCCACATGAGAAGACGCAGTGGTAAAGCTGAGGCTATGGGTTATTAACATGACAGAGGTTGTAAGGAAAATACAATTCACTTTAGTATAGTTGAGATGGACTTACTGTAACTCTACATCTGAATCTCTCTCCACTCGTGTACACACATTTGCTGCTCAGCCTCAAACTGATGGCTCTTAAAAACGTTTACTTTTAACAGTGTCACATCTTTGTTACAATTATTCAGAGTAACAATAATAATCTCAATCTTTTTCAAAAGACACTTCACGGTTCAAGACAGACAAAAACACAAATCAAAGAAGAGGTCTGCCAGTAAGAGAAAACATGCAGATTTCTGATAGCTTATTGAAGAACTAAAGCAGATCAATAAATCAATAGCTTTGTGTTTGGCGGTCTATTAAAAAAAAATAAATGGAAAAAACATGTAATTTAGGGCTAGCTGTCACATTTCAAAGGATTTTCTAATGTTAAAACAATGAGATTTTAAGATGCTGCTCAATACTAAGCTTAATGTTAATTTAAAACTATTCTGTCTTTGAGTATTTAGAAAAGTGCTATATATATTATAATAAATTACTACAGTGACAGAGCCGCTTATCAAGTTGTTACACTGCTCTTTTGCTTTTTAGGCCCAAGCCCCGATAGGGCGTTGGGCCTATTGCTTTCACTACGATGTGCATGGCCGTATGCGAGAGGACGTCGTGCAGCTTCGTCCTCTCGGTTGCCCCCTGCATGAACAGCAGTATCCCAGTAACACACGCCCAAGGCCTGGGGCATATTTATAACTGCTAAAATGAATGGAAGTCAATAGGAGGTCAGGGGGCGACCCCGACAAGATGGTGCTGATGCGCCCGCCATTCATCAATGACCCCATGGTGACATGAGGGAGGTCAAAAAAAGTTTAATATGCTGTTCCCATGTTAACGGATATATTGTTTTTGCTAAAATTATTATTACTACCATCGACATGAAACATCAACATTATCAGAGCCGATCCAAATTGGGGAATTCAGTTCTAAAAAAAAAAAATATATATATATATATATTACGACATGAGGAATTTTTCACTCTTGGCCAGCAGGGGTACAAAGACTCCCCCAAAAAAATATTTAAAAAAATATTACAGGCACATGGTTAGTCTGATTGTGCTGAAATTTGAATGACTAATGCGTGCTCTTGGCCTGAATATAATCCACTATAAAGCATATGAAAAGTGTACACTATAGCGCCCTCTAGCATAGACATGAAACGTCAACATTATTGGATTTGTACCAAATTTGGTCATTCAATTCTATGAATGACTAGAAGCAAAAACATATATTACTGACACAGGGCATTTTTCACGGCTGGCCAACAGGGACGCAAAGACTCCTAAAAAAAACATTTAAAGGTGCACTATGTAATTTTTCTGGTGGAGGATCTATTGGCCTGGGCAGCTCTCGGGAAGGGACAATAGCATACTGGAGTGGTCCTGAGGGAGGGCCGTTCAACGCCGCTTGCGGCTTTAATTTATATTGTCTTTGCTAATGTAACCCAGGACTGGGATACATCTATTCATAGGTTCTACGGTTCTACAGAGCCTCTAAAGTATATACATTTTTTATTTAATTAGCTTGTCCGCACAAGATGTATACAGGGTTTACAATATTGTGTATACAATATATTTTACAATAAGATTATTATATTAGAATTATCTATTTGCTTTCTTGTTTCAGAGATTAGGTAGGTGTGTGCTTGTGTGCGTGTGTCTGTGTCTGTGTGTTTGTTAAATTGTTAATTGCTATGGAAATCCATGATGAATATCAGCAGGTTATCTCAGAATGCTGTGAAACGTAAACCTTCAGAGATGTGCTGCATAAGTTTTCCCTTATAGTGCGACTCACGCTGCTTTAAAAATCCCTTTATAAAGTCATAGTCACGATTCCAGGGTATTGGCGGATTTACCAACAGCAGGAACATCTGGAAGTGTGACACAAACAGCAGCCAGCATATGTTCCGTGGATGTATATGAAGTTTTGACAGCATATCATTGCCTTCTCTCCTTCTGCTAAGCACGCATTAAGCCAAATTAATGACAAACAAACACAACGCGCTGTTATCACTAGCAGGTGTGTGGCTGCAGTGCTCAGGTACAGTGTCCCCGCTCCATCCGCCCACAGCCCTGTCCATCACACTAGACTCTCATTAGAACACTGCAGCTCTCCTCTCCAACTGCCCTTTTGTACCTCAGCCTGCCCCCATCACCAAACACACGCATTCCTGAGCTGTCCGTCACCGCGCACGAGGCAGCGGAATCAAAGAGTCACGGTAATGAAGAGGGTTCACCACTCACTGACTTTTATCTACCATTTTTTACAAAGAAGCACAGTATGTGACAAAAATGTTTTATTGTAATTTTGCTCTTTGGAAGCTTACAGCGAGTGTTCAGAATTTGCATAGCAGTCTTTTTAATTTGGTCTGAGCCCGCCCGTTTAGTGAGTTTGGGTTGGTTTCAGTCAGTGTTTTTGTTTTGATTGAATCTACCAGTATTTTTCAGAACTGGGGAAAATATTGGAAAATTGTGTCTCTTTCAAAATGAAGTACCCTACTATTGCTTGTTGCATTGAAAAGCAGGCTATGATAAAGCAATACCTTGTGATTTTATCAGTTTACATTTACCACAATTTATTTTTGTTGCTGTTTTGACAACTTAAGGTGTGATTTTCTCATTAATCTGGGTGTGGCAATTGCGCATATTGAGCTTGTGTTAAATATTCAAAATGACATGCATTGATTTGTTTGCCTGGGATCCAGTACACACTTCTTCAATACAATAAGTATTCCAGGATGCGTCAAATGCAGATGACCATTTTCCCTATGGGGACAGTAAAGTGTACATTAAACGTACAATGCATAACATTTCTAGTGGAGGGTCCGCCACCTGCTTGTCTCCATGGAAATGTTATTGCATTAGAATGTTCCACAATATAAATTAAACCTATATCTAGTCTCCCCTCTTCACAGAAGGAATTATTTCTGAGCAATAGAAATACCTGTAATGATGGATATGTTTAATGTCATACCATGGGACATTCCAATCAAAGCAATAGCATTCCCACGGAGACAAGTAGGAGCGCACCGTCCAACAGTAAGGTTGGCAGTGCACCTTTAAATTTTTGTTTTTCTAATTCTGACTTGGTTTGGTGGGATAGTACCTGTGATTTATCATAGTTTTATATCAGTTAAGTGAAAGTTGAGAACAAAAATACAGGAAATACTGCTGTGTTCTAAAACAGTTTATCTATACCTATGTTATTCCATCCAAAATAAAGGGTCCATTTACAGGCAAGGAATGCAAAATTTAAAAACTAGATGAATCTAGTCTAGTTTTCAAATCAAATCTTAAATATAATGATTATCTATGCTTTAGTGAAATAGTCTAATCTGTCACATGCACTTTAACCTTAATACAGTGCAGAGCAGGAGTGAGCTTACCTGACCAGCCAGAACCATACGCTTTGACTAATCGTTACAAAGATGAGTGGACCTGGAGGTGTATCATGTCTCCCTGATTTCAGAGGGCGTGATTGGACAGGTGGATTAACCAATCAGAAAGACACATGGACCGCTCAAAAACAAACATGGGAGTTTACATGTAAAAAAAGGGGAACAAAAACACCAAAGAGCTACTAATTTTAGCGGTCACAAGAAACTGAGTAAATATAAGAGCCACTGCAAGCCTTGATGAAATACCTAAACATAAACCATCATTCATTTATTAGTGCACAGAGTTAATCATCAAAATGACACTGGTGGTAATTGGTAATAAGTCAAATTTTATTTTTTACAGCACAATACTTGTTGTAGACAGGTTGGAGACCTGTGATATAGATATCATTCTGGATTTGCTGGGCTAATTTGCTCACATTTTTACACCAGATGCTTTCTCAAAGTAAAGCCTGCAAGTCATCTCTACACCTGGGCCATTCTAAACCAGCCATCCCATCAGTACTTGTACAAAAGTCTCTGTGTCTGGCTTTGAATACATGTGTGTTGCTTTGTCACCTAATCTTGTCACCCATGTTTTATCTCAAAATGTATACAGCAGCTGATCTTGATATATTTTTTGCTTTTACTTAAAGCACTTAGACAGAAAATCAAAGAACAACTGATTCATTAGCCCTGGTGGGAACAGTGCTTGAATAGCACTTAGATTAGGTTTGATATTGGGTTACATTGTATTTGCTTGAGTGGATAAAAGTGCTGAACTTTGCAGAGCATATCATTTAATTTGTTTATTTATTTCAAACATGTGTTTTCAGTATATATAATGGACCTTGACAATCAAAAAAACACTGGAGTTAATTGCAGTAATGCCTGTTCCTAATGGAGCCCTGAAGTTGTTTTGATGTTCAATAACTACTTAGCAATGTAAACTATCCTTGTGTCTAACCACCATTCAAATTATATCATACACTGACCTATAAAGGCAAAGTAAAATACATGCTAAGCTTCATTTTAAAGGAGCACTGTGTAAGTTTCCGGGGAGAGGGTCCACCACCTGCTTGTCTCTGTGATGATGTTGTTTTGTCTGAAATATTCCACAGTACACCATTAAACATATCCATTTTGCATTCATTCAAAGCTGTTTTTATTGCTAGAGAATACCTTGAAATACATGCATTCTTACTGTGAGTAGTAGTCACCTCTCCACAGATCCGGCCTGTAACATAGCTTGGTGGCGTTTTTATGGAAATTATCATGTCTAATAACATATTATAGCACATTCCAGGCAAAGCAATAACATTGCCATGGAGACAAGTAGTGAGCGGACCCTCCACCAGAAAAGTTACACAGTGCACCTTTAAAGGTAATCCACTGCATACAAATATTTAATTATTTACCAAATGTATTGCTTTTGTTTTTAATATGAGGTTCTTTAGCTGCCAGTAGTAATTATATGACTTCATCTATATTTGATACTATTGAACTATAACGATCGCCCTCAACTTTCACTGTACTGTTACTACACAATATACTAAAGAGGTAAACTGTATGAACTGAGTGACTTGACTCACAGGTCTAATAACCTCGTGTCCCACAATGCTGTGCGTCTATGAGTGTAGAATGCTGTTGATTGCTGTTGATCATAATCTGCTACTGGAAAATACATTTGCACAGTCCAATTGTATTCTAGGGAAATCTGCCTGTCGTTGTTTGGTTCCACCCAGAGGCCCCACAGACACTTAGTGCTGAGTGAGGAAGTGTTTTCAATTACACAAATGAAGAGAAGCAATTCTGTCAGGATGTAATTTGGTTTAGTACAGTTCCAGTGTAGTATTCGGTTTATTTAATATGTGTTGGGAAAACTTAGAGTTAGTATTCCATGCTTCATAAAAAATTAACCTATATGGAAAAGTGACAAGAGATGCCAAGATCTTTATTTTCCATTTTATTAATCATAAACTTCAATAATGATATAATGGTGAATAAGTGGCTTAATAACAAAAAGCAGAACTAATAGGCCTCATCATAGTGACAATTAATTACATGTTTTTTTTTATTTTTGAGAATTTTTTTTTTTTTTTTTAATAGTATAATAATAGTTCACGCCAGTCTACCTTAGCGCTTCTCCAGAGTTTACCTGCTCTCAGCCGTCATCCCTCACTCCAAATACTCCCCTCCACCACTCACAGCATCAACTCCTGTCCAATCAGCGTCCAGTCAGGCCAATTTAAACTCTCAGTACAGGTGCAACGGCGCTTCAGTTCGTTCATCATCTCATTGTCCCCCCTTCACTCTACTCATCGTCTCATTGTCCCCTTCACTCCCCTTCACTTTCCTCATCCCCTCATTGTCCCCTTCACTCCCCTTCACTTTCCTCATCCCTTCATAGTCCCCTTCACTTTCCTCATCCCTTCATAGTCCCCTTCACTTTCCTCATCCCTTCATAGTCCCTTTCACTCTCCTCAACCCTTCACTGTCCCCTTCACTCTCCTCATTCCCTCATCATTCCCTTCATTCTCCTCATCCGCTCATTATCCCCTTCATTCTCCTCATCCCCTCATTATCCTCTTCACTCTCCTCATCCCTTCATCCTTAGGGACTGCAGATGGAAACTAGCTATGTAGCTGTAATCTGGTGCAGATCATCTCTGTTTTTATGAGCATAATGTCTCTGTGCATTATCCCTTTCAAATAAAGACTAAACTAAACTAAACTAATCATCCCCTTCACTCTCCTCAGCCCTTCACTGTCCCCTTCACTCTCCTCATCCCTTCATCGTCCCCTTCACTCTCCTTGGCCTCACTTCTACCACCTACAGTCTCCAGGCCCCAGGGGAAGATATCGCCTAAAAGTCATTTAATAATCCAGTCCCGTCATCACAGTGTCTTCTGCCAATGTCTGAGCATTGAAGATAATTAATTCAATAAAAGTACTAATACTTTCTCTTTGTGTCTGTCTGAGTAGATATAGTAGCTGCAGTTTACTTCTAGTTGAGTTTTTCTGTGTTTGAAGGCACAGAACTGGTATAGATTAATATGGTCTATTTTTCCCCTCATGGTGGTTGGTATTATATCAACGAGAGTTAAAAATATGTTGGTAGTTAGCTGTGTTTTTGGGTTCACTGTAATTTGGATGACAAATGCAAAAGTGCTGTGGAATTATCTGGCTGAGGACACAGGAGGAGCAGCGGGGCAAAACAAGCATGAGTCATCGTTAACTGTGAACAATCATGTATATTACAATGGCCCTGAATAGGCGGGTGTCACGTTCAAATAAAGTACATTGTGTAGTATGTGGGTGCTTCTGCCAACCTTTCATATCGCTGTGGCCTTTTATCTCCTACCCACAGAAAAAAACTGTGAGGGAATTAACTACTTTTACTCGTGACCAGAAGTGTGCACAAAAAGCATACAAACAGAATGCAACTGAATAACATATAATTATATAGTGATAACAGAATTATAACATAATTGTAGGATTATTTATATAATCATATAACGGGGCAGAAAACAAAACTTGAACATTCCCTCCCTTATTCTTTAAAAACTTTAAGATTCTTATAGTCAGACCTGCATTACTGTGACATGTATTCGCTTCAGGAGTGTCACATGATGTTGCTGTGATGTGTCTGGTCGTTTTGGGTTTGGTTAGCTGACCAGACATGTCACAGCAACATCACATGACACTTCTGAGGAAGGCAGGGGAGCTAATACAAGTTTTAAAATCATTAGATATGAATGGACCTAACAGGACTCCCTTATGTTGCAGGGAGTATAGAGCTGAGTAAATTTACTTTGATATTAAATGTGCAAATGTATAGTAATAATAATAAAATAATGCTTTACACTTTACTGGCTTTCCTCAAAGTGCTACAGTACAGTAGCAGTACATCAGAATTAAGCTTATACTGAATTCTGTGGCATTTTGTCCCTGTCTTTTTGAATAGTGACTGTTCCTTACCGCCATGCTTTAGCCTTTTGGAGACGGATGTGCACTCTAACCTGATGATCCATGCTCTGATTCCCAAAGGCTAAGTGCAGCATGTCTGTGAAAGAAGAGGGTCTGCCGACACAAACAGCTGGCTTCTTCCAATGGGCTGTCCACATCCGCCTGTGTGTCTGCTATATTTAGTGTACACATATAACACAGCACTTACTAAACCAAGCTCCATTAAAAGGCCCATATTACACTATTTTCTGATCTGTTAGAATGTTGTTTCCTCATCAAAAACATACCTGGAGTTGTAATTAGTTTAATTCACACGTTTGACACACAAACCGTGCATATTTAGAGAGTTTTTTTTCTCAAACAGACAACACTCTGTCCCACCTTGTGATGTCATGTGGTAATGCAGGAAGAGCTTCACTGTGTTTTCAAACTCCATAAACATTCACTAGAATCATTTGCATAATTTGAGACCTGGAATTGCCAAACTCTACCGAACTAAAGGTGAAAGGTAGCTGTTAGCTTAAAACTACTGCTTCATGACATCACAAGGTGGAAAAGATTTTGAGCGTTGCTGCACAACTCCAGGTATCTTTTTGAGGAGGAAACAAGCACTAACATGGCTTAAAGCTCACAAGAGTCAATTTTGCGTAATATCGGACCTTTAAACACTGTGGAATTATCAAATATGTGTAAGGGTTTTGTGCTTGGTATATACACAATATGATCTTTATGTGATTAACAAAATTTTGTCAGAATTTTGATGGGGATTAACCTTAGACTAAAAACAAGACCTAAGCTGATTTACATCAAGAAGTGTGAATGTATTAAAGGTCCTATATTATGCAATATTGACTCTTGTGTTTTAATGTTGTTACCTCCTCAAAAACATACCCGGAGTTGTGCTTTGTTTGTCATTCACACATGTTTGTAATATTAGGCTCTCTACATCTCTAAAGCTCAAAATGCTCTGTTCCACCTTGTGATGTCATGAAGTGGCTACATTTTTCCTTTAGTTAAGTAGAGATAAATAATTTCAAAGCTGAAATCATCCGAATGATTCTAATGAAGGTGTAAGCACTTCCTGTATTACCACATGACATCACAAGGTGGAACAGAGTGTTTTGTGTTCGAGAGAATAACTCAGCCTAAATATGCAGGATATGCGTGTTAAACATCTGTGAATAAAACAAAACACAACTCCACGTATGTTTTTGATGAGGAAACAACATTATAATGTAGATTTTTTTTTTAAATGTGTAATACAGGCCCTTTGAGATATGTTGTTTCCCCACAAAAACATGCAAATGGACTCTCTTTGGTAGAACTACTAAACTGTTATGATCTGCCTGAGTTCGTAGGAGTGTGAATCGTATTGTCAGACGTGAGTTGTGAAGAGTATGAAACTTGGAGTGACTCACCTGCTCTCCAAAAAACAAACACATTACTACTACAGGAGCACATCGTCCCTTCACTGCCAATGAATAATTTATATGTGGAATTTCATGTTTCTTTTAAATGAGAAAGTGGTTTCTTTTAGCAGAGTAGTATGCATTATAGTTTAATTTATTCAATTTTTTTTTTTAAATGTGTGAATGTTTGACTGTGTGTTGCTGTTCATTTTGCATTCATTATTGTTTTGCCAGTTCACCATCTTGGCTGCCACTTTTGACTTGCACTACCTTATCATCAGCCCTATTAAATATTTACACAATTTGTATTTCTAGGCTCAAAGAAAACATGGTGGAGTCATGAATCTTACATGAACAAGGCACAGTCAAATGCCTCATAATTTGGCTGTTTATTATTATTCTGAATATGCAGGTGCAAAATGTGGGTGTAAATGACTGTATAATGTATGCAAGTTGCTGTTGACACAATGTGAAGTGTAGAATATCTTTCCAGGTAAAATATGCTAATAAAGTTTGAGAGTTCCAGTTAATCTCCTTGTTGTTAAAACTTCTCTTACAGCTAAAGTTGGGAGCATGAATATCTCACCATTGTGTTTCTTTAAGGGACACAATGTGTAACTTTTATTATGGGTAAAGTTCAACCTCAACATAATTAGTATGTTTCTTGGATTCATAATCATAAAATATGATTATGAAAAGTTCTATTCAAACAAACCTGATGTCAATGATAAAGTGCACAATGTAACTTTTCTGGAGAAGGGTCGGCTATCTGCTTGTTTCCATGGAGATGTTAGTGCATTGCCTACAATGTTCCACATGGCATTAAACGTATCTCACTTGTCTCTATGGAGCGGGAGGTGACGGCACCATGCCAAGTTACAGTACAGTAAGTGGAGATGTGTGGAGGTGTTTTTTCACTACAAAAAAGTAGTGAATAAATGCAAGAAATATTTATTTAATGCCATACCATGCAACATCTCCATAGAGACAAGAAGATGCCAAATCACCCACCAGAGATGTTACACAGTGCACCTTTAAACTAAGCAGATATTGATAGAGATTATGAAGCATTAATGACAAACTATAATTTTATGCATAGAAGCCTCAAATTGCCTTTTTAGGGAGGTTTGATGATCCTCATTGCTTTCTTGTGCATTATACAGATTTGTTTACAGCACAAATAAAACTAATTTCAGACACTAATTAACATTTATCATCCATTCAGACAAGTTGCCTTTACTTACTTCCATTATTGATAGTGTTGCGCTTTGAGTTGTGCTGGGTGAATATTGACTGTAGCTAAAAGGCAACGGCTAATTAACACTGAGTCTACAAGTGGAGCTGGAAATACACTGGCACTGATACCAGCTAGCACAGACACACAACATACACCACATCTTCAAGGTACTTTTCTTTAACAGATGTGATGTTAGCTTCCTGTTATGAAATATGTTTAACCCTGAGAGTATCTTTGATGGATTCTCAAAATATTCCACTTTCTGAATGAATATGTTTGGGTCAGTTACTTTTGATTATGCAAGACAGAGGTTGAGTGCAGAGAAACACAGTCAAGTCCGCAGGATCCAGTTAGTGTTTTAATGTTACCTACTATAAATAGGGGTATAGACCACGTGTATATAAGAGCTTTATGAAATAGTCCTAGATCCAGAGATTATAATACAGTGAAAACAACACTTATATTAAAAGTCTGTAGTATGTTATTTTAACCATGTATCTATAATGTAAAATGCAGTTTTTACTTGACACTTGCTACGTGACGTTCTCTTCTAGATCATTGTTGTCTTAACTTGTATAACAAAGTACGGTTCTATTTTTGTGTCTTTTTAATTGACTCATATAGTCATTTGAGTATATTTCAATGTTTTTTTTCTTTTTCCGGCAATAATTTTACAATAATTATCACAATATTACTTTCAATCACAATTATTTTGGCCATGAAAACTGTGCTGCAAAATTTTAATATTGTCCATTGCCTATTTTAGACTTGCAAAATTGTATATATCTTTGTTTTATCTCAACACACTTTTTCAATAAATACACTATTAATAATTATATTTTTGATACTAACCCTTCATCTGAGACATGATGTAGGCTTTAATTAATCTTGTACAGTAGCTACAGAGCAATGTCCCAAGTTTACTGGCCTGTATTGTCCAGTGGGAGCTCTCCTTTGTGTATTTACATGAGCAGTTGACATGCACACACACACTCTCCCACACGCGGGCCTTCGTTCTCACAGCCTTACACTTTGGTAAACGTGCCGAGAATCACTGCACTAAACGGCAAACAAACGCAACAGGCTTCGAATAAGAGAGCCTCGTACAAATGAAAAGGGATGAACCAGCAAACTCCAGCCCCACAAGGAAAATGGCCACTTCGTCTCTATTCCACACTATATCTACCCTGTTAATAATTCCACTTTTCTCATTCTGGAATAAAACAAAACAAAATATTGATACAGAGAGACCAGTCCATCGAGTTCTGGTTTGACAGGCTCCACTCTTTACTGTGCGACACATAGTTTGGTAACACAAAACAGCAAATGAATTGTTAACACTGCCTTAGATTATTATGGAGTTATGTATTTGAGTTATAATGGATTGACTCACACATTTAAAATAAAAAGCTTATAATTTTGGGGGCACAAAAGCCCTATTTATAAAGTTATCACAGCAAGTATAAATGGCCAAGTGAAGGTTACAATCACTATGTCATGTTTGTTTGGAATAAATGATACTTGTTACTTAACTTGCTTTGCTTGTCGAGTCAAAACCATCAAAACCCACATTCAACTGTCACTTTATATGGCACTGCATTATATTCATGACAACAAAAATAAACCTACAATACATATATTTACACTTTCAGTTGTAAAAAAAATAAAAAAAAATTGTATTTGCATTAAAGACATTCTCTGTGGTGTTTCTGCAGTGGTTTGTGAAAAGTGAATGTCCATGCATTTCCTTTACACTTTATGTACAATAATGTAGTCCAACAGAGTCCAATAAGCTTTTAGGCATATCTTCTGGAGTCTCTCTTACATAGTATCTTTTTAAAGGCCCTCCTGAAGTCATTATTAAAGATGGTATAGATGATTGGATTGAGTGCACTATTGCAATAGCCGAACCAAAAAAAGAATTTGAACAGAGTCATTGGCACATAGCAGGATACGCATATTGTCTGGAGCATGTAGGTGAAGAAAAAGGGAAACCAGCAGATGACAAAAACCCCTATCACCACTGCCAGTACAAAAGTGAAGCGCTTCTCACGGTTCTGTCGGCCTTTCCACCTGCTCCCCTTAGTGCTCTGGATTCGTTTGGGCACCTCATTGTCTCCTGGTTTGATTTGGCACAGCTTGGTTTTGCCTTTGTGGTTCTTCTTTTTAATGGAGCAGGGGTTGTTCACTTTATGATCAGAAGATGACGAGTCTTCAATGTCCACTCCATTGACTTCACCTTTGACCCCATCGCCTTCTCCTCCTTGCTCTTTCAGTTCAATGTCCCGTTCCCCATTCAGCTTGATGGCCTCCTCTTTGCCTCCATCCAAACCATTGTGTTTGTGGTCGACTGCATTTACCTTTGGTATCCTGTCTCCAGTGGGAGCCCGAGTTCTCTTCTTGGCAATTTGGTATATTCGGATGTAGACGAGGACCATAATGATGCAGGGCAGGAAAAAGGAGCCAATGCAGGAGGAGATGACATACCACTCGTCATCATTGATGGTACACACGGGCTGCTCTTTGTTCTTCTCCTTCTTCATGGTGATCAGGGGTGGGAATGAGATCACAGCTGCAATCACCCATACAATGAAGATGATGCACTTAATGCGGCGAGGGGTCCTCTTTAGGTTGTACTCAATGGCTTGTGTGATGGACCAGTAGCGGTCCAGGCTGATGGCGCAGAGGTGGGCAATGGAAGCGGTGCAGAACAGAACATCAAGTGCAAGGTAAATCTCACACCAGATCTCCCCAAAGTACCAGTATCCCATCAGCTCATTGGCTAATGAGAAGGGCATGACCAGCGTGGCCACTAAGATGTCTGCAGAGGCCAGAGACACCAAGAACAGGTTCTGAGGAGCCCTGAGGGCTCGGCTCGTGAACACTGCTATCACCACCAACACGTTTCCAAACACTATCAGAAGGATCATGAAGCTCACCAGGACAGTCAGCAGAACGGACGTCTGCACGCTGAACGGCGCCCAGGACACGGTCCCGTTGGTGTCATTGTCAAACCCCATGGAGACAGATGTGAGTTCACACGAGGATACACAGAACCCTCCGGTCAGGGCAGAGAGCTAGTGCCTCACAGTGGGGCTTCGAAACCACGGAAATGGAAAATAACGATTCCTCTCGAGCTTTTTCTTTCATAATGAATAATCTCATTGTATCAGTGAAGAGACTGTAGCATCATCTGGAATTAAAAGGCAAAAATTAAACAAAAATTAGCTAAACGAATCAAAGTCTTACTTGAATAATTGTATCCTCTATTGAAGATAAATATGTAAATAACTTACCAAATACAAAGAGCTGCAAAGAATTATAATCAAAAATGCCCGGTGCGCAACTTCTTTACGCAGTTCAGAATGACACGGACACAATCCATGGAGCTTTTTCCTTTAATCTCTGTTGCCTCTGTCCACAGGCGCACGCACAGGTTCGTGTGTTGTGTTCAACAGCAGACTAATAG
Source organism: Taenioides sp. WSHXM2023 (assembly GCA_029959045.1). Taxonomy (NCBI): domain Eukaryota; kingdom Metazoa; phylum Chordata; class Actinopteri; order Gobiiformes; family Gobiidae; genus Taenioides; species Taenioides sp. WSHXM2023. The sequence continues at coordinate 16,208,338 of CM057090.1, forward strand.
AGCACTAATCGTGTTATCCTGGGCGCTGCCGTGCTGCTGTCTGCGCGAGGAGTCGCTCCCTCAGTGTTAACCAGAGCGCCACTCCCTCACTTTATAACGCGCACACACCGGCTCCTACTAACTACAGTGTAGAGAGCAAAGGCAGCGTGTGTCTGAAAGACTGAGAGCATGTGACATTAGATATCAGCCTAAGTAGAATAAATTGTTTCTATAAAAGTCTAAAACAGTTAGTCACGTTTACGCACGGTGCGTATCACAAACACATTCTCCACAGGTGAGAGTCGTGGTTTACGATCACTTTCACTAAACCACTATCATGTTTGCTTCAAAATAATTTGTATAACTGACATTAAATTAACACAGTATGCTATTAACATTACATTCTACATTACAGATTGTATTGCCATCAAATGCGCATCAAACTATTGTTCATTACGCAGGCACTAGCCTAGAAATCCAGTTATGACTGGTAACATTAACCACATAAGATTATAACAGCATGCAACATACCCGCCATGAACCTTCACTCTTCACTTTTTTTGAGCACAGCGGGGAGAAGGGACATTTTTCCGTGAGAGAAGTATTATGAATGCTCTTGGATTTTGGCCCTGTATTCTTAAATCGCACCACCTGTCTGGATTTTTCAATTCTATCTGGCTGTATTGACTTCACACATTTATTAGGCATTTACTTTTGTTTGCCTTCAGCTACGAGAGATTACACCGTTCACAGCAGCGTATGCCCTTGATCATTTTCTTCTTACTGAAAGAAGCAGTTTACACAGAGCGTCATAGTCTACTTGTGGAAACAGTGTTTAAAGTAGAAGGCTCATTTACTTTTGCACAAAGTATCTTTATTACCTTGCACACAATGGACTGTATAAACACAGTGTAAACATATAAGCTGTCCATGCTCATTTATTTGGTTAACCTGGTGGTACATGTCAGATGTAAAAGATAAATATTTACCTAACTAACACATTTATGGTATAGTGTAAAGATATCATAATTAAGTCTGTTCTTACTCCCTATACTGATGGCACCTGAGCTTCCTCTCACCAAAAATATAGATTTAACCTATCCATCCATTTTCTTCCGCTTATCCAGGGCCGGGTCGCAGGGGCAACAGTCTAAGCAGGGGCTCCCAGACTTCCTTCACCCCGGACACTTCCTCCAGCTCCTCCGGGGGGGACCCCAAGGCGTTTCCAGACAAAAGACATAGTTGCTCCAACGTGTCCTGGGTCTTCCCCAGGGCCTCCTCCCGATGGGACATGCCCGGAACACCTCCCGAGGGAGGCGTCCAGGAGGCATCCGGAACAAATGCTTGAGCCACCTCGGCTGGCTCCTCTCGACATGGAGGAGCAGCGGCTCTACTCCAAGCTCCTCCCGTGTTACTGAGCTCCTCACCCTATCTCTAAGGGAGTGCCCAGCCACTGCAGAGGAAACTCATTTCGGCTGCTTGTATCCACAATCTTGTCCTTTCGGTCATTACCCAAAGCTCATGGCTATAGGTGAGGGTAGGAATGTAGATTGACCGGTAAATCGAGAGGTTTTTTCTTCACCACAAAGGTCCGGTACAGCAACCACATCACTGCCAACGCTGCACCGATCCGCTTGTCGTGAACAAGACCCCGAGATACTTGAACTCCTTCACTTGAGGCAGGGATTCTCCATCCACCTGGAGAGGGCCACCTTTTTCCGGTCAAGAACCATGGCCTCGGAATTGGAGGAGCTGATCCTCATCCCAGCTGCTTCACACTCGGCTGCAAACCACACCAGTGCACATTGGAGGTCCCTGTCCGATGAAGCCATCAAGACAACATCATCTGCAAACGGCAGAGATGAGGTCCTGTGGTCCCCAAACCAGATCCCCTATGGCCCCTGAATGTCCATAAATACAATGAACAGAACACCAGTGACAAAGGGCAGCCCTGGTGGAGTCCAACATGCACCTGAAACAGGTCCGACTTACTGCCGGCAATGCGAACACAGCTCCTGCTCTGGTCATACAGGGACCGGACAGCCCTTAGCAAAGAGCCCCGGACCCCATACTCCCAGAGCACTCCCCACAGGACCCCACGAGGGACACGGTGGAATGCCTTCTCCAGATCCACAAAACACATATGGACTTAATGGGCAAACTCCCATGAACCTTCGAGCACCCGATGGAGAGTATAGAGCTGGTCCAGTGTTCCGCGGCCGGGACGAAAACCACACTGCTCCTCCTGAATCCGAGGTTTGACCATTGGTCGGATTGTCCTCTCCAGTACCCTGGAATATACCTTAACCATTCTTTCAAATATCTGCTCATATGTGTAGAATCCCTCAGTAGTCCAGGTAGAATCCATGGCAAAAGGAGAAATTCAGTTTGTCAACTGGACAAAAGTTTATTTGGTCAAATGCGTTTCGCAGCTCATCCAAGCTGTCCAGTTGACAAACTGAATTTCTCCTTTTGCCTATCTGCTCATATATAGGCCTCAAAACTTGACAAGCCTATTAAGTTTTGCTCAAAATTAAGATAAATGGGAGCTACTGTGTACTATCTTTATAGAATTATAGAATAATGCAATGCAGATCTACTGGAGCATTCAAATGACCCATGGAAAAATAACTGCAAAGTATTAACCATGTGATGACTATAGTCCAAGTTGAAGTGCACACCTAATGGGGATATCAAACACTAAATGTTCTCAGTTTTTGTATGACTCATAGTTGCTCAGCTTCAAAAGATTAAAGTGATTAAATATTTAAAATCATCTGAACAAATACTGTTCATGGATGTCTCTGCAGTTCACCATTCACAGATGACCTGGCAGATGCCCTTCCCGTTACCACAAGCCACATGACTGTGTCTGGAGCAAAGGGGTTGAAATGTGGGATGGGGTGAACATTGTGCAAACCTGAGCTAATTATTTTGTGCTTAGAAGGTGAACGCTTACCCCACTCTTGCCCCTTGCATACATTGTTATCATGTGGCATTACAAAACCCTCAAGTCTGTCTTCCATCTTGGTGTAATCTGTAATCCCCCATTCATCCCTGAATAGTCCCTGTTAGAAAATGTTTCAAACGGAGAATGACCCTGAACAAGAAAACAAGTCAAGTGTCAGGGTATAGGGCAGAAATAATTAAGTCCACTTCCCTTAGGACAGTATGAATAGTTTCTCAGACAAGCACCTTCAAAGTGAAAATTACTTTGGGATGGAAGTGAAAATGTCTCAATTTCAAAAACACCGTCCAGAGGACTACCTTTGAAACTTTTTCTGTTATCCATCTCCCATCCTTAATGTCACTGACAATGGCTTTGGCTTCATTTTATCAAAGGCATTTGTTGTTCTGTCAAGGGGGCCGTCATTTCCCAGAGCTGGAGTGCAGTGCTGCTTCTGATTCACAGTTACAGCTCTCTCAGAAACAGTGTGTTTGGTTTTGTGGCTTCACATTTGAATTCAGTCTCTGGGAAGCTGGCTGCCCTTGGAGCACGGAGGAGGAGGATGAAATTCCTGGCGAAATGTGGGAGGACACAAAGTTCTGCTGCACAGTCTTCCTCGCCTTCTCCTCCTCATCCTCATCGTGTGTGGTCATATTGTGAAACAGCATCATTGAAATCTGTACTCTAGTTTTGACATTGCTTTAGTGCAGCAGTACATCTATCCTGTGTCTGTTGCCTACTGTTCTTCTGCATTGATTTGCATTAATCAAGAAGAAAAAGTAGACTGGATCTCTGATCCAGTACAAATGCCTGACACTTTTGTGATCCAAGAGGAAAAGTGATGACATTTTCAACAAATTATGAAAACCATTACAAGTCAAATAATATATGCTTGGAGGATATTATATTGTTTAGAAATTTATGGTTAAGATAATTTACTATTTTCTATTACTGAAATACAAATAGACCACATGATCTGGCCTGGTAGACCTATGTAGACTATTACATGCATGGACTATAAATGTACCTAGTTCTGTCCCAGACTATAAATACTGTATTGGTACACAGCTAACAAACGCCTCTTCTGTAGTGTCTGTGTGTCCTTTAGGTGCCCTTAGTGTCAACAGGACTTTCACCGATGTGCTGACGTCACACGCACTCACCTGTTGCCCAGGAGACCGTAGTCCATTTTTCTGTCGTATGGCACAAATGCAATAGACCTACATAATAATACAAGGCTAATTTAATTGTATCATTATTACACGTGTGGTTGTAATAGGCCAATATGAGTTCTGCTCTCTTTATCTACTGTGTCAGCCAGAACATGAAGCCGGCTTATCCTGTCTGTTCCTCCTGGTTGGCAAAATACCACTCGTACAGAAGCTCGGAGAGTGTTTTAGGTAAACACGTTTAGATCGCCGTGGCGCTCATTGATGCGTGAGGACGCACACAACGCGCATGGATACAGTGACACCTGTCGTTTATCTCATCCCAGTTTCATGTACCACACTCAGGCTTTAGTATAGACCAATACAGGCAAAAAAAATTACCAAGTCTGTAGGCCCAGGTTCAACATCCAAATAAGAAAGCAAAGTGAAGAAATACAAAAAATAAATAAAACATAGCCTACGGTCTCACAGTAATGGGTTCTCACTGATTCCTTGGGTTCAAGAATATTTATATTTGCAACATTTTCACAATTTATTCTAGACCTATTCCGACATTAACCCCCAATTTGGTTATTGTAATTTTGCTAATCTAGACAATGAAATTCTGTTGTTGTTATTATTATTATTATTTTATTTTTTTTTAACTAATGCCACATAGCCTATGGACACTATTTTGAAGGCCATTTCTATGGAGACTTAATTGTTTTTAATTGTATTCATGGTGCCACTTGTGTTCAACAGAAATCTTGTCACAGATGTCCAAGTAGACCTATCTTCTATTTCCTGATTATTTTTTCTCCAAACAATGCAGAAAGCATGGTACGTGCTTGAATTAAAAAAATAAATAAATAAATATCCCACTACATATCCCCAATATGTAGGTCTAATCGAAAGAGAGGTGTAATAAACTATATCACCAGGTGGGGTCAGTGTTAGACAGGGCACAGCTGCTGACCACACTGTAGTCCACCGCTACAACAGATGTCTTATAATTGTTTTCCATCGCATTTTTATTCATTACATTGACCTTATGCTTCACGCATCAGGTCCTAAGCCACGGTTGGATCTCACTGAATGGAAAAAAAAAAAAAATAGCAATGAGCCTACTCCGTGTGGAACAAAACAATTTGCACATTAGCTAAATCGTTTTCTGTAAATTGTTATGCCAAATACAGGGTTTGATGGACCCGTCAAGTCTTAACTGGTCACATTTTAACCATTTTAAAAACATATTCCATTGTTTAAAAAAATGTCCAAATGTAATATCCGCGAATGCCCTATCTTTGCTGAAGAACAATAGGAGTCAGATTTAGTGGAATTCCCCTTTAATGCCAAAGACAAGTGAGAGCACTTGGTAGCATAATGGCATTGTCCTCCATTGCACTCTGTATTCTTTGTAAAACTCTAATCACATTACAGATTTTAATACTGAGCCTACTGAAACATCAGATCACTGTATACAGAGAAGAAGGAAAATGACAAAAAGAAAATCCGACCCAAAATTACATTGTTACAACCAATTGCTTGTCATCAAGTACAGTCAGTGGCCATAGACACAAGGAATAGCCAAAAAAACACATAAAAGAGCATTAAGGCTGCTTGTCAGTGTTGATAAGTAGAAGCGTGGACACCTTTCTCTGTGTACAAAAAGGGAGATACTTTGCAGAAACACTAAATAACCATCTGATTCAAGTCCACTGTGAACCGCTTTATCCACTCACCCAGTTAAATGCTTTCAACATGAGCCTGTACATATGAAGAGACAATATAATTCAAGGGCAAAATGCCAAAATAAGTTGTGTTCTGCTATGTTCTTTGTGGTCCGGAATAATAAAACTATATAAACAATCATACTGCAATAAGATTTAATATTTTCAGCTGGCGGCAATTTCCATGGAGTCCAAAGCAAACTTAACTACATTCATGACCTGATAAATGAGTGCTCAGCCTAACGGTATGCTCCCATAAACCTGTGCTGTATAGTACTACTGTCATTCACAAAAACACATGATACAGATATGTCTGATGAGCCCCTACTAAAGCACATCTCACTCAGGTCAAGTCACTGAAGGCATTTCCACACAAAGTAAACAGACAAGGAATGCGATGCCCCCAGTGTGCTGAGCATGAACACAGAAAGCCCTTTTTACATCATATTGACAGTCTTGTACTGTGACTGCGTTGAGCTCAAATGTGCACCTTGTCATGAAGTCCAATTTAATCTGGGTCAGAGCTGCTGCAAACCTGGACTAGAGTCATAGGATCAGTCCAGCATCAGGATGTGGGGGTGGTCTGCATGGGAAAAGATGGCGCCCCGTGTGGTAGAGAGCAGAACATCCTGAAGGAACAAACCGCACCACTGCTAGAGGAGAGCCACACTTCTCAACACAAGACTGAGGAAGCAGAATATATGGTCAGGAAAATAACATTGGATTGGCTCTTTAATGCGCAGCCTGTTCATATAAGAGAAAAATGTGATTTTGCATTAAGAAAAAGAACACTTTTCCTCAAAACAAAACAATGGATTGAATTGTAAGTAGCTATTTAGTGCACAGAGAAACCAGATATGTAAATCAAATATGTGCTAAAAATCAAATATGTGATTAAAAAAAAAGTAAAATAATTTTACTTTAGAGCAGACCCTTTTAAGACTGTCACCACCTGACCCTGCTAACTCAATACATTGACAAAATTACACAAAAAGATAAAATAGTACTAAATCATATACTGAAATGAAAAATGCCCCGTTTAAAAAGTGTTTTGAGGCCAATGTATTTTAAAATGGAGAAGATGCCAATGTTTTCAAAAGTGCATAACAGCAGCAGCATTGCTGGAACAGTGTGGGATGACAGAATCGTGAATGAAAGGTTCAAATGAATCCTTTACCCTATTAAAGACTTAAAGTAAGAACGAGGTGTGGAGAAAGAGTTACCTGCCAATGTTTTATTATTAAAATGTTTTGAAGCTTTGATACACTCAGCAATTGTCCAGAGACTAAACCCCTTAAAATGCTTGATATGTGGATCAGTGACCAGAAGGATGACAGCTGTGCAGCCCAACACTGAAGAGAATATCAAACAAGTAAACAAACTAAAATTGCACTCAAGGCAACAACCAAGATTGGTACATAAAAAAAACATAATTTATCCCATTACCTGCATATGCTGGACTTTTTCAATACCTGTTTGTCACATACAAAGCAGTGGAGATAGTAGGTCATTACACCACCATCTTCAACAAAGTCCCTCCTGCTTTTTTAAGCACGCGTGATTGGCATTTCTCATATGTATACATTGCGAGCATGTTTAACAACTACTGCTGCTATTTGTCAAAAAACGATATTCAATCATTCTATTTTACAACTGATATCATTGAACAAATCAATGAGACAGAAAAAATACAAGTAAAAACAGCAGGAATAAAAAAAAAATACTGAAATAATTTATATATTTGTTTTTGTATGGACAATTTGCTTCAAAATGAACCACAGGTCCACTCTAAACATAGGCACATTATTTAAAAAATGTAAAAATAATGTACAAAACCCAAAAAAGAACTGGTATCATTAGACCTTTGTTCTCTATGGTCCAGACACAGAGAGCCCGATAGAGAAACATGACAACATGTAAAAAGGGCATTTCAAAATAAAAGGAAACACAAGGACAGTATAGTTACAGTTATGGCAGCAGCAGGAAATGTGACGTTCAAAGACTGGTCTGTCTCTGCATACAGTTGTATCCTTGCTCTCGTCGTAGATGCTTTTAAGTACTGTAAATACATTGGCAATGGGAGCACATTTTATATGGTCACAAAGACTTTTGCCACTCAGCTCACAGTAACTCAATATATAGAAATTTATATATCTTCAGTTTTGGCAAAGAAATGGAAATAGTTTCCTTTATACGGAATGCAACATGAGTGGGACGTGGCCGAGGTCCAGTCGGGTCCATGATAGACTCTGGAGCACAAAGTCTCCACATTTTGGCTGTTCCTCTCCAGCCCAAATCAGGTGCCCCCTGCTGGTCCTGTTCTGTCTCTACAGTGCATCATACAGGACTGGGGGCGGCCAGGCCGCAGCACAGAGCATATTGGGTCAGAAAAGCAAAACAAAGATATGTTCAAACCATGGCACGGTACGGACCCTGCATCTTGAGGAACTGGATGATAAAGGAGGGTCCTCCTGCGACGATCTGTGGTGGCAGGTGGCTGAGCGGACAGTTCTCGATGCTCATGATGGTCAGTTTACTGCACAAGGCCAGCTCAAACGGCAGGCTGTGCAGGTTGGGGTTGTCGTTTAGGTACAGCTCCTCCAGGTTCTCCAGTGTTCCTGACAATATACATCAGGCAATAGATTCAAGTCATCATGTAGGAATTTATCTGAACTTTTTATAATCCTCAAATCTGAAAGTGATGAAAGAGTTTTTTATTTTATTTATTAAAACTCACAGCTTTCCTACAGGATATGGAGATTAATGATAAATGCAGCTGTGGTAACAATAGTATCTTACCCCCACAGTGTGTGGAGTGAATAAATAATGTACTGTAAAGTACTTTGGGTGTCTTGAAAAGCGCTATATAGAAATCCAATGCATTATTATTATGTTTATAAGGGGTTCAGGAGTTCAAAGGTGCAGACCTTCACTTGACCCCCTCAAAATGGCAACTCACAAGTATAACTGAAATCTGTACCCAGTCCGAATACTCTATAAATACCCCCTTTAGCTGCTTTTGCACCCTTTTAATCTCTAGCTTAACTCTTAACCTGGGCAGTAACCAGACTAATGTCTGCACTAAGGGGAGGGTGCTGAGCTACCTTTCTTATGGACACAGAGGTAAAGGACATATATGTGGAGCTCTCACCGATCTCCTCAGGCAGGTGCTGCAGCAAATTCTCCCCCAGGCCCAGGTGTGTCAGGTTGGTGAGATGCCCAATGCCTCTGGGTAACGTGGTCAGCTGGTTATTGGTCAAAACCAATTTCTAGAAAGGAAAAGAGAGAACCTTATTATTTGATCATTATACTTACTTACTATTACACACCAAATAATAGTAAAACTCACATGTAAATCTTTGAGATAAGCGATTTCATTGGGCAAAGACTCTAACTTGTTTTCCTCCAAATCAAGCTCCCGGAGCTTTCTCAGGTTCCCAATACCATGCGGTAGCTTCTTGAGGAGATTGTTGGACAGTATTAAGACCTATGTAGATATTAAAATAGCCATGAGTAACTTCAAAGTCTGGTGATCCAAATATGGAAAGAACATCAACTCAAGCAGTGGTAGCATGGGCTGTGACACCAGTGATACAGTCTTAGCTGATTCACTCTGTACTGCCCCACACGACATGTGAGAGGGTCTGCTCACCTCCAGAGACACCAGCCCACACACATCCTCCGGGATCTTGGTCAGCTGATTAGTGGCCAGGTTAAGCTCCACCATGCTCGTCCATGTGCCAAAGTCCAGTGGCAGAGACGTTAGCTGGTTATCCTAGGGACCACACACACCTCATTGGCATAATAAATGATAACACTTCACACCTGGCCTAGTGGGTGATGGTTTGACTGGATGATGGTGCAGATTGTCTCGCTTTAATCAATTTACCCCAGGACAGCTGTAGCTACAATAGTACTTTCCCACCACTAAGTATGTAGTGAATGAATAATGCAATGTAAAATGTCTTTGGGTGTCCAAAAAAAGCTATATATAAATTAAATGCATTATTTCTGTTACTGTTGGAAAAAGCCCTTACCTTCATGTTCAGTTTGCTCAGCACTCGAGCCCTGGAGAAGATGCCAAATGGGATCTTGTTGATGCGGTTGTGCTCCATATTGAGAGAGTAAATGGTGGAGAACTGGGATGGGCCACCAACAGGATAGGACTGGAAGCAGTTCCTCGCTAGCGTAAGACTGGTTAGGTTCACCAGACTGGACAAGAGCCCCTACAAGGACACAGTAACACACATGAACATACCATAAAAACAGTGTGGTCATTTTTGTATTATTAGTATGTACTTTCAAAGCATAAATCAGGCTTGAGGTAAACATTTATAACATTTGTACATGCTTCCATCCTCCTTTATATTTTATCACTCACACTCAAAGCATTTTTTAATGTTTAAACCTATGCAGTCAGCTGTGTGTGCTTACCTCAGGCAACACTGAAATGTTATTGTTTTCCAGGTTTAGCTCCTCCAGTTCTCGACATCTGGCTAATGATCTCGGGATTGCGGACAATCTATTATATCTCAGGCCTAAACGATTTAGGCTCGCAAGATTTCCTGCAACATCAACAAAAACCTGAGTGAGAACTCAGCTTTGATCTGAACAGAGATGATGAATGCTGTTGTTGGTGTTTGGTACCTATGGTCTCAGGTAGGTCCAGCAGTTCATTGTGCTGCAGGTCCAGGTTGGTGATCTGGGTGCAGTTCCCGATCTCTTTGGGGAGGTGCTCCAGCTGATTATGGGCCACGTCCAGAGTGATCAGGCTGCAGAGCTCCCCTGGACACAGGCACAACTCATTACATTACATTACTTTAAACCGTTAACAAAGGTCTGCCACATAACACACAAAGGTAGTGTTCACTAGACATCTGATAATGTGACACAGTAATGAAATCAAAGGGTCTCACCTATCTCAGCTGGCAGCTGCTTGATTTTGTTCTCGCGAATGCTGAGCATGGTGAGCTTGGACAGGTTACGGATGTCCTTCTCGACAGTGGTGATGCGGTTGAAGCGCAGGTAGAGCGTAGTGAGGGAGCTGAGGCGGTAGACCACGGCGGGGATTTCACGCAACTTGTTGTGGCGCAGGTCCAGCATGCGCAGCTTCTTCAGGGAGTCCAGGGACTCAGGCAGGCTGGTCAGAGAGTTCTCGCTCAGGGCCAGAGTGACCAGGCCAGACAGGCAGCCCACCTCAGCCGGGAGACTCTGCAGCTTGTTGCTGTAGAGGTAGAGCTCGGCCAGCTGAGTCAGCTCTTTGATGGAGGTGGGCAGCATGTGGATGGAGCGTTTGGACAGGTCCAGCCTCATGGAGTTCTCCTCTCTGCACTTGTTGAGCTCTTTGATCACCTCGGCATTGCTTGACTTCTTTCGCGTTCCTGGAGCTGGGTTGGGCCGTTTAATGGTGTTGTCGACAGAAAAAGCCACACCCGGCGGTGCGCTGCTGGTGTCCTTCTTTCCTTCTTTGGCATCTTTCCCTTTGGTCTTGGATTCTTTGCCTCCGTCTTTCACTAATGCAGCCAGAGCCTTGCCCTCCTTCTCCCTATCCTTTCCAGGACCTCCTTTAGGGTCCTTCTCTTTAGATTCTTTTTCTTTGCCTAAAGTACTACTCATGTCGACGATGTGGGGTGTCCCACAGAGCTGCTCATGGGGTCTCTGTCCCGTCACTTATTTGGGACAAAACAGACACTAGTGGGAGACACCATCCTGGTGCAGGGCACACAATTGAGTTTATCCTTCAAGTCAATGCCTTTTTAGACACTTTTGAGACTTTGCTAAAATGCCATGGAAGAAAAAATTCTGTGAAGTTGCAGGACTGTGGCATCCATGGGCCACATGCTTCACAATCCAGAACCTGTGAGAGGAATTCTTTCAGGTTGCAAAGGGGCTTTTTAATCCTTTAAAGAACTGCTGTTGGAAAAAAAAAAAATTGTATGAATTTCACTACAGTATTGATGTGTTCATTTAAGTAATCAAGATGACGATTAAATTGTTTTGTGGAATACAGTGAATTTTAAGAATTTGCTAAACTGATATCAGAAATCACAATGTTGTTATTCTGTGTGAGTGTGAGCATTTAATGTAAATAGGACTTCAGCCAACTTCAATAGTTGTTAAACAACCAAATAACCTTTGACAGGGCTGTTGCAAAACCTGATAATACATGATAATACCTGCACTTAAAGGTACATGAGTATGGAACAACTGTTCTGAGTTCATCAAGACAGAAATGTCTCATAACTGCAGGTGTGTTTTGTGTTTAAAAGACATACACATAAAAAAATATCAAACACAAAATAACTCTAACTCGCTCAACTAAACAAACATGGGGCTGTGGTGCTTGACGTTGCTGGGAGCCAACAGCCGCACCTTCACATGCGGCTGCTCTGTCTGGCCCAGGATCAGAGTGCAGAGAAAGGTTAGGAGTGCTGCGAGGAATCTGCAGAGGTGGCCTTCAAAGCCCAACAGCACCAGGTCATGTGACCTTTGGAAGAGACGCGCTGGGTCAATAGCAGTCCCCCTTCCATTTAAAGGCACCACACTTTTGTAATAACAAAGTGTTTCCCTCACCGCCTTCCCTAGACGCAGGCCTAGGTGGAGATATTTATTAACAGAAATGAGAAGAGCCAGGCCAGTCAAACCACAGGGGCCACATAAACTAAACTGTGCAACTAACTTCCTTTTATGGTTGCACTGTGTGTGTCCCAGCCGGGCACCAGCCTGAGCATGAATAGCTACAGAAATTTCATCTTTCCCTCATTTGACACAAGAAAGGCTTATACTATAACTTTCTATTTCACTTCACCTTACCATGTACAGGCCAGACCAAAGCTCTTTGTGCTTTTGTGACATGATGCAACTCTCAAGCCAATTGTAGGAGTCAACTCAAACTGAGGGCCACTTATTTCCCACAAATGTCTAATGAAGTTGCATTAAGATAATCCAGGGTTCATCTGATAGTGTGTTGCTTTGGCCAAAGCCAAACTGTTTCCTGCATTTGTTTTCCCATCAGAATGCCTCTTACATAATATCAGAATTGCATTATTGGTGGCTAATCAGATCACACACAATATTGATAATAAAGCAAAAGGGGTGAGAAAGTAAACACAAATATCTTATTTGCCAGTTAGTTCCGTTTAATACCATGTACCAGAACTACCATTTTAAATCAGTGCATTTTATATTGACTAAAGAGATTCTCACAGTCAACAATAACTGTGGATTAAGCAGAAAACAGCAGGGCTGAGGTGGCAGGATGCTGCTAGCTTGGAGGCTACATGAGCCAGTGACAAATCCTTGGAAACAGATTACTGATGAAACAGTACAGGTCAGGAAAGTCAATACTTTCCTGTCCTGGAGATTATTTGATTTACTGTTACATAATATGAACATGTCATTGTTGGGACGCAGAGCAGACGCACAAGTCATAATATGCCAGTGGCCAATACTTGCCAGAAATGGGACTAGTAACCACCAGTGCATTGAACAGAAAAAGTAGACATCCCAAACTTTTGTGTGGCAAACGTCCTGTAACTGGCATGATAGTGAATGGGCATGGCCGAAATGAGTAAACACAACATCTTGGGCTTGCACAAACGCAAGGGGACTATATACGACTCACTATATACTATACTTTACATGCAGTGCAACTCCAATCAAATCAAGCTTTTTTTGTTTCCTTTCCCAACACTGTATACAAATGTATAAAAGTTGGGAAATCAAACCTGAAAGTGTCCCAGATGTTAGGACTGATGTAAGTTAGAACATTTCTGTCAAACCACACAAGCCAAGCCTGCCTCAGTATTGACAACAAGGCAGGAAATAGTGGGAGCTCGGCTAAACGTCAACAGCACAGCAAACGTCAGTAATGCCAAGCTGCTCAAAGCTAAAAGCTAATGCTAGCCGAGCCAACGCCATAGACATGTATAGGTCTACGGCTAATGCAGCTAACTGGCTTAGCAAATGCTCCTGCGAGTCAAACGTGAGACAGGACTCCAACCAAAAAATAACACACAGGAAACAGTGTCATTGTGTGCATATGTATCATTTTGTACACTATTGTGTTTAGAGTTAGGAAACTTTCCAAAGTATAGGTAAAGGCCCGATGAAAGCGACTTCACACCGAGCCGTCCTCCGTGAGTTTGACCGAGAGAGGAGATCGCTGCTGCGGTCAGCTGAGCGCTCATAGGCGCCTGGCGCTGACGAAGAACCACTTGCTGCCAGGATCTCATCGAGCAAATACTTGACACATTCCAAATGTAAAATTAACTTATGTTCTTGTGTTGAATATAAGACGAAAAAAGAAAACACATTGAAAAACAGCGGCCATTCTGAAGCTGAACAAAAGAGTGCGTTCGTTCTCTCCACCGAAAATTGACACTTTGAGGGTATACCCTTAATAATAACATACTGACAGCGTCGCTATTTCTCAAAGAATGCAAATCAGTGTAGTTAGAGTGAGTAGGCCCGCTGTTGTTGTGATAATATAAGTGTTTTTACCTTCAGAGGTGTGACTCCGCCATCCTTGCTGCTTCCTCCTCTTTCCCTGCTCTGCTCCGCTCCCTCCCGCCCCTGTCACCAAACTGCGTCATTCACACGCCTCAGCGCTGCTATCGCGAGACTCAGAGGCAAATTCCGATGGTAAAAATCCTCTTCAGTGCATATAAATATATAGCCGATTTTTGAGGTTCTACTTCTAAACACATTTTTTCTTGTTTAGCCATAGAGAAAATACATTGAATATCCATGGCTAGGACCATTCTCAAAAGTGTCACAAACTTTAATTTAACACTGTAATGCATACATGATATAGTACACTGCCTTAATAAGCCAGTCAATCCACATGAATATAAACAATTCCAATGTTGCTATGCATCCGTTCATTTTACATCATTTAGAACCTTATTGCATTGTTCTCACAAAATATGACAAAATTACAAATACAAAAGCACAAATACAAATACAAAAAGGTCACATGAAAAAGATGTTGTAAAGACATAATGAAATTATAATTTTCGTCAAATTAACTCTATGGACCCTGGGATGTTACTTACAATCACCACTAGGTGTCGTAGCATACTAAAATAAAAAAACTTGGTCACGTGATTCTCCCGGAACTGTTGTCTTGACAACTGTTGTAGCTAATCTTCGCAGACGTTTGAGGTACTGTAGGATTAATATTTTACGTTTTGCATTTATTTATTCAACTCATACACACGATAGATTGTTTTACCTCACAATTACTGCAAATAAGTCAACTGGAACGTGCGTATGTGCAGATTTAAAAAGAAATGCGCTAGCATGTTACTTTTTGTCGTGAACACGTTCTTCGTTAGCGTTAGACAGGTAAATGATCAAATTAAAGCTATAACTTACAGATTGATTGACTTCATTCGATATCCCAATAATGTGTTTGTTAGGTGTAATTATAGCATTGATAAAATAGTGATAGTGGACTACAGTCTATGTACTGGACATAGTCCGTTTTAACGATATTGCTAGCAGAAGGGTGTTCCATCCAACATATGCATAACGCGTTATACCAACTGATTTATTACACATCACTGCTCTGCAAAACATAACATTTCTATCCATCTCAACAGGGTGCCCAAAGTGCAACATGCCAGAAGTGAAGTCTATATTCAGAGAAGTGCTGCCTAAACAAGGTCTGGAGACATTGGAGACAATGGTCTGTTTGTGGAGCTCAACACAACATGTGAACTGTTGAGAATTTTGCAAAAGCATGCAGAATTGTCAGTGGATCCACTCTTCTGTTCTTTTACAGTCTATGCATCACAAACACAGCTTCTAAATGACCAACTTTTATCTCAGAGAGCATATTAAACTAAACATTTATTAAATGTATTTCTTTTTAATTGTACAGGACAGCTTTCCATGGAGGATGTCCCTACAATGGTGCTGTGTAAGCCAAAGCTACTCCCTCTGAAGTCTGTGACACTGGAGAAATTGGAGAAAATGCAGACCGAGGCTCAAGAGGCCATCAAGCAGCTGGAAGTGGCACTGAAGGAGCAAAGTTAGTGATAGCACAATGGAATCACATTTTTTGTTTGAGCAAAAAGTATGAATTCTAGGACTGGACAACTTTGTGGGCATTTTCGTGTTTGTCAGCCATCGTAATTGTCCAAGGAATTTACATCTGTACAGTACTGTGTATAAAGGAAACAATGGAAGTACTCTGTGTTCTTATGTTATAACCCTTTATTATAAAGCTCTTGTCACAATCATAGACGGGCTGTACAAACACTGCTTACTAGAAAACCAAAGGTGGCAGTGGAACCAAGAAAATACTGTGTACAGAAGTAACAACATGGAATGAGACACTGAGAGGAGTGGCACTTTAAGGGCTAGCTTATGTAAATGTTTGCATTAAACAGCAGGTTATCAACTTTCAGTCAAAGTGCTTTTTTTCTTCATATCACACCTTCATTTGGTAACGCATTCTTTTACTACAGGGAGAAAATGTGTGCCCAACCATTTAAAAAATATGCATGATGTATAAAAGTAGCTTTATCCTCTTGGCACAATAAATTACACTTTAGCAGCTTTCAAGTTTAATAACTCCACCGTCTCCCTCACTGATGAACCTCTTTCTGCCTCTGCGAGAAATATTTAGAAAATCAGGCTTTTTCCTTTTAAAATACATTTATTTGCTATACAATAACTTACCGAGAGGGACAGAGATCTCGTAGTCTCACATTAATAATCCCTTTACTCAAGCTTTTATCAACAAATTGTTCCAGGATGAAGTAAGCATGAGGAGCATCTATGTTTATTTCTGCTATGTCCATGTAAACTCTTTCATAGCCCTGTGAAAAGGAAAACAGTTAAACAGGTGTGTTGACAACTTGTCAACACACTGCCTGCAGTAACATATATGAACACTAAGGGGCAACATACCCTTCTCAGTTGGTCCACAGTAATAATGGTAGTTTCACAGAGAGACTTCAGCAGATTAAGGACCATATCCATAATCCTCTCTCCTTTTGATTCCAGCACCATTACAATTGCCTATTAATGTCATAGATATGCTATAAAATCCTGGAAAAATAGTCAAATTAAATGATGAAAAAGTATTTTACCTCATAAACAAACTCATGATGAAAATGTGGAACCTCCAGATCTTGGAGACATCTCTCGGCCTCTTTCATGTCCCCAGAAAGAATGAACTCTTTAAGAAGAAGGTTCATCTGAAGGGAAGGTTTACATTTTTTAATCACTCCTGATCACATAATATTAAGGCATTACAAGGCACAGAGCTCTTTACCTCTCGAATGAGCTGCACGACTGGCCTCTGTCCACCTCCAGTCCCCCACTGACTATCAAGTCGAAGACCCCCTTTACTCATCTTGAGAAGCACAGCAGCTCTGTCCAACGCTGCCCTGGAGATCAGAAGGAAGTGTGAAGTCTTGTCTTAGCAACACACAATCTTATGTTTAATTACATATAACAAACAATTACATTTGACAACATGATGTATTCTGGGAATCATGTAAAACAAACACAATGCACATACAATTGGCATACCTTGTGTATTCACAGTCAACTTTGCCTTTGTAGCCATCAATGTAGCTCCTCGACAATATTTTGTCATGGACAGCACGTGCAATGAATTGGCCTACCAACTGCAAAAAAAACACAAAATAAACAAACCAATCAAAATATAACAATTATTATAGAATAATATTTGGAATATTCATAACTTGTTTAATTTGCACAATTAAATAATTATGTATTCTCCAGGTTTATAGGTTGCTTATTATTCACGTAGGTATGTGATTTGGGGAATCCCAACAGAAATGAAAACAAGGCCATAAAAACAAAGGCATATTGAAAAATGTATTGCAGATTGAGCCATTATTAAAGATAAAGCCTTACAGAGCTGAGCGTGCAGGGCAGAAATGACTGGAGCCATATTGACATGAGGCAGTGAGCTTTGGGGGCTGGTTGAGCTGAGTTTGCACTTTGCCAGAACAATGACCAGAGTCTGTGTCTGTTCAGGCTAAAAAGAGCTCACATACACACCACATTGAACCTCTCTCTCACACAAAGACCCTGGAGTTTGTGTTCCAATACTTTAAGGTTTAAAAGAAGTATTACAGAAAAATAATATAAAAGTGCAGAAATGTCACTTAATACATTTGTTTGAAAGATTACACAGCACATCATTCCTGTTATTTAATAAGCTCTTTTTAAAATTGTTATAAAAATAAACCATATTCTTCATATTACAATATGTCAACAACTGTGATATTAGTGATTTTTCATGCACCTCTAATTCTAATAATATTCACAAACATTGATGTGAATGCTTGGATTGGTTAGAGATTTTGTCAGCTCACCTGAGGGGCTCCGGGTGTGTCCAGGACCAAGTCAGGGAGCTCCTGCAGCAATCTGTCAAACGAGCACTCCATGTCACTGTGAGTGAGCACCGGCCCGCACAGTTCGGCCAGCAAACGGGACGCTAGCTCTCGGTGGCTGGCTTTAGCCTCGAGGGCCAGTGCCACAGCCAAGGGGGGCACCTCACTGCGCATGGGCCCAAGGTTTAGGTCAGCTAGCATCTCCTGAAACACACAGCTCTCATATTAGTTTGGGAAGCACAAAATGCTGTGCCAGAGTTTTACCCCCAAAACAGTACTTACAATTACTTCATTTGTGTCTCCGTGTTCAAAGTACTCTTGTACTATAGGTGTAACTGTCTTCTCAAAGTCCCTCTCATCCAGCGGAGGTACCACAGTCTCATACACACAGTTTTCCTGCAAACACAGCAGACCAAATTTGTATTGCATTTTGAATCTATTTTATCATTTAAACTATTTGAGGAACTGGGTCAGAAAATATTTAGCAATTGTATAAAGATTGCTCCTTTCATTTACTCTGGGTAGAGGTCCAAATGTGCTCAACAAAGACACTTTGAAGAGAACTTGACAATGACATCCTCATAAGACATTTACCTGAGCTTCATCATAATTGGGGTCCTTCTCATCCACCATAACAGGCTCATACACCTCTCCTGATCTGCCCCATACTCCTTTGCCACCTGCTCCACCTGTGCACAAGGTACACCAACAATGATAACTGATACTTTCCAATGTAATATACTATTGAAAGTGATCTGATCTGGTTTTAAATAAAAAAAATAATAATACAGCTTCATTACAGGGAAATTTATGTCAAAACCATCTGTTAATCCCGTGAAACTGTTAAATTTAAGATTCAACAGACACACGTTAATCTTCTTTGCACATATTACACAAACAACTGTTGTCTGACAAGCACATCAACAGATCTTTAGGAGCTTTAAGTAGCACAGGCCCAAAGCAGCTTGCGGGATATTCCTTAAAACTGTCAGAAGACATGCCCTCTGGTTCATCCATCTATAAGAGTCAAAATTGGATTTCATTTGAAAAGATGTACATTGACCGTGAACAATGCATTAGCCTTTATAGAGCTGGGATGAGAATGAACTCTTAATACTGAAAATTAAAAGACAAAGCTGCATTGAAGTGGTACAATTTATGTAACCATTAAACAGACAAGAGGAGGGTCGCTACAATTCATTTTATTTTATTTATTTATTTATTTGAAATAGGGACAAAACACATTAATGAACATATATATGATATGTAAATATGTTATCAGATTGTAGCCCAGGGCTAATTTCCATCTGCTGTCCCTAATCTGCCAAATCATCCCTAATCATCTGCCAAACATGGCATTTGTAAGCCACAAAATGTATAATACTATACAATTTTTAACAGCCTAATTTTTGTTAAAAGCTTACATTTTGAAAAAGCATTTTGAATGCATTTTGGATTTGCATTTTGAAAGATGAAAGGAGTTATCGGATCAAAGTTCAAACAAGATAGTCATTTATCATACTAAATTAATGAGTGGGAATTGCACTATTGTCTATTTTCTGTATCGCTCAAACTATTGTTAATGTTAATACCTTTCTTTGGTAGTCCTCTGCCCTTGCCCAGTCTGGACTTTCTGTCCAAAAGTTTGTTTTTAGGACTTGTGGGGGCGGTGTTGGTTCCTCTGATGATGTCCCCAGTATCACTGAGGGAGTCTCCTCGGCCCGAGTCCCGGGAGGAGTTCTTCCTCAGCTTCCTCTTAGCTTTGGCCTTGAGACGGGCCTCATGGATGATGTTGCTTGAAGAGGAGATCCAGTTGCCATTGACCTCAACATTAAGGTTTTTGTTGGAGACTCCCCCATTGTCCTCATCTCCAGAGATAAAAGAGTCACTCAGGTCATCAGCCTCTGAAGATGACAAAAAAAATTTTTGTCTTATTATGGTCAACAGGTTTTACTTCTGTGAAGTACAGTATAATGATGCTCAGAAGTCAGAGCATACAAGCCAAATGATGCATATGACAAAAAAAAACAAAAAACAACACGTATAAAAAGTACAACTGCATTATTAATAGGTTATATTTCAGTAAGAGCAACTGATACTCACCCACGGGGTTTGCGTTGAGCCAGGCCTGACAATCAGCTGCCATGATCACAATAATATACGTGCAAATAGAGGAGTAAAAGCAAACTTCCAAATTCAACCTGTAAAAATAAAAACGTTTATTGCAACACAGGTTAAAAACATGCCTAGACATGCCCTAAAGATCACTCAATGATGCCCCCTCTCTTCCTCATTCAAACCAGTTGTGTTGATAAACAAAAGCTAGTACGTTAGCCAAGAGGGATGCAAAGAGCTGCGTCAAAGGAAGAAATGTTACCTCAGCTGCAGAGTTCTCCTAAAATGAATTAATAAATTACACGATCTAAGCTAGTTGTGACATATACGTATGATATACTCTCTGCAGGCTTACATTGTGAAAATGTACATTCAATTGTGCAGGGTTTCGTCGATATACCACTCTCTTAACATAGCAAAGACGATCGTTAAACGTAACTATTTGCTGCAGTTAATAGTGACTGTTATGTGTGCATTGTGTTTTCATATTTTAAGTCAAATAAAACCGATGAGAATAAAGAATCAAAAACTCACCGTGTCTCCGAGCTTCAAAACTCTGATACGTCGTTGTTTTCGTTTTATCTACCCAGTAACAAGAGCCCGTGCCTCCGTGTTTCTCTTTTACGATTGGCTAAAGAGCAAAGGGGGTTTAAAGAAAACAGCCAATAGAAAATCACTACGGGATTTTATTTTCTTCTGGCAAGTTCTGTGATGTAATGCTATGTAAAGCTCGTGGAAATACTACCCCCTGTCGGTGACACATATAATTATAATTAACTAGACAGAAATGTGGTTAATTAAACAGGATTTCTATGGTGATGACAACGAACTGGTCCCAAACACAAGGTTTAGGTTGTAAAAAGAGCCACCTCCTTTTATCTGTAAATAACTTTAGCATGTGGGTTTCATATGACATATAACAACACTTCAGATCTATATTAATGTAATTAATTATTCAGACGAATAAACCCAAAAACTTGGGTAATGCTGTGTTACATAATTTCCTTTTCATATCTAGACAAAAAAATACTGCTGAGAAATAAGATTATTAAAATGCTATTTTACATATACTCATAATATATATACCTATACAAAAAGTTGTAACACAAAGATACAACATTATCCATATATCTTTAAATTATATTTATTCAAAATATATTAAAAAGTTTGTTACAGAATATCACTCTTTTCTTTGGTTTATTAGATTCACAGTTTACAGTCTAGTTGGCACACATGGTCCAGTTTTGAAGATTTAAGGCATTTGACTGTATTTGACATTGAGCTTAATTTAATTCACAACAAAACAAAATTAAAAAAAAAAAAAAATTGCACAACCATCTTACTGAAACAGCACTGAAAAATACCCATACATTAAAGATCCCTGTCATATCCTGACATTAAAACACAACATGTCACAAACCTGAGAAACTGGCCTCAGTTATTGAACTGAGAAGAACATTATTAGACCATGATATAACTCATTCAAGTTTTAAATAATCATATAAAGTCCTTATTTTTGACATTCTCTTTAAAAGGCCAAATGTTAATGTTGCATTATTGCATTATGCATTATTCAGGCTTGAACTCTTAGGCTACTTAGCATTGTTGTTTCACATTTGTTTTCTGGCCTATTGCTCTTCAAAAGACAAGATCTTGCTTAAACATAATTCAGCCCTTTAAAATAAAAAAAAAAAATCTTAAATTTTATATTGAGAAATTGCATTATAAAAACAAACTTGTTAAAAGTTGTACAGTCTAGCATAATGTAGGACCATTTAACTTTAAATAAAAGAGCAAATTAATCACATTAAACTCACACATTACTGCTACAGCCTTGAATTTCACCAGTTGTGGGTTATTTACAAAATAGCAGACACAGTCAGCTCTGCAAAGCAGTGTCCATTTCATTCCAACTCTCAAGTCAGCGCTGAAATCCATTAGTTGCAGCTTCCATGGCACATTTCAACAATATCCATCTTCTCACTGTCACTGTACACGCTGTACAGACTGTCTTCAATAGAAGATATGTGCTTCCTGCTGGATTCACTGTGTGAGAGAAGAGCCACTGAACTGACCTAAAAGACTCTCTTCTGCCAGGTGTGACAGGTATTTCTATAAAGAAGAATGGTGCATCTGATAAGAAGTTATACATTTAATAAATTATTTACACTGTACAAAATATCTCCAGTTATCATGGTAATAGAATCAAGTAAGTACAAGACACACTTGTTTGATAGATGGCACAAGTGTTCAAAACTTTGTTCCTGGAATGTAATCCATCAAATGCAGAACTGTAGGACTGCGGCTGTCAGCTGTGGTGCCAAGGATGAGAGAAATGCAAGCCGCAGTGGTGCTGACTGGTAAATAATCAGAAACCTAGCACAGCTGCTCCTCACTGGAGTACACCACCAGGGTGGGGAGGCATGTGTACATTTTTAATTTGTATGCACCTCACAGTATTATTATAGTATGGCATTTTTATCATATTTTGTTACAACCCTGTGTAATAAATGTTTATGTGTCTGATGATAAATCTTAAATAAACAGGTATAGAGATGAGTGCATAAGAGGTGCTACCACCACACGGTTTAATGGGGACCACCAGGAGGCCTTTCTCTTTACAGTAATTCAGCGTTGTACAGTGATTATAGTTCTGTTCAAACGTGAGTGTTTTGGGACAAACCTGGAGGTTTCTGTAGTGCACCACACTGCGACAGTGTGCTGCCTTCGCCGTCTCCTCACTGGTGTAGAACAAACTACAGAGCTTACAGTAAAAACCAGCCTGTGGCACAATGAACTCCACTCCTGTTGTACAAGAAGAAAGTGTTACTGATACATATAAGGTGTTCTTCTGAAGTCCATTTTATGACATAGTCATTTAAAATGGGGAAAGGGAGATAAACATCACTCTACAGTACAAATAATTTGTGTAATAATTTCCTATCTGCTAATATTTACACTGGGAAAATAAAAGTCAAAAGTGCTTAGTTGTCAAAGTTTTGGTCCTATACTCAGAAACACATTCTGATGCTATCACAGAGCAGAAATAGCCCTACTGTCTGGGCTGTTGTGGCTTCCTGTACCAGCTCTTATGTAACTCTCTATCAGAGCTCCAGACCATGTGGACTGTGTCATTCCAGCACTAATGATAATATAAATACTCATCTCCCAGGAGTCCATTTCACAACCTGCTCATGGAAATAGGTCAGTGAGTGGCTGGGCATTTCCAGTCAATTACAGCGCTAATGCCTCAGGTTGTCAGTATACTTATAGGGTGTCCACTTTATCTTAAGGCTAAAACCACAGACCACTCTCTTAACACTTGTGGACTTTATCCTGCCAAAAGAAAACCTGATCATTCTTAATCATTTCAATATCCCAGCCACATAGTTACAAGTTTAGTAAAAGCAGTAAAAGCATCTAGTTTAACTCTTAAGTATTATAGCTTGGAATTAATCAAATTTTAATCAAGACTGAGATTCATTTCTTACATACAAATTAATGTTGGAGATTATTTTTTTTTATTGTCTGTGTGTTTTTTTTGTTTTGTTTTTTCTTTGTTATTTATGTACGTTATGTATGTGTTGTATTATTTGTATTATTTATATTTGCTGTTTTTTTTTTTTTTTCTTTGTTAATATAAAAAATACCAATAAACATATTGTTTAAAAAAAAAAAAAAGACTGAGATTCAGTCATTTCTAATCGTCAATGATCAGCTTAGGTCTCTTTAAATCAAAGGTTCCACAGCCAAACCATTGTCATAAAAGCATGTGGTTCTGAGTTCAGACTTAAGAGAAACAGACAAATGACCTTTTGAGTTAAGTGGCGAGTATTAAAAGTCTGCATTGGTTATGTTTGGAAAATGTATATTGAAAATATTTTTGTTTTGTTTTAGGTAAGACAAAATAAAATTGAATAAAACTGTGAAATTAATCATTATTGATATTGATAAATTGTTTTGTCATATCACCCAGCCATAGCTATAACTATATCTTACCTAAAGGGATACTGTGTTCATTGACCACCTTGTCTTGCTCATCAGAAGGTAACAGGGCCTCAGTATCTACAGAGATAAATCAAAATTAATGAAAAAAGAAATACACATATTTACGCAAATACTGCACAAGGCATATCTATTAAAATACCTTGTGGAAATTGAGCCCCATTGAGTATAGGTTCAGTTTCTTGCCGTTTGTCTTCCTCTGCATTAAGAACATGATTTTCTATTTCCCTTTGTATATCACCATTTGTGGTGTCATTATCTTCTATCATGGCTTTGAACTGCCACTGAAAGTCATTATTTAAATCTTCTATTGTTGATGTATGAAGTTTAGGTTCTTCAGAACTCACTGTACTTTTGTTACTTTCCGTTTCGTCTACTAAAAATGTTTTTGGTTCAGCCTCTGCATTGTTTTTTTCCTCAGTACCAGCCTCTTTCACAGACCCTTGATCATCTGCAGATACATCGTGCTGCACTGACTCCTTGTGTGGGGACTCCTCTAGTTCTGGAAGGTCTGGTTCAATTATGTCATCCTCTCCTCCAACTTCATCAACGGTCACTAGTTCCTCCATGTTTTTTGGATACCAACACTCTTCATCTGTGTCTTCAGTATTTTCAACATTCCTCTCCTATAAAAAGTTTGTATTTTATTAAAAGATCAACAAGAATAAAGTTGATAAATTATGAAAGAACTCCTACTACTTACACATTCTATTTTTTCACATTCATTGGTTTCCTTCTGTGGAGTACTGTGCTGAGGCGTTGCAGATTTTTCTTTTGAATGTTGATCCTGTAAAATTATTAGCTTGAGTAACTCAAACGTAGTACAAGGTAATACTGCTCAGTATTATTACTTACAGGCTGTTCTGTAGTGTGTTCTTTACTGTGCCTCTCTGTGCTACTGTGTTTCTTCGATGCCTTTTTGCTCCGGCCTCTTTCTGGTGAGCCTCTCTTGTCCTCTGCTCTTGGTGGGTCAGAGCTTGTGTCCAGCTCACAGTGCCTGGGCCGGTGGTAATCGGCATCTCTTCTCTTGGATTTGGGGTCATGTCTCTGATACAGTGGTCTGGGGGGCTTGTCTGTCTTGTACATTTGCTCCTTTGTGTAGAAGCTGTCCTCCATGCTCCTGTAGGACATTCGCTGTGGGTGCCAGTCCCTGGTCCCTCCACGCTCCTCAGCACATCTCAAGTTCATGTGGTCTGTAAGTTTCTGATAGGATTTGCGGCGGTCTGTACCCCACCCATTTGTCCTATCCTCATTTGGACAGCACTCATCCTGCCATAGGTCCACCCTCTCGTCCACTGTCCTCCGCGGAAGGGAGGACCATTCCCAGGAGTTTCTGTTCAGTCCATTGGTGCCTCGTTCTGCGCCCCTGCAGACTGCCCCCTGTGGAGTCTCGGTGGTATCACAGGTGAAACCAGGGCTGTGGAGGTGAGGACTCAGAGAGCGGCTGATGGGGCTGCGGGAGCGGGCCCTGTCAGGTACGTAGCTGTTCCAACATTATCAACAAAAGCAGAAGTTACTAGTTTAGCTAAACTAAACAAGTTTAGACTAAAACAAAACTTATTAAAATATATTCTTACTGCTCATGTTCCTGTATCTCCTCCCTTTCTCGCTGAGAAGTGATGTCGTGGATGATTGTTTCAACATCTTTACCGGGTTTCTGAATGAAACAACAGGAGTCAGTAATAGGCTATGGCAATAATATTTGAGAATACTGAGAATAAATCTTACCTTAAGTTGCAGCTCGTTGTATCTTTTGGACATTCTAATCAGCAGTTTCTGATTGTTGATCAGAGCTGGGGTGAGCTGGTAGTACTGAACCATAGCCAAAGCAGCTTCAACATAAGCCATCTCCAAAAAGGCCTGATGATAAAATAAACAATATAAAAACATGGGTGTAAATTTAACATTCAAGCTCCATTCAAGAATTCTAAAAACAAAATGTGAACGGTACCTGATGGGTGGATCGCATGAGGATGTAGTTGGTGACTTTCCCAAAAGGCAGTCCCAGGTTGATGACATCATTCTCAGTGCAGCTGCCTTCAGGGAGGTTACAGATGTGAACAACTCTCCCTGCAGCCCCCTTCCTGGGAGGAAAGGACTGAAAAACAAGGGCTTAATGTCATTGTATGAGATACTGTTTTGTGAAGTGTAACTACTCTCTGACACACAATGGACAATCCTCCACAAGGCCAAACATAAATAGTACAATGTGGTTTGAAAAGCTGTTATAATTTTGTTTCCTCATCACAAACATAACTGCTTTTGTGTTTTGCTTCAATCACACATGTTTAACACACAAACGCTGCATATTTAGGTTCTTTTCTCAAACTGAAAACACTCTGTTCCACCCTGTGATGTCATGTGGTATACAGGAAGTGCTCCACTGTATTTTAAAACTCCATACACATTCACTAGAATCATCACAAGAGTAAATTTTGCGTAATATAGAACTTTTAAACAACAACTATTTGAAAGGTAATGCATAACCCATTGCTATAAATTTAATGTTGTAAAAATGTAAAACATTAATAGGCACTACTGTTTTAATCACACCTTTGCCTAGTCACTATTTAATTCAGTGTCAAAAGCCACAGTAAATTTAGCTTGTTAGAACATGGGCTCTTATTTCTTCAACTATTGAGCTGATTGTGCAGTCCCCGCCTCTTTGCCTTGACCTGACAGACAGCCCCATGTGCAGCCAAGTGCAGAGCCAGGGTTTGTGCAGGGAATAACATACGCTTTACACTGGT
Organism: Taenioides sp. WSHXM2023; assembly: GCA_029959045.1. Taxonomy (NCBI): domain Eukaryota; kingdom Metazoa; phylum Chordata; class Actinopteri; order Gobiiformes; family Gobiidae; genus Taenioides; species Taenioides sp. WSHXM2023. Next base: position 16,235,392 of record CM057090.1, read on the forward strand.
GAAACTGTGAGCGCGTAAAGTGGAAGATGACACTGGTAAACAATGTCAAGGCTTATTATGATATCACCTACAATAATATCAGCCATTTAAATTAATTAGATTAGAAATGAGCCAGGGCATTGACAAAATTATACTATTCTTAAATCCAATAATCTTTTCAGTCCATATACAGTCAATATGAAGCAGACTGGTCAGCTACGGACACATTAAACGCTTTTGATTCAGCAGTGATAATTCTCTAAACAGGTCAGCCAGGCCCCTGCCCCAACAGAAAACAAGAAGGTCAGAGTAGGTTGCGCTCTATAAACAAGTCCAGTAATAGGCTGTTAATGTCCCGGTATATCACAAAGTACAAGCAATTCTTAAAGAAATCTTCATAATGAAATGTGTGCCAGTGCAGTGCAGACCGTCTGACCACAGAACTATAACTGTCAGACATTGGATCAGAAGACAGTAGCAGTAACTTGGTGGCAGCTGCCACCATTGGCTCATCAGAGCAAACTAGTGCTTAGTAACTCCAAGCACTGAAGCAATACTCACTAAAGCCTGATGGATTTGTTAATGAAGCTCAAAAAATACAATGTGTTTTAGGCAAGGCATAGACAGACATTAACAGGAATCTCTTGTGAGGATGTTTGTTTATTTGTAATAAGTGGGATCCTTGTTGTAGGATATAAGGAGATGGTGGCTGGTTTCGCAGTATCTCCACACATTCCTACATAAAAGTTAGCCTGTCAAATCTCCTGATTTACCAGTCTGAAACTCTATACTCTTAAGCTGAGATCCTGAGGTCTGCTCCAAGCAGCAGTGCCATAATCCTACTTTCATCTCTGTGAGTGGTCCGTCTTTATGCGTCGCTACTGTAACTCCAGACTCAGAGGCACGGTGGACACGCAGGTGACATGTTGCGTGTCTATATGGAAATGCCTTAGTTTACATTTAATCTGTTCAATCTAAGTATTCACAATAAACTCTGTGTATGTGTCATTTAACCCCACTTTAGAAACAATAAAAAACACCTGTTCCAACAGGTGCCTCTTTAAAGCCACTAACATTAGCTCATTTAAAATGACATGCATATTTCTCACAGAGACAATAAAACAGCAAATGAGCCTCGCAGCTATTCTGTAAATAACAGCAGTCTCCTGCAGGATTGGTTTTCCCATAAACAAGACATTTAAAATTACATGTTTGTTGATGTTTAAAGTTACATTTCAGGTTATCTGTCTAAAACGTTTTTTAGCAACAAAACTTGAAATGTATCAATATATAAAACAAATTAGTGTCACTCTAATAGTGACCCTAAGAAAATCAAAATAAGCAGAATTATTATAATTAAGTTATAAATGTTAATTAGTCCATTTAATCATAGAACAAAAAAAATGAGAGCCCATGTGGCCATCTGAGGCCTTGGACATGTAAAAGCCGTTTTCTCAAAGCTCAGCCACAAGCCTGGACAAGCACAATGACCATAGGTCAGTAAGGAAAAAGTGTACTTTCACTGATTTAACAAATTAATTCAGTCAACTGTTGAGGTGTATGTTCTTCCCCACTGTGGGACTAATAAAGGCATATCTTATCTTATCTTATCTTAGTCATAAATAAGTGATAAAATTAAAACATAACAAAATAGACTCAGTACACAGTGGACCATCATCTACATAACACACAGTTCTCACTTTTCAATAACAATGCCTCACACTTTGGAACCTGGGGCAGGGCATCAGCAGCTGTCAACAAACGGCTCTGCCTTTCATTATACTGTACCACCTCTGCTCTTTCTGCTTTTCACACTTTGTACATACAATAACTCTGAAGCTATTTCTGTTTGTGATTACAAAACACAAAGACAAATCCTCATAAATAATATACTAAACTTAATGGCACAACACATAATGAAAATAATGATAAACAAGGAAAATTTTTTGAATATGATCAGTTACCCACTATTGATTATAGAACATTAGCCTCACCTTTGGATCGAGCTGTAGAGGAGTGAAGCCAGTGTCTGAGAGGGGATATGTCTTCATGGCTGCAGCTGGTAGGAATGAAGAACTGCCCCCCGAGGACCCATCTGCAGAAACCATTTGAAACAGTTTGAGCGTCACAGAGTACAACCATTTTTCACATTTTTGTAGCACATTAAAACCAATAAATGAGGACAGTTCGTTCTGTACCACTTTGTATTTGTGTATTTAAGGTGCTGTCCTCAAATGACACAGCAGTTTAAAGTAAGCCTAAGTTCTAACTGATGAATCCATCTCTACTTTCAATTTAAAAGAGTGTTTCTCAGTGTTTCTTCCATACATTATTTCACGTTTCAAAACGTTGTATCTAACATCGTTGCATAGCTTGCATGTTTCTTCACATTTTTCTACAAATTGAAAAGAAAGAGACTCAAAAGCAGTATAAATGCCTCTTACCTTGACCTGTGGTGGTATAGATCATAGAGTTAGTTTGTCCCGAGTTCACTGGTGCTTCCGAGGGTCTGCCAACAGCGTAGTGAACCGCTCCAGTCGATGCCACGGCCGAGCTGCAACAATCAGGGACGGACCATTTTAGCTACATCTCCCTGCCCACTCATATCTTATGACAGAGCTCAGATTCATATTGAGACTGGAGCACATGAGGCAGGAAAAACAATGACAAAATGTACTCGAAATGAAGGTGTTTTGGAGAAAAGAGGAGGGAGGATGCTGTGACCTCGGTCCAAGGTTGGCCATAAAAAATAAATTTAGACAGGGCAGAGTTGGGGGTTGGCAGTAGTTTAATGTGGGTGAAGGGACCTGGTTAAAAAAATGTGTTGTTTTCAGAGCCCTGAATCCGCTCTGTGTGGATAATGTGGCTTTAGATGAGATATGTGTGTAGCTATGTGGACAGGGCTATCTGTTTTTAAACTTACAATAGGGACAGAGCTGCAGAGCAGAATCTAGACTAATGTCCAACACGGTGTTTTTTTGCACACATCTTAAACTTTTCTGCAAAATGTTTTAATAAGTTTTCGGAAACAGATTTGTCGTGGATGTTAGTTGCTGCAAATCTGATTAGCCCCTATCACGCTTTTCAAAGTTTTATTATTGTTATGGAAAAGTTGATCTTATTACAAGGCGGTTTTACTTTACTTACCTCTCACTGTTGTACTGAGTTTTGTTTTGGAGGTGTAGTTTTCCCTTCACATGCTGCTCCCAGTCCTACCAACACAGACACAATGGTTGTTTATATTTCTTGTTTAATGAAAGAAGAGTTCTTCACTAACCCTCATATCAACTCAAATTGCACTTGCCCATGCCAGAAATTCATTAGTCTAAATACACAACATGCTGTAGTTGACACAAAAATAAATGACGCAAAAAATTTGACGAACTTGTTCTTTTTTGTCTTTGACCAACTTTCCGTTCAGTTGTTCAGTATCGCCACAGTATTGCCAGCTGCTGCAAGCTGCTGTAGTGTGTTTGGGCAAGAACACTCTGTTTTATGTGTGAGAGTATAGGTTTTATTCAAGACGTTTTTAGTGTGGAATGGGAGCCACATTTTGGTCTGTCTGGTTGGTCTGCCCCAGGCCAACTGTGGCTACAGAAGTACAGGACCTTACAACCTCCAACTTTCACAGTGGAGTGACTGAATCATGTCAATTATATAATTATTTAAATGTATTACTATTAAAGGAATAAACAGTAGAATTATATATATAGAGAGAGAGAGGATTGTTGACATTTTTGCAGATTTATTAAAAAAGAAAAACTGAAATATCACATGGTCATATAAGTATTCAGAGCCTTTGCTGTGACACTCATATACTGAACTCAGGTGCTGTCCATTTGTTCTGCTCATCCTTGAGATGTTCTACACCTTCACTGGAGTCCAGCTGTGTTTGATTAAACTGACTGGACTTGATGAGGAAAGCCACACACGTGTCTATATAAGAGCTACAGCTCACAGTGCAGGTCAGAGCAAATGATGATCATGAGGTCAAAGAAACTGCCTCAAGAGCTCACAGACACAATTGTGGCACGGCACAGATCTGGCCAAGGTTACAAAAAAAATGTCTGCTCTCTCCCTCCACCAGTCGAGGCTTTATGGCAGAGTGGCCTGACGGAAGCCTCTTCTCAGTGCAAGACACATGAAAGCCCACATGGAGTTTGCTACAAACACCTGAAGGACTCCCAGATGGTGTGAAATAAGATTTTGTTGTCTAATGAGACCAAGATAGAACTTTTTGGCCTTAATTCTAAGTGGTATGTGTGGAGAAAACCAGGCACTGCTCATCGCCTGTCCAATACAGTCCCAACAGTGAAGGATGGTGGTGGCAGTATCATGCTGTGGGGGTGTTTTTCAGCTGCAGGGACAGGACGACTGGTTGCGATCGAAGGAAAGATGAATGCGGCCAAGTACAGAGACATCCTGGACGAAAACCTTCTCCAGAGTGCTCAGGACCTCAGACTGGGCTGAAGGTTCACCTTCCAACAAAACAATGACCCTAAGCATGAAGCTAAAATAACAAAGGAGTGCCTTCACAGCAACTCCGTGAGTGTTCTTGAATGGCCCAGCCAGAGCCCTGACTTAAACCCAATTGAGCATCTCTGGAGAGACCTGAAAATGGCCATCCACCAACGTTCACCATCCAACCTGACAGAACTGGAGAGGATCTGCAAGGAGGAATGGCAGAGGATTCCCAAATCCAGGTGTGAAAAACTTGTTGCATCATTCCCAAAAAGACTCATGGCTGTATTAGCTCAAAAGGGTACTTCTACTAAATACTGAGAAAAGGGTCTGAATAATTATGACCATGTGATATTTCAGTTTTTCTTTTTTAATAAATCTGCAAAAATGTCAATAATTCTGTGTTTTTCTGTCAATATGGGGTGCTGTGTGTACATTAATAAGAAAAAAAAAAAAGAAATTAAATGATTTTAGCAAATGGCTGCAATATAACAAAGAGTAAAAAAAATATAAGTACCCACTGTATATAATGTTGTTTTTACATCAGAATACAAGCATTTCAAGTCAGAACAAAGGAGTATGGATTAATTTCCTGAACAGAAACTATATCCCCTGTACAATGGGCTTAATCTAACTGAAAGAATCCACAGTCACTGACCTTGAGGTTGTAGACCTTCTTGTCACAGATGCTGCACTGATGTGGCAGCTGAGAGGGAGTGATGGCGTAATAATCACTGACTTGATGCGGCTGGAGGATCTTGAGTTCTTCACTTCCATGCAGTGGCTGGTAGCCTCCAAATCCTTGCAGCCCACTGGAGTTAAACTTGGGGTCAGAGGTGGGCTCCTCTGGGTTGTACAGATCTGGTCGGGAGCGGAGTGATTGTCCAGATGATGTCCACAGAGGGTTTGTGTTTGAGGTCTCACAGTTTCCTGTGTGACTGACTGAGCCGTTCCAGTGGTCACTTTGCACTGCGGAGTTATACACATTCTGCTCATTAAGGCTGAACCCAGCCTGTTGTCCTTTTATATCCTTACCATACAAGTCTCTCCCTAAATGTTTCACCTGAGTATTGACCAGAGAGTACTGCCTGTCTGTATTAGCTGTAGCAGATGTACCTACAGTCATGTTGTATTGAGCCCGTCTGTCAGTATCAGAGGGGTAAGCTGATCCTGTCTTTTTGCCATAGTCCATTGTCTGCTGCGCTCCTGTGCCCCCCCTCATGGGCTGGTTCGGATGCAGCGAGTTTGAACTTTGATAAAACACTCCACTGGCCAAAGCATTTAAGGTGGAATTGGAGGAAGGAAATCCAAGGACCCCAGAGGTGAAGGTGCTCTGAGGGTTTCCAACCATGGCTGAAGTTTGTAGGTGATTAAACAAGGGCTGAGACATGGCAACACTGGAGAGGACCTGGTTAAGGACGGCTGCTGAAGTTGGACTTCCCCCCTGGGCCAGCTTTAGGCGCTGGAGGGTGAGCTGTGCCTGTAGTTGTGCCAGTTGGAGGCTGGCTGGAGTCAGGAGCAGCTGGCTCCGTGGTGGGGCTGGTGTTGGGACATTTCCTTGGAGCAGACCCTTTTTACTGGTGCTGTCCACAGGGCCGCTGCTGAGGCTGAAAAAACAAAGTAAAAAAGGGTTATTACAAGGCCCTATCTTGCCACCGGTCTTTGCGGGAGCGCTAGTGTTAACGAGGGGGCGTGTCGAGGTTAGGCTGTACTTGGCCGCTGGGGGCTGAAGTGGGACGGTACAGGTACATATATGGTGATGACATCTGAGCCAATCTGTGACCGTGGCATTTAAAATCACTGCCAGTGTGGGTAATGTCTGCAATCTTTGCCTCATTAGCCTACCAGGCGGCAAAGAGAGGCGTGGTAAAAAAAAAAAAAAAAAAAGATATATGGGTAAAGAAAACAGCTCCGGAGCCACACAATGTAAATATGCAGCAGTAGAGGCGCCAGGATTATAGAATTTTGGATAGGCGATGACAGAACTCGCTGGGCTTGTGTTCCGTGTGCAGGTGCGCCCCTTTGGGCACTCGCTTCTAACGTTCGCACGTCCCTGTAGGTCCGTGCACGCACACTCACGTCAACCATAGTTTTCTGTTTGTTCCTCCGTTCTTTTACCTTCCATTACGCAGCAGACCGGTGTCTTTCTTGTGCGCCCCCATCCCACATCAAATCCACTGATCTCCTCTCTCCCCCTGGTCTCACCCGCTCCCGCCTGTCCCGGGCCGACAGTCCCCCCTACCTGTCCCGTATCTCTCACCTGAGGTAGGAGTTTCCACTGCTGCTAGTGCTGACCGCTCGCATTCTCGTCTCACAGGTGTCCACTGCATTTGGTCCCAAACATGTCCGCGGATTATGGAATACGTTTATTGTCATATAAATGTTTCTGATTTTTACCGCTTTGCGCACGGGCATAGATTAAACCATTAACATATGGGGAGGGTGAATCGACCTGCGCTTGTAAAAGAAGGTGCCGAGCCCAGAGTAGGCCTACCCTGTAGACAGGGTAAGAAAACACACTTAAGGATAGTGCTTTAAACGGCCTCATGTGAATGAGGAGCTTTTGTACAGATCGAGATCAAACCAAACTGTACAGCAGTGCTGAGCCGATACAGGGAGCAAGTGCGAGGCTGTGCTCTGCTGCGGGAGGGCATCCGGACGGCGCACGAACAACCCGGACAGAACACGAACATGTGAATGTTATGCATTTATCATATATCCAAAGATAAAAGAAGGCCTTGAATATGTTACACCTAATGTTTTTCGGTGGACTAGTTTGATTATTTTTATGATTCTGGCAATTCACTGAACGCACCACACCACGCCCTCAGGCTGTTCCACTCCAGGACAACTGTATAGAGCTCTACGCCTGAGCTTGCGCCAAAACGACAGGCATGATACAAACCTTTATGTTTACAACTGAAGGCAAGAGTTTCATTAGTTACTATTTGTTTGATGTTTCTGTAATTTATATTTATAAATGTTTTTATTATAGCTTCCCATGCTATTTGAGACAATATAGGCCCTCCTTAAGATCAACTAATTCTCTTTTGACATCCTAGAGCACCCATTCTTTAGAGTGCCCCTTGTGAATAGAGAGGCAAGAAAGCTTTTTCCTATAAAGCTCCATTTGATTGGAATAACCTTAGTGTAGAGTTAAAGTCAATAACGTAATTTCATCAATTTAAAGCTGCTTTTTATATGAATGGCGAAAGGAGAAATTTAATTTGTCAATTGGACAGAGTTTATTTGGTTGAATACGTTTCGCAGCTTATCCAAGCTGCTTCTTCAGTTCTGGTCAGACACTGGTGGACACTGCCTTATATCTGCCTGAAGGGAGGAGCCAATTACAATGAAATTACTATGAGACAACACATATTTGTTTACAGTTTCTGTTAGTCAGGTGAGTCTATTCAATATGAAGTGGGAATGGGGGTGTAGTTGGCATATCCATTCAGGGCCATGATGGGTGTTTTCACACCTCTGGACCTGACCTGGCTAGTCCCATTGTTTTCTTTGTTTGTTTTGATTTAGGTTTGAGGATAGAGTTATAGATGGGAGACAAATGATGTCTGAGACCCCCATTTCTGTTCAAGGAAGGATTCTCTTTCTTGACAAAAATAGCCTCTTTATCTTTAACTCCCCTCTCAAACCAGTTCTTTTCTCTGGCCAGGATCTGGACCTAACTGTCCTCAAAGGAGTGGCCTGTGGCTAATTTCATTGTAATTAGCTCCTCCCTTCAGGCAGATATAAAGCAGTGTCCGCCAGCATCTGACCAGAACTGAAGAAGCAGCTTGGATGAGCTGCGAAACGTATTCGACCAAATAAACTCTGTCCAGTTGACAAATTAAATTTCTTCTTTTGCCATGGATTCTACCTGAACGACTGAGGAATTCTACACACATCTTTTTATATTAAGTTAATTTCTCCCTGTACCTGCCATTAAGTTTTGACTACCAAGACTGAGTCTGTGGTCCATATTCGTAAGGTTGAAATGTTATTGTGATTAAGTCATGTCCTTCTGAATCGGCTGTTTCATGGTGGGGATCTTGGGGTTGTGGGACTGGAGGATGGAAGAGCAGGATGTCTTGTGATTGCATGGACTCTGTTTTGTATGTGATTGTATGTAATCTGTTGTCTATTGTCTATTGTCATTGTCTATTGTGATTCGAAAAAGAGATGATGCACAAGGGGCAATCCATAATAAAATATCAAATAATGAAAAATAATATAGCCATAAAAATACAACCTTTTTAATTTATGCTTTTAAAAGTGTTTTGCAATGTTCAACCTTTATAAATTACACATGGAGTTGTATTTAAAAAAAAAAAAGTCAATCAGTAACACACAAGTCTATGATGACCACTGTAAGCAAGCTTACAATCAATGTAATATTAATTTAATTTAATCCAATATACAAAACACCATTATATTGACTGTGTTTCATGAAAGAACACAAGCAAAACAACAAATCAGATATCATTAACTTATTACTCATAATTCATACGTTATTATGAATTATCAGTCACAAAGTGAAAGCCACAACAGAGAACTGGCCTCTGTTTTGTTGCATTTGCAGACACTTTCCGTGGACAAGCCCGGTGACGGAGAGATACGCTTACACCATTCCAGCGTGTGACTCAAAGCTATAAATACAAGCACTGCCAGAGCTTTCACGACACGCTCTGTCCTTAACTAATATGGCTGCTGCAGCTGGCACAGCGAAGCAGGCACTTCAGCCCATCATGTGACACATCAAATATGAACAACTAGGTGTCAAAGTTCAGGGATCTGTTCAGTAATATAAAGTACATTTGAAAATGAGAGATGTTAAATTATCAGTCCTTCTTTTTACAATCTTACATCAAATGTAGTTGCTGAATTAAAGAATTGTATGTGTTCCAAATTCACCAGTCTTAACCTACTAAGGCACAATTTTTCAAAGAAAACACACTTTACATTAAAATACATAACCTAAATATTCCTAATAAAACTAAAATGACCAGTGTAAGGAAATATTTAATTATATGTATAATGAATGACATAATACATTCAGCATTCAGACACCAACGATGGATGTGCTCTCGTAGTCAAAACAAAAGGACATATGGGTCCAGCTGAATATGTCTCAAGAGGAAAATATGTTTAAGAACAAATTACAGCCCATGACTTTAAAAGAGTGTAAATATATAACATGCATGCATACAAACATACACAATCTTCTTATCCTACATTGAAACAAGACAAACTTTACCCCTCTGGATGGACCCCATGCTGAAGGCTGGATAAGGCAGGTACATGGCACAGTAACCAGATAGACCTTTAGTGGGCGTCCAGCCGAAACCCCAAGGCTCCACACTCTGACCTCTGTCCGGCATCTGAGTGCGACCTGCCACTAACGCAGCACATACATCCATATGCACCTCACCAGAGTGTTTATAAAGACACACTAGAGTCCAGACAGGAGCTGATACAAAATAGCTGAATATACAAGAAAAACTAAGAACTAGGGTTGTCAAATCCAAAGCCACTTTATTTATATTTCTTTATTTATAGCACATTTTACAAACAAAGCCGTTTCCAAAGTGCTGCACATAGATCATAAAATGAAGACAACAAAAGGTAAACTGGTAAAAAAAAAAAAAAAAAAAAAAATCATACCAGTCCTAAAACAATAAAACACTAAAAACACTAAAAATCAAATGAAAACAAAACCATAAAAATCATAAAATAGCAATAAATAAGTAAAATAAAATAAATAAATAAAAAAGACAGAGGACCACACAACTCATGTGATGTTAAAAACAAGAGAATAAAAGTGGATCTTAAGACGAGACTTAAAACACTCCACAGTGTTTGTCAAAAGTATTGAAATCCAGATACTACAATAATATAATAATAATAATAATAACAATAATAATAATAATAATAATAATAATAATAATAATATAATAATAATAATAGAATAATAATAGAAGTCTAAATTGGACCTTTCCTTTCCTGACTAATATCTGAAATAATTATATATATATATATATATATATATATATATATATATATATATATATATATATATATATATATATATATATATATATATATATATATATATATTGAAATTATTATAAATAAATGTAATAATGTTATGGTTTAATATAAAATGGGCAAGAAGAGAAAGAAAAGAAAGGAAAAAAAAAAAAAGAAAATGCATTAAACACATGTCCTATTCATATGTTCCAAAACATTCAGTACACTATGATATTTGTTCAACAGATTGGTCATCATTAACTTCTTGGGTTCTTTTTTAAAGACAATACAGTAAAGTGTATTTACCTTGTTGACATGTTTCGGCTGCTGGTTGCATACATAGGGGAAGGGGGCCGGGCTTTTCAGATCCAAAAAAATGAACACCAAAAGGAATGTGAAAATGAAACATCAGGGAGACTCACCAGAACACAAAAAGACAAAGCACTGCAGGAAAACCTAAAATCCGCCATATCAGACCACTGTAAAAGAAATAACCACATCATGGATTGGGACGGGGCACGGGTCATTGGATCGGAAAACAGTAAGTTCAAACGCTGGATCAGGGAGGCCATTGAAATCAGGAAACGAGGCACGGACAGCATTAACCGTGATGACGGAGCGTTCCTCCTTTCACACACCTGGGACACACCCTCCTCCAGAAAGCACCGGGCGAAGGGAGGCGTGGTCAGTCTGAGCGACCTGCCAGGTCCATCAGGCGGACCACGCCTACAGGAAGTAACAACAGCTGATATACGACATGTCACCACCAACACCGGTGACAGTTCTGAAGATGGCTCGCAGCTAGCAGCCGAAACATGTCAACAAGGTAAATACACTTTACTGTATTGTCTTTAAAAAAGAACATAAAAGTACATAAGAAGACAAAATGAACGTCTTTGCTTTAGATTGGTCATCATGTTGATATTTTTCTGCCATTGGAAAATGTGTGAAAGTAACCTTGCTCAAAACATGGCAAACTAAAAATACCACAGTAATATACTACAGTACTATTTATTTATGAGGCAGACCATAGTTTAAAAGCTTCTCAGCTATCAGAAGCAATAATTTACTCCTCACACTTCACAAATAAAACAAACAAAAACATAATAATAACGTTTTGCTAGGCGTGTAGCATTTTACTGATTAGACAACTGCTGTAAACGATTAAAGTGACGTTTTCTTTCAACTCAATTGTGGAACAAAACTGTGAAGACGTTGCTGGTCCACTAGGTGGTGCTATACACTGTGCAAGAGAGATTAAAGGAATCACAAGTCATTTGTTTTTTCACAGAACAGTGCCAGACTGACTGATATTTGACTGTGTGCATGCATCTGCTCACAACAAAACAGGTAACAAACCAACCACATGTCAGCCACTTTATACTGTCTCATACAGAGACAGAATCAGCTTTCACAAATACAACAGGAATGTTCACCAACATCCCAAGCCTTAATTGAAATTTTCATCAAATTAAACTCTTGGTTGGAGTCCACAATGCTAACACATTGCTCCCTTCATGATAGAGGGGTGTGTGTGTGCGAGACAGCGGGGTGAACTTGCCTGCACCACTTTCGGCACAGATGGTGTGGGGGCTTCCTGATTTATGGCACCTAGCAATGGCACAAGTTTCCCCCACAGAAATGTGGGCTCTGACCTCTTACTACACACATTAAGACCCCCTGTCAAGTGATAGTCGACTTTGACTTACAGTGTCACTTTATGATGATGGATATAAAAAGGTGAAATTTATGCTGGGGATCAGCCTCAAGATTTTATGAGTCCATATCAAAAGATAAACTTAAGTTTGCGAGCTAAGAATAATCTGAAGTATCCAGCGTGGACACGTATCATGTGAACCTCAAGTGCACATGCTTGTTGTGAAGGCAGGTGTAAAGCACCCATTACGGCCCAAGTCAAAAAAAGAAAGAAAAAAAAAAAAACACTGTGCTCTCCTCTTTCTCACACTGCAGAAGGTAGTGCTTGTGCATCACACACTCCTGTTTCAAACCATCAAACCATTAAGTGACTGAACACAGTGATTGGGGTCATTTAGTGACACAGAGGTCAGGGGGAGCTCTCTGCGTGACAGCTGCTTCCAACTGTGGCACTTAAAGAGCATTCCAACAAATGGGTTCCAAAGCAGGAAAAGTGCAATTAGTCCTACAGGAGCTGACATGGTTTTAAATATGCACACTCAAGTCACCCGGCATGAGCATCTATCACTAGTTAAGACTGCAGAGAGTAGAACTAAAACTGTTAGAGTTTCGTATGTCAACAATACATTCTCACACCCCCGTTTTCTGACACTTTATCAACATTGGCCTCTCTGTTGGGACCCATCGAGTGCCCAGCGGTCACTTCTGATGAAAAGAGTGCTGACAAGAGGGAAGTAAAAGTTACCTGAGGTCTGCTGACATTCAGTGTCAAACTGGGTGCTGAGAGCCGAGCGCTCAGAGCACTGTAGACACAGTGAGATCAGACGTGTAGTTGGCTCCAAAAGGACATCAGCAAATGAAGAATGATGACTGCACATGCTGCAGGGAAAGTCTCTCCTTACAGTGGCCCTGGATCATGTTACAGTGAGTTTGACAAATAAACAAACATTCTAAGTCACTCAGACAGACAAATTACATGTGCGATAGTCCAACATCCAACCAGGATACAAAGAGGAGATTCAACAAAATTTGTCTGCTGAGTCAGAGCAGTGGTTAATGTGAGCTTTTGGGGAAAAAAAGTAGTGTTTTTTTGGTATCACATATTTTTGTTTGTAAATTTCAGTACTGATTTAAAATTGCTTGATAACTGAAGTGTGTAAATTCTTTTCCAAAACTTTATTACAGCTTTTCACCAAAGCAAGAGCAGATTGTATTTTTTTAAACACTATACTGCATTTTTGAACCGTACATATATGACCTGGAGTCTATCTTTAAATAATTGCAAGTAACAAATACAGAGCCGTAAGCAAGATTTCAAGAAATGTGCAAAGGAAACATTTCTGAGCACTCAGGCTGCAAGTACAATACAGGATCTCTCAAACATGAAAAAATCCCTTCATTACAATGCAAATGGTGAGGGAAACTATTATAGTTAAAAGCTAAAAGTCAAACACTATTTCTTTTAAAACCTTGTCTGTCTCAGTACAGGCAGATCACACCATCACTGCACTGGATGCTCAGTACAGTAAGGAACACATGTAACTAGAGTCTACCCCAACTGTGGTCAGCAACATAAGAGCTATATCTGTGCACAGGGTGACGTGGAGATGAATCCTACAACCCCTCCTTCACGCGCTCCCCTCGTCCTTCTTTCCTTCATATCCCGTTGCTCTGCGTTCTTACCTAACTCTCCATTGCACCTTCCCAAAGCTAGTATTGCACTCTGCCATCTGTCACTACACAGACATGCTCACAAATACCAATCACACCCAGTAAGTCGTCATTCCCCTGGGCAATCTGACCAGGAGCAGCACATCTCTGTCTTCACTCCCAAAGGTACATCATGAAGGCTTGAAAAATAAACCTTTTTGGTGAAGTGGTGGTTTCAGACATATAATTTCAACTGTGTAAATGCAATGAGCTACAACAAATTACAACAATGATAAAGGAACCATGATAGCTACTAACGCTGCAACGATTAATCTGAATAATTGTGAATATTCATCTACATTAAAATTGTATTTTGATAATGATTATCTAGAATATACAGACCACAGTCTTGATAGCAGCATAATAAATGGCTTACACTTGCCCAAAGATGAAAATGGCACAGTTATTTCAGAAAAGCAGATGGATGGCAGCACTAGGACAGCAGCCAATCACACGTCACCATGCGGACAGTTAACGATGGGTCTGCACCCACCCAGTTGGCCAAACCTCAGACAGGACCCTCTGTGGAGTCGCCAAAACAACCACAAACAACAGAAATAAGGTAGGCTTAGCCTCCACATGGTGCCAGGCACAATGCCAACAAGTGCCCATGACAACCGCCCAGCAGACTGCAGTACAGGCATCATGTGGAGATGGCATATATTTACACAAGTAACATCAGAAAGCAAACATAAACCTGACACGTGTCAATGTGTTAAAGTCTTTATATGTCTAAAAGATTTGCACTATATACAGTTTCACAAGCAGAGTCATATCTGGGTGCACAAAAGCCCGTCACCAATTCCAAAGGCACAATATCCTGAATTCAAATATTACATACATACAATATTAATACACTATGTAACTTTTCTGGTGGAGGGTCCGCCATCTGCTTTTTCATGAAAGTGTTGTTACTTTGTTTATCTATCTAGCTACATATCTATCCATCTGTTTGGAGACAAGCTGGTGGTGCCAGCATGAGAAGGGTGAATTTGTGGCGAGGCAATCCTGCTCACAGTAAATTGCATGTTTTTGAGCAAATAAATGCAACATAGATATGATTAATGCCATACCGTGGAACAATCCTGGCACCGCAATAGCAGCTCTACAAGTTAACATAAAAACATCTATGAAACATAATGACTTTTAAAAGTGTGCTAAGCTTAACTTTGTTAAATAGTTTGGCAGCTGTATTTGTGGTTGTGTGTGGAGCTCCTCACAGCAGGGCCTCAGGAAGCTCCTTTCTGTCCAAGCACTGATGAGTCCAGAACAGCTGTATGAATACAGCTGTCTACTGCACTGTGTCCTGACTGTTTCATTGTTTAGGTAGTTATTAAATATAATTATGCAAACATATCTTAATCATCAATTGTTTTAGTTTGTTTTGTGATATGTATTATGTAAGTACTGTAGCTATATTAAAACTTAGTAAACAATTAACAACCACCACAATTGTCAAAATAACAATCTTTTTATGTTGCAAAGATTTTAAATAATAGTTAAAATAGTTAAATAATTTAAAATAAAAGTTATGTAAAACAGTATACTATGGCTTTCACTTTAAATGCCAGTAGTTTAAATAAAACAAATATTGAGCCGGACAAATTATTTAATTGAGAAGTATTCTCCATGGAACTAAGCAAGTCCAACCCCTGCTCTCCCTAAGGTGCTGTTGATTAGCAGAACTGTTAACTGAAACAAAGCACTTGATCGGAGTCATGACCTTGTGATGAAAAACGTTTTAAAGCTGCTCCTTCATCACATGATCTATTCTGGGGGTATCATTAGCATGTGTGCTTTATTCAAAGAACACTTGATATTAGGAGTTAAATTTCTATACTACAAGCATCACTGGGTCTTTCCTACACCATATAAGATGAATAAGATGATTTAAGCTGAATTATAGGGTGAGAATCAGCATAACAAAAAGGAGGTTGAAATGAATCACTTAGTGGTGGGAAAGTGGTTACAACAAAATGGTCTATTGACATTCACTGACTTTATAAAAATTATTTACTGGAGAAACACAATTTTAGATTTCAGAAATAGGGTTTTTTTTCCCATAATTTAAAATAAAATAAACACAAATACAATTCTAACCTTTGCTCTACTCATTGAAAAGCATCCAGCCACCAGTACCACATCATAAACATTACTGAGTTAATCCACGGCAGTAATTTAAACAAAAGTGAAGGGAACATTTCACCCAAACAAAGACCCGTTGTTTAAAAGCATAATTTTAAACTTTCACCCTTAAATCGTTTCCTGGCTCTGAGTCCAAGTGTAAATTGCAGGAAAGAAAACACAGAGTGGACACGCTGACAGGCAGAGTGGTTCTCATTGGTGGCACTGGTCTCATGAGGAGCTCTGTTCCCACTGCTAAACGTTCAGCCCATTTGGGTTTAATCCCTCAACATAAATCTGTTCAAGTCCTCTGGCACAAACACCGTGCCGCATTTCCAGCAGGATCATTTATGGAGATTAATATGTAACTGTAGATTGGCCTTTTTAATTCAAGGAGGTCTCTGTTAAAAGGTAACGGACATACTGACAACATCCACTGACACATCATTTATCATAATTAAATGCTTTTCTTTTAGAAATGACCTTTTAGTGACATAATGTGACAGACACAAGGTAATCTGTTCTCCTGGGGATGCGTGGGCTCCTCATGCAAAGTTACAGCTACCGAGGGTGTAATACTGTTTATTACTCAAATAGTTAAATTTTACATTGGTCTGATTGAGCCTTCACACCTTTAGTTTTTTTTTTTTAACCTTTAAGTGGAACTAAACATCTAAACTCTGCCCAAAAGCACAGCCCACAGCTTTTGATCATTTGGGCCAACAGGAGGCCTGAGGTCCAACAGTAAACGGTCTAATGGCCATTTGAACACCCCCCTATTAAAGACAGACGATATACGTATATCAGGCCAATATTTGCAGTTTTTAGCATATCGGCTATGTGCCTTAATTCTCCAGCAGAGGCCGATATTTTGTTTTAGCGGACCTGCTGCCTAATGAGTACACATAAGGCTTTATTTGAACACGTGTGAAGAGATAACTGCACAAAATGCGACTACACAGCTCTCTTAAAGGTTTACAGTAGAAAAAAAAAAAGTCCTGGGGGTGACTTTGTAGTAAATTTAAATTATGGGATTTGGGGAAAATAATCTCATGGCACAAAATTACTACAAAATTGCTTATCGTTTATATTGGATAAAAGGGGGTTAAAGTGTCCCACCCCTAAATTTCCAACTGAATTCTTTCGGCTGAGATGACCTCAGGATAGATTAGGACTGCTGATGATCACTGGGCTGAATACTCTGAATAAGTTTGGCCCAGCCTTCACTTTTGCCTCAAAGGAGAAAAACCCAAAGAAACATGTGAAATGCAACATGAGACTGCCCTATTAATTACATGTCCAACTATATACTGATACCAACACAAATCACTATGCCACTTTAATTGCTACAAATGGTTAGAATAGAAACCTGTAGATGATATTATTACACATATCATATAATTTAGTTAGTTTCTGGCCTGTGAAACACACAGGAGATACTTCCCTAAAGGCAGTAGCACGTACGGCCCCATGGCCATAAATCTGGGTCTGGAGACAAGCAAGACGATACACCGAAAAGCTCCTTTTAGAACATACATATGCTGCTCTCTGCTTAAACAACAAGAGCACAGTGTGTGGCCATGTTTATACATTTATAACAAACACAGGATTCACAGGAGTTTTATTAACAGTTAGTGGGATTTTTTTTCACCAATGGCCATTTCTATAAAGAATTAATCAAATTAGAATTGTATAACAACTGTACCATTAATTAACTGTTAAAGTCTATAAGTACCATATATGACTAAAAGCTTTATATTACCAAAGCATATAGTGTGGGATCACAAACACATGTGTCCCTGAGATTTAAATATGTGCACCTGTTTGATGTAATCTGATCCACTATTGTTTGAACCACCTCCTCTGTGCATCAAAGCAAGTTACACAAAACTTTTCACCAGCTCCAGTCCAGTAAATAGACACAATACACACGTCCTATGCTGTGTATTATGTCTGTGTACCACTCAGTCATCAGGTACACAGGACAATATAATAATAATAATAATAATAATGATAATAATAATAATAATAATAATAATAATAATAATAATAATAATAATAATAATAATAATAATAATAATAATAATGTGAGATTGGCAGATAAATAAAAAGATGCAGACCTCTGCATTTCTGACCCAAACCACAGACTTCAGCACTAGCCACTGTTATGAAACACTGTCATATTACATGACTATTTAATAAGGTGAACTACTAATGGAAAGATTATTATGAGTTTAGAGGCCATAAACACTAGACACAGATAAACTGGTCTGATGAATATCATGTTTCATAAACTTGTGATTCTACTTCACTCAAAAATGGTGTGTGAAATGAAGAGAAATTGTGTCAAATTATTGCAGACCTTGTGGAGAAGGCAGCATGTGGTCGCTTGTACACTGTATGTACCACATAATCTGAGTAACAGAGCGCCACCTCTGTACTACATGTACACGTTTCTACAGTAAAACACAAATCACTAGCTCTGGAGTCTGTCTTACCTGGTGTAAAATCCAACCTCTGTAGAGAAGCACAGCTCCGGTGTGGATATGAGCCAGTGCTTTTGTCCTGTACATCACATGCACCGTGCTGAGCCTCAGCTGTTAGTGCAGCCTAAAACAAGGGCAGGCTAATGCTGTCACAGGCCTGCTCTCTGCCTCCGACGTGGAGCGAGGCATGCATTCAGTACATTCTATAGGTAAATTGCTCTGGCTGTTAACAGAACTACATCAGAGCACAGATTGTGAGAAGACAAATTGAAACAATACTAAGCTGTCATGATATTGCTATCATGCTGTCTCCTTGAAATATATAGTTATAAAGTTATACTGAATTTGTACCTATGGCTCAGCTCAGAACCCTAGTGGCACCATCCCTGGATCCTCTACAGTTTGCCTATCAGGCCCACATTAGTGTGGATGATGCTGTAATCTATCTTCTGCAGCGGGCTCACTCTCACCTGGATAGTATTAAGGGCTCTGTAAGGATATTGTTCTTCCATTTCTCCAGTGCCTTTAACATAATCCAGCCCTTTCTAATGAGTGAGACGCTGCTCAGGATGGGTATCAGCTCCTCCATTGTCTCCTGGATTACTGACTACCTGTCAGGCAGGCCTCAGTACGTGCGACTGGGGACCACCCTGTCTGACACTGTGGTCAGTTATGTATGAGTCCCCCAGGGTACAGTCCTGTCACTTTTCCTGTACACCTCTGATTTCTGGTACAGCTCCGGGTTCTGCAATCTGCAGAAGTTCTCTGATGACTCTGCAGCAGTAGGGTGTATCAGGGATGGACAGGAGCTGGAGTACAGGACACTGAGAATTTTGTGGAGTGGTTCCAGGCAAACCATCTGCTCCTGAAAGTTGACAAGACCAAGGAACTGGTGACTGACTTCAGGAGAAAGAGGACACCAGTGGAGCCCATTACCATCCTGGGCCAGGACGTGGAAATGGTGGAATGCTAAAAGTACCTTGGCGTCCATGTGAACAACAGGCTGGACTGGAGGGACAACTGTATTGCTGTGTACAAGAAGAGCATGAGCAGACTCTACTTCCTGAGAAAGCTCAGGTCTTTCAATGTGTGCAGCAAGTTATTGGAGATCTTCTATCAGTCTGTGGTGGCCAGCGCCCTGTACTTCGCTGTGGTCTGCTGGGGGAGCAGCACCAGTAACAGGGATTGGGTGGACTGACAAACTGATCCATAAAGCTGGTTACGTGATCGACTGTGAGCTGGAGACATTTGTCACAGTGAGGGGCAGGAGCACACTGGACAAACTGCTTTCCATCATGGACACTCCTGCTCACCCACTGCACCAGACTATAGAGGGACAGAGGAGATAATACTCCCTACAACTGTACAACAACTCACCCACTGTACCAGACTATAGAGGGACAGAGGAGATAATACTCCCTACAACTGTACAACAACTCACCCACTGCACCAGACTATAGAGAGACAGAGGAGATAATACTCCCTACAACTGTACAACAACTCACCCACTGCACCAGACTATAGAGGGACAGAGGAGCTCATTCTCCAACAGGCTCCTACAGCTCCGCTCAAACAGTGAGAGATACAGGACTACATTTATATCATACTCCATACACATGTACAACAACTCACCCTTATGTAACAGATAATACTCCCTACAACTGTACAACAACGCAGTCTTATGTAACGGATAACCTTATGTGCTTTCAATTATTATATAATTGCACTGCCTTTCTTGTCTTTTGTATAGCTGTGATTTGATATTTTATTACTTATTTTTCTATTTTATTTTGACTTGTACATATACATTTATTTATGTAATTATGTCTTATTTGACACCTGTCTCTTGCTATCTTTTTTGCTGCTTCTTCAGTTCTGAAGAAGCAGCTTGGATGAGCTGTGAAACGTATTCGACCAAATAAACTCTGTCCAGTTGACAAATTAAATTTCTCCTTTTTTGCCATGGATTCTACCTGGACGACTGACGGATTTTACATACTTATTTAGAATTTATTATTACCATTTATTTTTTACTATTTCTTATTATATTATATTGTGATGTGTGAGCTACTGTGTCCAAATAATTTCCCTTGTGGATCAATAAAGTTTGTCTAAGTCTAAGTCTACGTCTATAGCTGTGGATGGCACAAAATATAATATCTCAATATTTTAGGGGATTATTCTAATTGCACTTATCAGACAATATTTTTGCATGTGGGACCTACATGTTAAGCACACACACTGATATTGATAATAAACTGTCATCAGTTTCAATCCAGACAATATAAAATTGGCAATAACAAAACGGTATGAACAGGCTACTAGAAAGTGCTTGTGGGCCACACACAAATATGTATTATTTTATAAATGTGTATAGTTACCTCCGCCAAGGAGGTTATGTTTTTGCCTGAGTTTGTCTGTTTGTTTGTTTGTTTGTTTGTTTGTTTGTTTGTTAGTTAGCAAGATAACTCAAAAAGTTATGGACGGATCTTGATGAAATTTTCAGGAAATGTTCCTAATGATAAATCCAACAGATGATTAAATTTTGGTGATGATCCAGAAGAAATCCTGGATTCTGGATCACTTTGAAAACTGAGCTGCTTGGCAGAGGTCTGCGCTCTCTGAGTGCTTTTCTAGTTTTATTAGAGTGCCTCTGTGATTTTTGTTGTACTCCAGTGTGGTAATAAATTATCCTAAAATTAAGCCTTAAAACTGTCATGGCCTCTCAAAATTTGAGTAATATAGTAATAAAAATCAATAGTTATAAATATAATAAAATACAATAAATATACTATTCTTGACATGTCTAAAGAATCTATTATTAAACTTTATGTCATTTGTTTTGTTTTATTTAATGTTATAACTACAAATTGTATTTGTGTTCATTTGTATTTTTTCATTCAGTGGCATTTGACATTGTGCCTATATCAATGTCAGTGTTATTTCTATAGCACATTTAGAACAACTGCAGCTGCCCAAAGTGCTTCACACATACAATAAATGGTAAATGTTGGGATCTTTGCTTTAATATTGTAACGAAAAATAAAATGAAATCAAAGGTAAATGGTTTCATTCTCATCATGTAGGGCTCTGTATTTAACTGCATTTGAATCAAGATTGAGATTCACTTATTTCTAACTGGATTTCTAATCAATGATAAGCTTGGGCCTTTTTTAATCAATCAATATACAGCCTGTATAAGTAGTTTGTGGTTAGTGGTTTGGAGCAAGGTTCAGACTTAGGAGTAAGATTTATTTTTATATTTTTTTTTATTGTGTGTCAAATGGGAACAATTAACATTATGCTTTGTTGAAGTTCAAAAGCTTAATATTGATCATCAGTCAATCAGGGAAAAAGAAAATGTATTTTTGTCATATTATCACCCAGTCCTACATTCATGTAGTCTAGTCATTGTCAGATTTAGACGTTTTACTCTGACCTCTCTATATGAAAATGAAGATTCTGCAGCTATAAAGTTACCTATAAATGTTGGAGTGTGTAAAGTTTGCTGTCAAGCCCCTTCATACAGAAGCGTACAGCGTGTGTGCACCAGGGCACAAAGACATAAGGGTCAGTTATATTTGTGTCTGACTCACCGCTGAGTCAGAAAATCAAATTAACTAAATGAACTAATTTGCCCAAACACAAATGAAGCCACGTCCTAAAAATAGGGGACCTAAGAAAACAAAAACTGTGAATAGTACACAGTGTGGATTAAGTGTTGTATAAGTTCAGAAATAATAACTAACATTAGCATTTGTTTGACAATAACTGAAGGTCAGAGGTAAAAGTATCATTTAGATGAGTAAATTTTCATTTGAAATTTACAATATCTTTTTCTTACATTCAAATAAAAATACAAATGTACTCTCATTTGTCAAACACAGTTGTATGTGTAATCATGTGTATGTATGTGTACATTATGAAGAACAGTTAAAATGGGAGTATTGAATAGACTGGGGGCCACAGCAGACAGATTCATTTATAGCAGCCCCCAAAACCCCAGATCTGAGATGATTTAAGGATTATCGCGTGTGTTTCACTCGTGCTTATCCCAGTTAAGTGTAAATCCCTCCAGTAAATCTATTCACAGGAACACATTTCACAACACAATCAGTCTTGTTGTTGCAGACAATGAAGTATTAAGTCCTATTAAAGTTGTATTGTTCCAAACCTAGTACTTTCAACAGGTCAGTTATGATGATTTCATTGTGTACAAATGAACCTTTAGGAGGAGTTCTAATGCAAATAAGGTCGGGTAAGAGTAGGCTGTAGTAGCTCCCACATGTATGCGGTACTGAGCACATTTAAGATGGAGTGTAACAGGGACGAGATGGAAGTCAAGAAGCAGGAGACTGTGGGACTCCAAGCTCAAATAAAAAATGTGCAAAGAAGAACAATCAAAGCAGCCACCTTAGTTCCTGACTGAAACACATAAACAATGTCTACCTTCAATCCACATATTTTACATGAGACAAACAGACCCAGAATGTGATGGTCCTTTGAATACATTTTTGGGACTGACAACAACAATGACACGATGAAAAGATGTCATGTAGCTGTGACTGTGCTAACGCTACAATAGACACAGCAAAGGCCTATTAACACCTTTTATATGGCCCATGTGAATAAAGTGGAAATCCTGTGGGATTTTCACACAGAGCTGTGAGGAGAGCCCTGAGGTGCCTGAGGCAGGCCTACTCACACCAGTCTCTCACGCCTTTTAGACAACAAAACAACAAAATAAGGCATGCTGAATGTTAAAGTAAAACATCTTTTTTCACATTATCAAAAATACATCTTTAGTGAGTCCACTAAAGATAAATAATTCTTTAATGATTCCAAGATACACTCTTAGACATTAATGAGATGTGTAAAACACTAAAATGACTGACAAAAAACTAAATATAATTGTTGTTTTAAAATAGGTATTTACATTTAAAATACTGAATACATTTTTAAACCAGAACCAGGCAGACCATATTCTAGTATGGTCCACTTGGCTCTAATTTAGAAATGTATGTATACTTCCAATACTGTATACATGTATTTTCTATGTTACTACTATTTATACAAAGTGTAGCTAAATGTTATTTAGACAGGGCATTGTAAATTTGCAATGTTGTCTAAAGCTGCGTTGGATAAAGAACTATACTATATACTATATTGTTGTATGTATTTACCAGAAATACATACAAAAACTTTGTATATATTTACTTTGCGCTATCGGTTTCTAAAGCTTCTGATAATGCTGATATTATTATTATATAATTATAGCTCCGTCTACTTATGCATCCATATAACTTATCTTTTTGTTTAAGAAAGTAACAATTCCTTCCAATAGTTAAAAAGAAGAATAAGAAAAAAAAAATCTTAGATTTACCAGCAGTAACTATTCCCATCAGTTTAAATGAACTGATTCCAAAGAGAGTGGCCCACACACTTAACCTCATAACTCATTTCATGTAAATCTGCCCAAACTAATGCGTTTTCCACATAGCCTGAGCAGAACAGGCGTGCTCCTTGTGAGTCCATTGTCAGGTTTTCTGGAGGAAACTGATTCAATCGTACCTTGGTATGAGTTCTCCAGACGCGTCCATGGGGTATCCTACACTTTGTCCTTTCCCCAGCATTTCAGTGTGTCCTCTCAGCTCCAGCTCCAGCACATTACAGTCCCAGTGCCACCTGCAGCCTCCACAGCCCTGTCCTGTCCAAACTTCCCACTTAAAATAACTGCAGTGCTCCAAAGACAGCAAATCCTGATGAGGCAACTTTCTCCAGTCTCCTCTCTTGTCCTGGTCTCACGGCAATGACCAGATGACAGGGCGGTCCGTGGGGGACAGCGGCTGCAGGACACAAGGAGGGGCTCAGCCACTTTCCTGCCCTGATCGACAGCAGCAACAACACAGTAAGTAAGAAACTTCTCCTCTTTAAGTTTATGTGCATGTGGCTCTTCTACCTAAAGTTCAGCCAGTGTCAAGAGAATAACTTAAGTGAAGTCCTTTCAGAAGCAGCCAGGAGAGTGAGTGAGGGTATAGCTGGGAGAACACTCAAGGGGGACTCAGAGGATGGGAGGGGGGCCACTGGAGACCAACTGGGACTCCCTCCCTGGGAGAGCTCCACACAGCACAACAACAAGAGAAAAGAAAGACCCAGCAGCCACTGCTGATTATCACCTCCACAGTCACACACAAACGCATATCCGCTTGTACACGCAGCCCTACATAGTCTGGCCAGGAAAGGCACTGGCACTGCACTTCTGGGAATGCCATCAGTCACTCAGTTGCTGTTGGGATCAGTTTAGCTGCTGAATCACTAGAGGGTCTGGCCTCAGCGCTAGGACAGTGTCAGATTATTCACATTTTGTAATGGTCCAGCAGGCTGCGGTTTCACATCTGTACAACAGGTAAGACATGCTTGCCCATAAATCACCATACACAAGTACAGAGAGGAAGAAGTGCTGCCACGAGAGCTGACACAGCCGCACCAAGTAAAGACAAAAGCAGTAAGGACTTTTATCAAGGCAAGTAAAGTGAAGTAAAGTAATCAAATTATATTTAAAAAGTATTTGTTCAAATGCTACTCAGAAGATCTTCAAAAAGAAACCCATATGATATAAAGATGTATAATGCATCCTACACTAAATGCTAAATGCCAACCCATTTCCTAAAGAATCAGCAGTATCTGACATGGTGTAGGAAACATGCACACCCTAGCCCAGGGCCCAAGCACATACAAGTCATGTGACAAATAACAATCCTACTATTTATTTATGGCTCTCTGAGAAAGCAGATCCTGCTGTAGCATGAAGTGGTTTCTAAGAATACCTCCCGAAGTGACGTCAATTACAATAAAATAATGTTGTCACTGTGACAACCATATGAAATCAAATTTAATATATTTATAGTAATAATAAAAAGATTATGCATGGAACTGGAGCTATGATGGTTTGCAGTGTTTCTGTATGACTAAAGGCCGCCATGCACTACAGGAGAATTTGCCAGATTTTGGCTGCGATTTGCTTCTCCTTGAGTTTGGGGAGGCGTAAACCGACTTTGTCCGGTTTTGAAGCTGCTGCGCTCCTCGTGTGTGGTGTCAGTTTGACTCTGAGCTGCTCTGTCTGATCGTAACCACCAAACATCAGCAACGCTACGGGAACAGCCGATAAAACAGAGCGTCAGGGGCAGAGGAGTGACAGACACAGAGGTGCAACATATAAACTCAGAAAATAACAAAAATAATGAGAAGACTTCATTACTCACCTCTCATAAAGTTGAGAGGTGAGTGAGTGTGGTGAGTGACCCCACCGAGTCCACAAAACATTTCACATCTTTGAAAGTAAAAAGGCCAGAGTAGTTCCTCACGTGGGTCTGTTTACATCCACACAGTGCACAGGTTGGGGTGAAGCTGTAGATTAGTGATAGTGACTCTACTTTCTGTGTACTTTATCGCCAATCTTTTATGCTTTAAAAATCGTGTACCTGAAGTACTGCACCACATTTCACAGATAATAATAATACAGTTTTGACTTGTATCTAAACTAGAAGTGCAGTGCTCTGATCTTTTGAACACTTAAAGAGTCTCAGTGCAAATGGTTTTACTGTAGACAGAAAACAGCAGACGCGATCGCGCTCACAACTTTAGCCTGTTTTACGCAGCCGATATTGCAGCCGATATCGCTGCAATCTTTGTGATTGGAGATTTTAAGCCTCATAAGATTCTCCTCGTGCCTGTGGTGTGCGATCTTTGTCGCACATTTAAAAACCGTTTAAGACCGAAAAATCTTGTAGTGTGTGGCAGCCTTTAGTTAAAAGTGTGTCCCCATGCATTTGTCTAGAGAACAAATGGGGACACAATGGGGATTTGTTAACTACACAGTATATTATAGCACATGTAACTCTCATGGGCATTTTTGGTGGAACACACTTCACAGGCTAGAGATGATGTGCTAATCTTAGCACTGAATGTCCATTGGTCCATTTTATAACGAGAAACAAACTGAGTGAATAAGTCATTTGAGTCATGTGGTGAGTTTCCATAAAATGTTCATTGTAGTGGGGGATGCCTTTGCGAGGTGAGCATTCCCATGAAGAGGGGAATGTTTATTTTGTAAAGGATTTAAGCTGGCATGTGTGAAGTCATTAGATGAGCTTAGAGTGTTAATTAAGCCCCTTTAATAGTCTACCTTTAGCCTCATTATTATGGACCTCTATGAGAACGGAGCAGGGGTAGAATGTGAAAATCCAAAGCTCACAGAGCCATTTGTGAACACATGTGCTCCACTCAATGAAGGTCAAATGTGGCTATGGACATTGCATGAGAAAAGAGTATCCATTACATTGTGTGGGCAAACAAGCAACAAGCTAGGTCACAGAAGAAAGATATGATGGCACCCAACAAAAGACATGGTGAATAATGTGTTAGATGTAGCATGACAGTCCTGAAGTACACAAACAGTAAACGTGGAAGTATACAGACTCAGAATAGACTGTGCTGCTCTGTTGCTAACCCAGACTTCAGAGAAGTTATGACCAGCACTACCATTTGGCCCAGGATCTAGAGAACATGTGACCTCATAAAACTGGCTTAAAGGGAGCAGAGCATGGGGAATCACTAACAGACCGCGAATTCCTTTGTTCACAGCAGTTGCATATTTTATTGTTGGACTAAACATAAAGAATGATGTACAGCACAGACACAGCCCCCAGGAATGGAAGAGAGGAAAGATGAGTATTGTTTAACTAAGGCACAAGAATAAACAGAAGCTATGTGTCTTGTTTCTCAAATGAAAGTCAACATCCTAAACACTATTGCGTACAATTGCCTTATTACTTTTTGCAGCCCTGTGGAAATTAAAGCCTGACATTACAGATTATCTAACAGTGTATCAGTGTATAAACCAGTGTGCATTAAATATGACATTACATAAATTGGGGTTTCCAGTCTAACCTTTGGCTTTGTGACATGAGAAATTCACTGGGTCCAGCAGACGCAGGGGGAGTGACTTCTGTGATTGGCCCGGGCCCCACGTCTTCCGTGGGTCTTCCTCAGATCAGAGGAGGGGGTTTGCGGGCCTCCTGCAGTGGCTCCACAGCTCATCATGGGACACCGTGGGTTGTCCTCTACCTGTCACACATAGTCTGATCAATTTGAACAAGTACTCTTTTTTAACAGAAAAATATTAGATATTGTGGCAGGGAAACAAGTCTGTAGGTTTCGGCCACATGATCGATCTACAAATCAGACATCTCATTAGGAAATAGGCATACAGACTGGGCGTATCGTTTATATTCGTTAATTGCTTGTTTCTATTGCTGTAACGTTAGGCTAAATATCTTATTAAACCTGGTTGCGTTAGTTTAAAATAACCACTTGCCGCATGCCTTCGGTTAGATTGAGGTGGCCAGATGTGTACAAATTTCAGCCCCCACATAGGTCTTAGTTACATAAAACCTGACCGAAGCGAAAGCATTTTGCTCCCTCTACTGCTGTGTATCAATTTGTTGCCATCATGTGGATTTCCTACTCTTTACAATAGCCGAAACAATATAACATTTGTCTGTCAGAAAAGAGGACTGAAGTCTGACTGGCAAGACAGGTTTTAATTCGTTTTTAATTCTAAAAGTTTGAGTTAAAGGGCTGTGGCTGCCTAAGGCAATTTAAGCTTGTGTGAAATATGTCCAGCAGAAGACACTAAAGCACAGGGACAGTGAGTCAGCTGGCATGACCTGGTCCCATTACCCAATACCACCTGTTAGACAACAAATTAAGCTGTTGGACATAACCCCTGGACAGTTTTATTGTCTTCTTTATGATAAGGAGACTGATGATGGGGGTTGATATAATGTGTACATTACTATAACCTGCAGACGCACTGAAACCACAGAGCAAAGATACATGGTTGGAAAGATATGGTGTTTATTGTGTGAGAATGGAGAAGAAAGCATGCCAGAGCGGACACACGACACGGAGAGTTTGTGGTCACAGAAACAAGGGAGACAAGAGGGGTGAATGTTAAATGTGTATTTGACACCAGTGTTTAATGTTCTTTGATTCAAGCGTCTTTTAAATACAGAGATGAAGAAATCATGTTAGGGGGATTGATAAAAAGGACATATTTTGGATATAAATGAGAGAGTAACTAGGAGAGAATGCTGGGGGATCAGAAGAAAATCAGTCTAATTAGAAAATTAGTCAGTATAGGCCTAGATGAACTGGGACTGGGAATTGAACCCATTAGCCCAATTCAATACTATGAAGAGACTGAAGCAACTCAAATTGAAATGTAAAATAATTATTCTTGGGGTTTGGAAATGTTAGAGCAGATTGGCACAGTGTAGGTCTTATACCCCAGAGATCTGTCATCTGATGTGGCATGTGATATAGTGCAGGGCTGTTAACGTCTCACAGCCAAGACAACCAGAGCTGCTCTGGCACCAGGGCTACAATAGAGCAATGTGAAATAGGTCATTTTTTTACTATAAAAATACATTTTAAATGAGTACTGACTACAGGCTAAAATTTTATGTAATATATTTTTTTTTCTTTTCTTTGAGTAACTTTTTATCCTCTAGTATCTATACTTTTATCTGAATAAATGAATGACACTAATGACTTAGGCTTAGACAACCTTTATTGTTCCATAAGGGAAATTATTTGGACACAGTAGCTCACACATCCCAATATAATAATAATAATAATAATAATAATAATAATAATAATAATAATAATAATAAGAAGAAGAAGAAGAAGAAGAAGAAGAAGAAGAAGAAGAAGAAGAAGAAGAAGAAGAAGAAGAAGAAGAAGAAGAAGAAGAAGAAGAAGAAGAAGAAGAAGAAGAAGAAGAAGAAGAAGAAGAAGAAGAAGAAGAAGAAGAAGAAGAAGAAGAAGAAGAAAATATAAATTGTTAATTCTAAATAAGTAGCAAGAATATCAAGAATGTCCTGCTTATCAGCATATCTGCATTCCCCCAGTATCCACACATGGAACACAAGTAGACATAAAACCAAATAAGGGGAGTAAAATTGTCTTTGTTGTGTTGTCAATATTCTGCTCTTTACTCCTGACACAATTGGATTATCCACCAAAATCGATTGGTCTATATTTTAAATGTATAGACCTGTATCCTATATTTTTACTCGTAAGAAAAAGGTACAACAAACAACCCATGAATGTTGAGACGGCCATGAGACTGATTATAGGAGGACCATGGATCTCTTGGGTTTAATGATAGCTCTTCAGGAGGTCATGACCTTTTGAAAGGCCTGCTCCACTGAAACCCTGAACAACCTATGACATGTGCGTGAATATTATGTGCACACTGAATGGGACTTTAAAGTGAATGAGTGAAAAAGTGAACTATTAATTTCCCTAAAACATAATTAACATATTTACATTTAAGTTTTTGCTACAAATCTGGAATAGTTTTAATCTAGTTTTGGTGAAGTTTATAATTTACTGGCTGAACAGGGCCAAAAATGTTTAAACTCCTTGATAAATGTCCTTCTGCTTAAATTGCAAATTAGCAATTTGGGTGAACTTTTCTGTGTTGATGACATATATAGAGGTATTCTGTTTTAGAACTCAGCACTTTTCTTTACAACTTTTTCTCAACTGCCTCTTGACTAATGTAAAACTATAATAAATATTTACCCTATACTATCCCACCAAACCAAGTAATTAGAAAGAAAATGAAAACATATATGCACTTTTAATAATGCTAGTGTAGACTGTGTAGGCCTATGTTAGAATAGGCCAGCAAGAAAAAGTTTCCTGTATTGTAATGAGATTTTTCCAGTTGAATAACTATAATAATGAAAATCAATACATAGTCTATATAGTCAGTGTGCTTTATAGGCCTTTTCAACAGAAGTAGCCTAATAAAACGTAATTTCAAAAACATAAAAAATAAAACTCACCTGAGAACAATTTTAAAAAGTTGTTGATGAAGAGATTAGGCTACATAATACAGTATATAGTACAAAATGACTAACTTTGTTCAGCCATGATGTAAATCATCATGTAATATTGGTTTATTCTGTATTTCCAGCTGCGCGATTGACGCATTCAATGTATGTGCTTGTAACCGAGCGCCATCTGGTGTCTATGCGAACAAAAAATATAAAAAAATAAATAAAAAAATTAATAAAATTTAAATAAAATAAAATAAAAAAAAAAAAAAAAAAAAAAAAATCAAGTTTATTTTTCAATATTTTATTTCATATAAAAATGAAGAGAACATGTAAAATGGTGAAGACTGAAAACTACAACATATGGGGTTTAATTTCCAAAAATACTGAGCACTTGAGTAACATTACATTCTAACATGGAGTTTAAATGATTGTAAATTACAATTTAATCTCTTATAATTTGAAACAACACATTTTCTTATATCAATATGCGTGTAAATGATCACATGACACCACTGTGTGTAAATTAACTAAAACCATAGGCTTTTATGCATTATGGTAGGAAAGTTGTACACATGTTCAATTATGCAGATATAAAATGGGTGAAAATGTCAACATAAGCAAGGCTCAAATGTTATGAAAACTGTACACAAATCAAATTTGCCTTAACAAATTCCTCCCATAACTGGATCCCAAGAATCTCTTCCTCACCTTACCATTAACAGTTAAACTTCCCATAAGAAATGTATTTTTAAAAAGGGAAATTAGTGCGAAAGGCCTTGTCATGCAAAGTCTGAATTTTATAAATGTCTTGCAAATTTAGACTGAATAAAATTAATGTCATGGACCTGAACTACTGACCATGCTTGTAAATGACTGTGTGTATGGTTTGAGGAATGCTCTGGGGCCAGTGTGAGGCTGCAGAAACAGAGGGGGTGCTTAACCATGGGTGGTGTCATCCTCCACAAAGTCTTTGGCCTGCTCCGCTGTGATCACGTCAATGTGACTCACCTAAAACACATGCACAGTTTAATACACCTGAATAACATCATCAGTGCAAACAGATCATCAAGGTTACGAGTGGAACCAGGTATTTTATCTCAGAACAGAATCTCACCTTATTTCTGAACTTGACACCATAAAACTTGTCTGCAGACTCGAGCAGCTCAGGCCTGAATGTGGTGGTAATGAACTGGGCATGCCCGGCCAGCTCGACAATCATGTCTGTAATAACAATGAAAGTTACATTATCATGATTTTCTTACTTTTTTACATTTATTTTTCCTGAGAAGTAAATAAATGTGGTTGCCTTTACCCGACACAGCTTTTCTGTGCTGAGCATCAAGAGCCTGGTCGATCTCATCAAACAGGTAGAAAGGAGCAGGGTCACATTTTTGAATCGCAAAAATCAGAGCCAGAGCCACCAGAGACTTCTGACCTCCAGAGAGCTGCTGCATTTCTCTCATCTCGCCCTGTTTTCCAGTGAAGGACACCTAAACAGGACACAAATCCACCACAGGTATGTTAGTTAAGCCTTTTAGCTGAAACACATCATATTTGAGGAGCTAAATTACCCTAATGCCGACTCCAGTGAACTGATCCACAGATGGGACACTGCTTTGGGAGCCAGAGCCCCTCTCACTGTCCTGGCCTTCCTCATCCTGGGACTGGCCTCCCTCTGCATCGCCCTTCTTCATCACCAGAGTGGCTTTACCTCCCGGCACCAGCTTCTGAAACACCTCGCTGAAGTTCTTAGACACCTAAAAGAGAAGATATTTTTGGTACACAGTAGTTGTTGCTATACTCTTTATACCCACAGTATCTAGTGAACAGACCTGTTTGAAGGTAAGCTGGATAGCCTCATACTTGCGCAGCTCCAGGACGTTCATGAGCTCCATGATGGATTTGTAGCCGCGGTCGAGCTCGTCTTGACGTTTGATCAATTTTTCCTTTTGCTCAGAGAAATTCACAAACTGGTCCAAAGCTTTTTTGTTGACATGACTGTATTTCTTCAACTCAGTGTTGCATTGCTCCAGTTTACGGAAAAGCTGAAACGTGATTAAATAGTGTTACTTTAAAAAGACACAATTACGTTTGAAGTAGTAATACCCTCAAAGTAATGAGTATTAAAAAAATATTATTCTTCATACTTGACAATATTTGCCTTTTAAAACATAATCTGAAG
The DNA here is from genome assembly GCA_029959045.1 of Taenioides sp. WSHXM2023. NCBI lineage: Eukaryota > Metazoa > Chordata > Actinopteri > Gobiiformes > Gobiidae > Taenioides > Taenioides sp. WSHXM2023. The sequence continues at coordinate 16,267,929 of CM057090.1, forward strand.
TCATCTTGATAACCTTTATATTGGCAATAAAGGTGTAAAAGCAAGTATAATTGTAATTCTCACAAGTAGCTCACTCAACAAAATTATCATGCAAGACTGCTTGACTATCTGGCACAAAATAGGTTGTTAAAAACAGTCTGTGTGCGTTAATAGATTAATTATACAGCCATATGATCAGGACAACAGTGTACTTTTTTCCAAACTCCACTAATCTGACAGAGTATAGAAAAGTCAGTGCTTCAATTAAAACAGAAATACACTGAACCGAAGAAGCAGTCAGTTAAATGCCGTGCCTTGATAACTGTTTACCCCACTGGCAGCACTATTCAAAGCTGAAAATAGGAAAGCCTGTCTATTTGGGTGCAGCATACAAAAGACTCACTCACATTAGGTTGATAAATACCACCATCTGAATCAGTAATGAAGTTTTAACAAGGACAAGTGCCTCTGTTATTTAGCCCACTCATCCACTTGAGCAATCAGCAGCACCATCTCGCCTCTGAGCAGAAATTATGCAGATAGAAAAACTATTGAGCGCTTGCGAATGCTATTTGTGGTATATGTTACGTTATGAAAGATGCCAAGTCTAATCAAGCAAGCGTCTAAGAGCAGAGGAGTTTGGCTGAAGGATCTAAGCAGCAGAATGCAAAGAAGATGACTCACTACAGGGAAGTAAGTGGTAGGGCATCAGGCTTTAAACTTGAGGAGAATTTCTGTCATCTCCGTGTCCAGGTCAGATTATTGCATTTTCTGACCTTTATTCTTGTTACGTAGTCAACATTTGGGCTTGTGTTATATCATTTACGTGGCGTCAATTTAAGTATATCACTTTACTCAAAGGTCAGGTTACACAAGTAAAGAGAAAGGTTAGAAGAAGGTTAACAATTTAATGTTAAAATGCTAAGGAGGTTGTATAATGTCGTTCTCAGGATATCTTTTTGAAATTGATCACTGCAGACCAGGAACGTCCCTGAAGGATATTTAATAATCCTGCTGCAATTCTGCCTGTGAAAAACGCTCAATAATGTATGTCTGTTTCAAAATAATCAGTCTGTCCAAAGTGCCTCTTGTGCCCACCTGTTTGAGTGTGAGAGTCTGGTACTTCTCGAAGGCCTCCTGAGGGAGTGAGCCCAGTTCTCGGATCTTCTTCATGCACTCCTCCTTCTTCTTGAGCAGCATGCCCTGGCGGTTGGTCATCTTCTCCAGCTCTTTAGTGTCATGGTTAATGGCGTCATTCTGCTCCTTTTCGATGCTTTTCCAGCGCTCCATGCTTTTTATATGGTCTTTGATTTCCAATTCGGTTTTGTCAATCATTGAGTCCAGCTCTGAAGAATATAGTATAGTTTACTTAAATCTATTTATTCTAGTAGACAATGAAATATATTCAGCAAATTTACCAACAGAATACTGTATATTATGTTATTTAAGCACACTTTTGTGTTTTTTAAAAGCCATAATAATAAGTGTCCACCAACAATCTGACCAATCTGACCAGAACTGAAGAAGCAGCTTGGATGAGCTGCGAAACATATTCAATCAAAAACTTTTGTTCAATTGTCAGAAATGAATTTCATCTAAAGTCATAATAAACTAAATGAGTACATTTGGTTGTACCTCAGAATATATAATTAGTGCGTGTTACGTTATATTATAAATCATAATTAATTACTTGCAGCGATAAAACTGACAGCAGAATTAGCAGAGTTTTCCCTGATTGGCCCCATTGCGTACCTTCTGATCGAGCCAGTGTGTCTTTGACTCTTTTGTTGATGCCATCCAGCTCTGAGGTGGTTGCTGTCAGCACTGTCCCTCCTTCAGTCTCTCTCAGTTCATTTAATTCCTGTAAAAAAATAATGATACTATTAATGCAATTTTACTGGCTTCATTTTCATTTCTTTTTTCCATTTCTACCTTTTTAGAGAAAAGAAAAGTAAAAGAACAGTACCTGTTCTACTTGGTCAAGACGCTTGCGTAGATTTTCATTGAGGTAGGTCTCCACTCTGGTCATGATGCCCTCTAGTTTGATTCTCTCATTCAGTAGCTGTCTGTTGTCCTGCATTGGCAACAGCAAAAACATGTTCAATAAATGAGCAACATTTGGATTATACATTATAATATTATAATTAGATATTTGGATGACACGTAATCGAATACTGTATTATTCATAAACTTGTGCTGCAACTCATTAAATATGTACCTGTCCACTCAAATAAAAATGAGTATGACTAGTAAGTAATAGGGAAATAAAAACAAAAACAGTACTGATTCTCAACTCTCACATGACAACGTCATAAGTGTTCACATAAGGGTGGAAGCTGTTGCTCAATGATGATAGAATAACTGCACTGAGTGAGGTGAGAGTCATTGGCAGAGAGGATCACAAACACATCCCATATACAGTCAGTCAATACTACGTACTGTGTATACTGAATTAATGTGTGAATGGATTACTATTTTTTGCTGTATATACAGAAACAAATGCACTTGCAATGAAGCGTTTCATTTGTTCGCTCCATTCAGTCTGACCTGCTGCAGCTGGCGAATCTCATCATTGAGGTCGTCCACGCGCCGCTGGTCCTCCAGACTGAGCTGAGACAGAAGGTCAGTGCCCAGCTCGGCCTTAAGGGACTCTCTGGTTGACTCCATGGCATGTAGACTGGCTTCAAGACTCTGAAGACTGCGTTGCTGAAGAAACACATTAGTTAATAAACAGAACCTTTGACTTATAATATGCACACCGGTGTGTGTTTTACCTTGGGCATAAATGTTTTCTCCGACTGCTGCCTCTTCTCTTTCAGCATCTTCATCTCTGACAGGATACTGTCTCGGGACGCTTTGAACTTCCTCTGCTGAGTCTCGATCTGCTGCATCTGGTTCATCAGCTGATCAATCTCATTGTTGATACGTAAAGCCAAGTGTTAAGAAAATACTATGCCTGACCAGCCAGTGTGATTTTTTTTTTTTTTTACCTGACTTAGGTGCTTCAACTGTTGATTCTGCAAAAATTTGCATTTCTCAGTTATTTTTTCCCCTTTTTAACGTAACAGCCATGAACAAAGCATCTCTCTGATAATTAGTGTAATTAGGATATGGATCCAGACCCACTCATCTTTGTTAAGCTTATTAAGCATGTGGTTCTGGTTGGCCAGTTAACTGTCAATCTATATGTATTCTCCATAGAAATACCTGCATGCATCTTCAGGGAAAGATTTGTAGCTAGTTTCGGGAAAGATGGTTTGAAAAGAGGAGCTACCATTGTGTAGTATGAAGAGCTTTCACATAATCTGCAGCTTATGGACAGGGCAGAGGTGGAGAATGAACAACAAGAGGCTTTAAATGATTGACCAGCAGTGACTCACGGCTGTAGTGAAGGACACTCAGCCCATCATCCTTTCAGTCATTTCCGGCATAATCAGATCATTATATATATACCCCCAAAACCAGGTGCCTTCAACTTATTTGCTCATGAACCTACACGTCACTGAACTGTCTGAGCACACATGATTGATAGGGTGTACAAGAATATCTTAAAACTCTGTGAGAAATGCTTCCATAAATAAATGTGTAGTGACGTGAAAGTCTTAAGGTATGCACAGGCATAGTGGTTGGGTGTGCAAGAACGAAGCAAAAATTGGGAAAAACATACGTATATTAACGTCCATCGCCTCCACAAAGCTATTTCTTAAGAGAGAGCAGGCAGACCAATGCCACAACAATACTTCCTCCCCTTCTCTCCTCCAAAGTCTAATTTGGAAGAAAACTTTTACAATGTCATCACTGCAGTGTTTTGTGTTTTCAAGTCAGGTTGTGCCACGGGTATAATTACAGCCTCATGGTGGACATGCGACTGATCCAGCCCATTTTATGACTCAGTGAAAGGATATGTTCAATGTTTCTGCGTAGATTCTCGTTAAGTTTGGCTTCCAGTTCACCAAGTTCTTCTTCAGCTTTTCTCATGTCTTTTTGCAGCTCCAGACGAGACTTGCGTGTGTCATAGTAGCCTCCCGTCAAAGCTCCTCTGTGGCTCACCTGATCGCCTGGAGAAAAGAAATCAGTTTTGCTTAAAATAAGATACATTATTGTACATAGTTTAAGACAAGTGTTCTGTAATGCCCTGGTGTCAAATGGGATTGATATGGCAGATGGAGAATAGTTCTTCCTGCGCCAGACTGAAAAATTATTAAAAAAAATAAATAAATAAATAAAAAAACTTGGAAATTGAAAATGTTGCAGAGCAGTTTATTAAATATAAATAAATGAAAATCAACTGTTTGCTTTGGTAAAATAACACAATTCAAGTTGTTTTAAATCAAAACAACGATTTACAATGAAAAAACACTGAATTACAATATACAAATTTGAGAGTAGCGCAGTGTAAATGTTGCTGCAGCAAAACCTGGAATTTTTTTTGGATCAGTAAACTATCTCTCTTTCTCTCTAGTATATTACAAAAAAAGCATAATATATCTTCTAAATCTAAAATGTTAAGAGTTTTTTTTACTTACCCTCCAATGTGATACAGTCCATGGTAAACGCTCTGGCCAACTGAGTGGAAACCTCCATGCTACGACAAATGAGCGTCTTCCCAAAAACGTGCTTGAAAGCTTTGTCAAAGTTTGGGCTGTAACGCAGTTTGCTGATCATCGGAATGGCATCCTGAAAAACAATAGGTTTCAAAACAAAGACATTGCTTACATTGAAAAGACAGACAAATCTCACGTGCAGCCCTCACATTAGTCTCTGGGTATGCTGTGTCACGGACGTCTAACTTGCTCAGAGGAAGGAAAGTGACTTCTCCAGGGAGGTTCATTTTGTTGAACTCCATCAGAATTTTAGTGCTGACTTCATCAGTGTCTACAATGTGATAGAAGAGCCTGCAAAAAACACAGCAAGGAGTAAGTATGGCCCTCCTCTGTGTGCTGACAACCTCAAAGATGGTAATAATAATGATAATAATAATAATAATAATAATAATAATAATAATAGAGCACCTGGTTCCAGCGGTCACCTCCACACAGGTGTAAAAGGCTGGCTCACACTCAAAGTTATTCATGACAATACCATGGTAACCATTGATCACATGCTGATTGATGCCTTTACGGCGAAAATGCTCCAGGACTTTGTTGATGCTGTCAATGCCATTAAGAATAGCCTGAAAGAGTAAGGTTTAGGGTTCAAAATCCAGGAGAGGAAACAATAGTCAATTTTCTTAGCATATTAAGTAAATGTGCCAACTAAAGAGGGTCATGCCATCAATCAAATTGTATTCAAACCATGATCAAATTGTTTGCAGAATGAGTGCAGCTCGACTAGCATGCACACACGGTTGAATACAAATAAGACAACAACAAATGAATCAAGTAAACGCGAGATCGCTTGATGAAAAGAACAATTCCTTTTAATCTTAGACAATTCTCACAAGTGATATTTGATTGGCAGTGGAATGGACGAAGGAGTGACTCATGTATAAATTTAGCTGCAGATCATAAGAAAGCCTAAGCGAGGGAGAAGAATGATTAGATTTGAGAATACAATCGGGTGAGTCACAAAGTGAGTTTTTCCTCAGTATTCACTCTGGCTCAGTTGGAGCATTGGTGGTAAATTTGTGTCATTTTGTTCATCCCTTCTAAATAGAATGTACCCTACTAAACAGCAGATCTACCACTGGCTCTGAGTACAGGACTATATTGCTCATTGATATGATTCAGTCAGTTTGTGGTATTTTTTTTGCATGTAAAATTAACTTTATTATTACATAAAAACACACATACCTTCCCCGTGGCAGCACGGAGAAGCTGCTGTTTCTTCTCGAGGTCCTCACGTTTAGCGGCTAAAGCCTGCTGTTCAGCATTTTCCTCTCTCCACAGGTAGCTGGTGACAAGCAAAAATTACACATCTCTTATTAAAAACTGCCAAATATTGGATCTACAACATATATGTTGCAATTAACACCTTACTTTCTTTCACTTTGAAGTTCATCTTTTCTGTTTTTAACCTCATAGTACTTTTTGTCCAGTTCCTCCACACGGGTCTTGACTTCGTTAAGATCTTGGTCTAATTTCTAGAGAGGTATAAAAATGTTAGCTGTGTTAATGTTTCATCTAAGACACAACAAATCAAACACATTATTCTTACAGTGTACTGCTCCAGGTTTTTCTCTTTATTTGTCTCTGTGTCCTCTAGGTCTTTGTGGATGGCTGCTATTTGCCTCTTTTTGTCATTGATGGCCTGGTCCAAAGATTTCAACTCTTTTTTAATCCACTTGTCCCTCTCCTCCTTGGAGGTGAACTGACTCCCTCGCCCCTGCTTGGCATACAAATCTGTCCTCTCCTGCGTTGCTTGGGCCAGTCTGAACAGAAGAGAAATTGCTATCAAACATTAGGATAAATTATTCAAAAAAGAATAAATAGTAAGGTTAATTAGCCAAGTAAGTTGTTGTGTTAAAACCATCAGCGATTTTCTCAGTGACCAGATGTGTGGGAGTGTGGGAGTGACTCATTACCTGGAGATGCCTCGCTCCTCCTTCTCCTTCACCATGTTAAATTTGGGCTCCGTCTCTTGCAGCTCTTTTTGCTTTTCCTCAATTTTCTCAAGTAGCTTCTGGCGTTCTTTCAACAGACGTTTCTAAAAAGGTACAAAATAAACAATTCAAGAGTACTGCAGTGAGGAAAGGGATTGTTGATGGATTTAACAATAACTTGATGAGATAAATAGATTTGCTTCTTGTTACGTATAAAAAACAAACAGCTATTGCCAACCAGTGATGAAATTTGCTTCAAAAACTTTTGGATAACAATGTGCCAATTTTAGCCAGGTGGGTCTAATCCAAACAGCCTGCATGTTGCCTGGGACTCATCATAGCGCATGGGGAACTGGGCCAAAACACAGTCATAATTCCCTTTATACAGAGAAATTCTGTGCCATACGGACACAAAGAGAAGCCAGCTCGGTATACATGAGACCTTGTGCCAAAACTAATGCAAAGCCACTGTGATGAGGAGAATTCAGTTTCCACAGCCACAGCCATTTATCAGTATTTTTGTCTTTTAATGACACACCAGTGGGTCTTTAGAGTCACAAACCAAAAAAAACCCTGCAAGGTGTATTAGTCACAGCCTTTTTCTAACAGAAAAAAATTGTCAAATTAAAATACTAACGCAAAAACAAACTTTGATCTAGAAGTGCAGCGTTAAGTTTTTATAGAATTAAGAAAACATCTCCAGGAGAGAGGTGAATAATCACAGTGTGTATGTACAATAGAGAGTTGGTGCAGGAATCACGTGTGCACGATGACGCACATAGAGGCTTCCGTACCCTCTGTTCGCTGTTGCCTGCCAGCTCGTCCTGCAGGTCCTTGGCCTTCAGTTCCAGTTTGGTCCTCTGCTTGATCTGCTCCTGGCGCTCAGCCGAGAGCTGCTCCTTCTCCTCCTTCATGGCTGAGATCTTGGACTTCAACTCTCGCACAACTCGCTCAGTTTCCTACAAATATTAAGAACAGACTGCAAATTGTACTGTATACATTTCAACTAATTATTTCAAATTGTATAAGGTTTAATGATAAATATGGTGGCAATCTAACAATCATATAAACAGTAGGTTTTCTTCTTGAAAGTTTTATAAGTTATTTTATACCTCCACTTTATCTCTAGCGTCCTGCTGAGCATCACGGAGTTGCCTTGACTTGTCCCCACATGTCTCTCGTTTGGTGGACAGCTGAAGAAAGAAAGAAAACAATCAGACCAAAATCTACTCTAGAAAATTGCCATCAAACAGGTGTTTTGATTTACCTCATCCAGTTTGGCTCGGGTTTCATTAAGCTCCTGGTTGTAGATTGTATACTCTAGGGCTCTCCTCATCTTGTCCCACTTTTGGTACTGAGCCAACTCCTCCTTCTCATCCTCCAGAGTGTGAAGACGCTCCTCAATATACTTTAGCAGTTCATTGATCTTTTCACGCTTTCCCTCTGTTAAAACAGAGATTTGAAAATGATTACTCTTCATAGTTGTTTGCCTGATCTTGTCATATCTCAGATGCTAAGCAGGACTAGGCCTGGTTAGTACTTGGATGGGAGACTGCTGGGAATACCAGGTGCTACAGTCTGGCAACAGTGGCAAAAGCTGTTGTTGTGTTCTTAAGCACTTCAGCCACATCACATAGTATGAATCTGGTGTGTGCGTGAGTGTTGGTGGTCAGAGGGGCAGATGCAACAGATTGGTAGCCTTGCTTCCATCCATCTGCCCCTAGGAAGCTGTGGCCAAAATAGCAGCTTGCCACCAGTGTGAAGTAAATGAATAATGTACGGGGGGGGAATCCCTCTATAATTTGAGTGCATTATTATTATGTTTCTTTAAAACAATGTTTCTTTTAATGGTTTTGTCACAAGAAAGAAATAGTAATAATTCCAAAAAGTTTACCTGTCTCTTTCATGAGAGAAATACTCTCTTCTTTGCGCTCATCATACACACGTGTTCCAGCCACCTCTCTAAGAAGTTTGAGACGCTGGGAGTCAGGGGCTGTTGCCATTTGGTTGATCTGCATCAATAAATATGTATTAAGATGTGGTAAAATGTATTTCATCATTTTAACACCATCACAGGTACAGACATTGCACACATGCACACTCCTGACTCACCTTTCCCTGCTTGACAATGTAGTAGGGGTTACTACGAGAGAAACCAGCACTTTCCAGAAGGTTCATGACATCATTTTTACTGCAAAAATCACAGACGCCATTCACACTTACATGATTTAACGATTTACCTTAATAAATACAGGGGCAATACACTTACGTCACCATCTTTTTATCTAAGAAATACTGGTCTTTCTTAGCCCCAATGACACGTCGAAGCGAGACCTCCTCTTTATCAATCTGAAATGGAAACAATATTGTAGGTTACAGAGAGAGAAAAAGAAATAAAAATGTAAAAAGTTTCAAGATTATTTTTGTGTTCATATTAGGTTGATATGTAATTTTACAAAAGGCTCTATTAATGGGTTATTAGCATTAACATCACCAGTTCAGACAGCTCATGGACAACAGAATTTAATACAATGAATATTGGGATGAAGAACAGAGAAAAAACAATCTGACAAAAGAAAGATGAATTAAATAAATATCCGACTTACAGGAAGCCGGTTGTCCGAGTTGTCAAATATAATTTCCACAAAAGCTGAAATGACCCGGGGCCCTGTTCCTTCCTAATGTAACAAAAGAAAAATATGTGACACATTTTAGTGAGTCCTTGCAGGAAATGTGCCGTTACTGTGATAAGACATTTTCATCTCTTACATGGAGCAAGGCCAGACGCTGCTCAGGTCGAAGATGACTGAACTCATCACTAAGCACAAACTGGATGGCTGCAGAAAAAGACCAGTGAATGTTAAAATGAGACTGACAAATTCATTATATTAATTGTTTTGATTTAAATACTTTCATTTCATACCATAAAAGAAGTTACTTTTGCCAGACCCATTTCTTCCAACTGTGAAAACATGATGATTTAATCAATTTTATTAAGATCTTTGTTATGTCACAATTAAGAAGAGTCACATACGGCATGTGATATGTACTTACCAATAACATTGTGCTTGGGACTGAAAGGGTCAACCACAGTTTGGTCCCTGTAACTTCGAAATCCTTGAATAATTACCTACACATATACAATGACAGATGTTATAATAAAGTAAACACTGCAGCTAAACATCTGGAACAGTAGGGCCTTGGCATAACACAATTATAATGCTTAAAACAACGTATTCATGAGACAGATATGGTGCGAATGGTAATAAATGCACTACTTTGTTTTGAAGTACGAAAATGCAGCATTAAAGAAATTACAAATCAAAGTAAGCTCCACTATGAGAGTTTAGCATTAGCTTTAGCCCCGGTAAAGGGGGCGGGCTGAGCAGCCCAAACAGAAAACACTTCTGACTATGATGCTAACATACTTTGCATCAGGAAAATATGACTGATATACAAGAAACTGCTCTTTGAGCTATTAAACGTAAAGTTAACACACAAATGTAAATTGTTTCAATAGGCCATTGATTGCCGCTAACATGCACAAGTCTTGGATAGTTCCCTTACCTGTTTAATATACATGGCGGTCCGAGTAGCCCAGCTCTTCTCAGAAAAAGTAGGGGATCAACTCCTCTCTTAAAAGAGTTGGAGTAATCAGGAAATATACCGAAATCCAAAAGCTAATTGAATATAATGCATTAATTTTTATCGAGAAACACAATCAAGCAACAAAATAACACGGAAAATGGCGGCGGGGGCGGGTTGAATGGAACATACCATTAATCTTTACGAGGACAAGGTCTGTCAAAAATGTTAAAGGCATTATTATTGTTGGATTTAGAACTGTGGGTAGGAAGGGATAAGAATACTACCTTTTGAAGAGTTATTATTCTATAGTTATAATTATCTACATTGTTACATGTGGCTGTTTTTACTGATATGTCACCCCCAGTGCCTGAGTTGGTACAGTCTAGACACTCGCTCTCAAGGCGCCAAAGAAAACGTTTCTCCGAGTACCACACATGGGTCCCAGTTCTGGCCAGGTTAGGCAGTTGTGATTCAGGCATAAACTCAAGTTTATTATATTTAATTCATGAACTTTAAATGTATTTAGGCCTATGGCAGGTTTCTAGTAGTATATTGAATGAATGTATTGTGGCTTTTAGTAGGCGTCTTTGTTTATCGGTTTATCCCATAAACCGTATATGGTTTAGCCCCAAACTCACTGCAGGTGTCACTGTTGTCTCTTGATGATGTATTGCTGTGAGCTCATGCTGAATGTGTTAAAGGTGCATTGTGTAACTTTTCTGGTGGAGAGTCCGCCAAATGCTTTTCTCTATTGAAATATTATTGCTTTGTCTGGAATGTTTCGCAGTATAGCATTAAACCTTAATAGCTTTAATGGAGACCAAACCAGACCGAGTTGCAGGTCAGATCTGTGGAGAGGTGACTCCGCTTACAGTCAGAATGCCTGTTTTTCTAGTTATTTTTGAGCAATAAAACCACCTGTAATTGAATGAATGTAAAGTAGAGCTGCTTAATGTCATACTGTGGAACATTCCAGGCAGAGCAATAACATGTTCATAGAGACAAGTAGGTGACGGACCCTCCACCACTTAAAGTGCACCTTTAATGTTTAAAAAAGTTTAATAAGGAAAAGTTCTCATCCCTACTGTCTTTATTGTGTCCACCTAATAATTTGGGTAGATGATTGCTATTTAACTGAGCAGAATTTAATGGTTTGAGCAGAAAAAGCAAAGTGAAACATTTTTGTAGTGAAACATTTATTAAACACACATTAATTAACATCTCTATCTTGATAAAAATCAGACAGTACTTTCAAATAAATAATTTCTATGCCCAAATGTATAGGCAAATCACAATATTAACCTAAGGCATGAATGTTGTAGTTCAGGCTATCATTGTGCTGTGTTGTTTCATCAACAGCCCAGAAGACCGGAAAACAGCAACTCCCAGGAGTCTTGACTTCTTCAGCATTGTATAAACATTTTCTTTCCTGCGTATCTCCAGTGAATCTATGTTGCTGGGTCAAACACCAGGCACACAAAGTATTATTTTTCATATTTTTCAAGTAAAGACTACAAGCAGTCAAAAGTTTATTTAAGGCAGTGCAGTTATTGGGCTCAGTTTGAACGAGTGATGGACTGGGGAGTGCAGGTAAGAGGTAGGGAGGGTGAACACAGATGGCTCATAGTTTTTGGTGCTGAAGTTATTGGTAAAGTCATTGGCAAAGAAGGAGGCGGACTCTGGGGCGCAGGGTGTGGCAGGTTCTGGAGTGACTGTGTGAGCTGGGGCCGTGGAGAGGACCTCAGATTCATACTGCAGCAGCTGACCCATGAAGCTAAAGTTGGGCGAGATGACTGCACGGCGCTGTTTGATGATGTCAAAGGCTGCATCAAGTCGCAGCCGCTGGGTCCTCATGATGTAGGCCATGCAGATAGTGGGAGAACGAGATATGCCTGCTTCGCAATGCACTAGGACCTTGCCTCCAGATTGCTTCACTTGATCTGAAAATAAAAGAGGACATCATATTTAATATTATTTCTTACAGTTTCTATTTCACACAACATATGTCTCTAATTATTATGGGCTGCTCGTCAAATTCCTACACGCAGGCATTTGGGACCTTAGTGTGAGTCACAAAACAAGAGTGATAGACTGCCTCCTACACTATGTGGGCTTGGAGAGTTTAGTCGTACAGCTCTCTTACACTCTAATCTTTGCATTTTTATGCGTAATAAATTCCAGTGGTCTTTATAAATCTCACTTATACATATCCCATTACAGTCATTCATTTGGAGTTACTGCAGTTGCCAACATATCTGTTTTTTTCTGGTAGGTGAAGTTTAGTCTGCCATCTCTAGATCTCTAGACAAAGCCTAATAACAATATCAAGACGCACTCGTGTCTCATCTGCATGGCCACTTCAGAAATCAGACCTCAAGCATTTTAAGATACTTCATTTTTCTGTTACTATACTGCTCATCTTTTGTTCTGATAAATTATTGATAATTTGAATCCTCTGTGAGTCCAGAAAGTGATAGGATTCAGAAACCTGTTTGTAAATGTGGGCTTAATTTGCTACTGGAATACATTACAGACTTATGCAATACGCAGACTTGATAAAAGATAACCCAAACAGTGCACAATATCATCCATTTATGTTTTATGTCATCTAATATCTTTAGCAGGGATGCAGGCTGTGGGCTTTGTCCTTGTGGTGGCTATAAATAACCTGCACATTGAGTGTATCTATTGAGCTCCACTTTTCCCTCCCACACTACCTTCCATATTTACTGTCCTACTGCCCTATAGGGACCATCAGTGCAACCCACCTGCAGGCAATGCTATGCAATCCAGACAGACAACTCACATTTAGTCAAAGCCCAAACAACATAAACAACGATTATGATGAGTAGCACACCCACAGCTTCCTCCCCCTGGCCTTGGCTAAATATGTACTGCTCACCCACTTGTCATAGTGCTGGCCACACCCAAGGGAGTAAGCCACAGAGATTAGGCCTGAGAAGCAATGACGACATGAGAGTGTCTTTTTCAGGCTAAGATGGGGGGAGGATGGAAAGTCAGGGAAGGATGGGAGTAAATCCTGAATGAAAGCTGGAGACGATGACGAGCAGTTGATCAAGTTAAACTGATTAACAAGGGTCATATTTGTGAATGACAGCAGGTGAGAAATTGGACTACGCAGACGAGAGACACAATCAAATACGCATGTGACAAATAAACAAAATCCTGCTGCTGTTGATATCAATGCTGTGATAACACATTTCAGAGCTGCTTTACGCAGTGCTAAAAACAGGCACAGGTTTCCAAGAAAATAATCCCTGTATCTATTTTTTTCTGCAGTGTTTACTTAGATTTCTGAACATGGTTGCTATGCAGAAATCTAACTTTACTATTTTTATCCAGAAAGGGCATAAAGCTCACCAATGAACTGTATTGCCTCTTGAAAGTGGGAGCTGATATCTGCCATATGGCTGTCCTCCACTGGGATCCACTTGTAGTCGTACTGGCCCTTTGCTGGCTGCAGGTCCCTGCGTGACACGTTGAGCAAGGCTGTGATGTGAAGGTCGCTGAGATAGTCCTGTCTGGAAGCGTGATAGGCACTACCGAGGTAGAGAAAAGGCAGGATCTCCACGGGTTTACCCTAAAAAAGCACAACAAAATTCTCAATACACATGAAAAACAAAATCCTCAAAAAGCCCATTTGATATCAACCAACAATTTAATAAACACCCAGAACCTATAACAATATGTAAACAAGCCCCTTGATCAATGCCCCTTTTCAATCCCAGTGTGTAGTGTTGTGTGCATGTTGGCGAAGGATGACAGAAAAGGCCATGATGAAAGTGTGTGTTTCTCTACAGGTGTCCTGTTCAGGCAAAAAATCGAGTGGCCTCATTCTTTTGAACCAAATATAGTGAGACTGGGCAGTGAAGGTTAGATAATAAACATCATACTTGAGAAAATGTCAATTATGACCAGTCCAGATGTCAGTGTGGTTCTATGTGTTGTGTTTTTACTTATCAGTGAAGTTAAAAATAAACCGTGTCTGTCCTGTGAGGGTGTTTCCAAACCTGATCATAATCTGGTTTGTGGTGAGAACGCATCTCAGTGTGGCAGCTGACTTTTCTCTCAGTTTCAGTTCCGCTCTGGTCTATGGTTTTCACCTCAGTGCAAAGATCGGGGTATTGAGAGTGGAAGTTCTCATATCCGCCTGAAACAAACAGAGGAAACAAACATTAATCCTGGCTCCTAACACACACAGTCACGGCCTAAGCTTGAGAAATGTCAGCCTTTTATGAAACAGTTTCAACAGCAGATTATTACGTTTATAAACTGATTATACGCGCGATATTAATTACTGCACCTCTCCGTGGAAGGAGCGCTAATCCTTTTAGGCCCACATCCTGCGCTCTCAGAGGTGACAGAAGGAAATGGGAGCGTTTCAACACATCACAGCGACCCCGAGGTATTAACTTGGAAGAGGCAAATGACCAAGACTGTAGGCCTACTTTGTGTCATGTATTATATATATATATATATATTTTTTTTTATTTTTTTTTATTTTTTTTTTTTATCAGTAACATATCATAACCTCGCTAGTTTCTCATTCTGACTCATCCACTCCGTTGACGCACGCATATCTCTCCAGGAAGCTCATTAGAGTACTTAGACGGCTTTTACAGTATCGGGTATTAACAGCGAAGATAAAACATTAAACTGTGAGTAAATGGGGAAAATAGTTTCTTTAAAAGACATTATTTCTCACGTTCTCAAGTTTTGGAAACGCTAGCTTGTTTTAAAAAAGAGAAAAAGCTGCCAATTAGAGTAATTATTGCTTTTTATTTCAAAAGCGGGCGAGCTCATAATAACAAGATAAAGATCTGAAAATGTAACATATTCTAATTTGCTTACCTTTCAGAAAACAGATGCTGGTCCCATTCGTTATGTGTGAAAGGGTGTTTATTACTATTTGTGCTACACTGTCCTTTTTTAATTTTTGCCAGTGGGACGTCCGGTCATCCAGTGCTACTATTGCCGATATGCTCCCCTCCCGAAGCCGATACAGAGCTCTTTCGTCCGGGATAACAAACTGAAGAGGCATCGGTCCACCTCTGAACCTCCGCACCACCACTGAGTTGAGGTTGACATTGATGGAGCCTTTGATACTAGAGTTTGTGAATGAAAGATACGGTCGACAATCCACAATAAGGCAGGCCCCACATTCCTTCCTGATGATTTTCTTCAGACGCCGGCCATCAATGCTGGACACCTTCATTGTTGCTTTGGGAGTTTAAGTGTTATTATTGCCTGGAGAATATAAGTGACTGGCTCCTTGAGAGAATATACGGGCAACACAGAGCCCCGTACGCGTCTTTGCCTACATTTCCTCCAAGGGGATTCCGGCGGATCACTTTTATATGAATGAACCTCCGGTGCCTGACGTCACGAACCAAATATGGACAGTGACGTCGCGAAAGGCCCGCCCACAAACAGTGACTGTAGTAGTGACTCCGCCCTCGGGGCTGGTCAATAGATCCCCTGTGCCTCTGCTAGGACTGATTCATAGCTCACTTATTACTCACAGTGTTCTCTCAGCCTACACCTGCTCCTTATAGTTTCTCGAGCGACTTTTCCATTTAAGAGTAATATAAACAGTGCCTGCAGCGGGTAGACATGCTTAAACCCAATGTTCTCACATATACCAAAAATGATTGTGTGCAAGTCATAGTGAATTGAATGTGTGTGTGTTTTGTATTATTTGGAGTCACACATACTTTACGCTGTAATGCTTTACTTAGGTTACAGTAAAAGGAAAATGCTGTAAACCCTTACTATCTAGCCTATGTTTTTTTCTCCTTAACCATGGCCATGTCATTGCCCGACATCCGCTCATCATATAGCCAAGTAAACTACACAGCTTTATATCCCTTACCGCCTAAACTCAATCCCTAAATGAATTAACAGGTTTAAACGTCACAGGCAGATGACGTTCAGGCAATGCTCAGACTGTTTGGGTTGTGCTTTTGAGTAGGCGTTAAAATATGAAGCCATCTAGGCCTTAATCCCGATTTAAACATTTGCCTTTGTCTCATAGCACATGCAAGAATTCAAAGCATGTCTGTGGAGTGAAGAGTATGACACATTGCAAAAGCATTTATGTTTTGTTTTGTTTTTTCAACATTGCAGTTCAAAGAGTAAGCCTCATGTGTAGCAATGCAATTAAGTCTTTCAATGAACATTTTAATTAGTCAAATATATTGCATGTCTCAGTATGTGTACACAACAAAGATAAAAATTGTGAAGCTATCAAATGGACTGGCCTGATACACACACACACAAAAAAGTAAAATTTACATTTGAGAAACAAATGCACTTACAGAGCCAAAAGTGTGACCAAAGGACTGTTGTCTTTATATATGGTGAAACAAAAAAATTGTCTCCTCTCAAAAATTTCATTTGATTGTTCTTTATTGGCATATTTGTATTTTAAAACCTTGCCATTACTTATGCAATGTGGGTTACCAGCAATTCAAGGAGTTTTAGGATTCATAAACAGTATTTAACAGTAACTTTTTTGTCATGTTTTTTAGGATAACGAATTGGCATGGATCCCAATGGCTCAAGAGCTGTAGACCAAATACACCCGATGGTCAGTTACTCATTCGTAGCGAGGAGGAGACACACAGACCGTTATTCACTGTCTTCAGATTTGTCAGGTCTATTGTAAGTGCATCTTTTAAAGCAACATGCATATTAGTCAGTGAGGAATCATGTCAACAACATACTTGTACAGCCAGGCTAGAATCAGTGATTTAAAAAGGCTAGTATAGTATAACTAAAAAAACAATATAAAATAGAATATTTGTGTTTATTTATTTATTTATTTATTTATTAACTTAATCTTTGTCTTGTGAGGAGAAATGCCCAGTTTAAAGCAGAGGATTACTAGAGTGCCATATGGTCAACTCTAATCCTGGCTCGTGACATCAGCACAGAGCGGGGAGCCCCACCATTAGCAGCCCTCTGTAAACCTTATTTCATTACAGACTTTGTTAGTGTCAGTTGTAAATAACAACAAAGGCCCAGAGTAGAGACATAAACAAGATGCATTTCCTTTCGGGTAACCTCCTCTCTCTCTGTGTGTCTCTCTCTCTTTGTCTCTCTTGCTCTCTCTCTCTTGCTCTCTCTGTGATTCCCTCGTTTTTCCCTCCCATCTGCCTACATCCTGTGACGCCTCAACTCATACATATCTCTATAACAGGATTGTGCGAGCATATTAGAGACTCTAAAGTAAAGCTAATTTATTTAGGAAGTGGCCGGGCAAATTGTTTGTCAGAAGCAAGCCTGTGATCACAGAGCAGTGCTGTAAGCTTGTCAACCGTTTCTCTGCCTAATACAACAGCATCTGGATTACTAGCATGTTGGGTAATGTTTAGCCCCTGCATGTTGGGTAATGTTTAGCCTCTCTGCCAAATTTGGGACATAGCCAATATTGTTTCATTTCTCCCACTGAACTATCAACATATGGGCCTACCTATGGTGAATACACCCTATGACAACCTTTCACTCTCACATAGGCTATTATTCTTAAAACAGCACAATATGAGTTTGTGTCGTTCCTTTGGTCCTAAATATTTTCAGTATACAGATACAAATTCCAGTGTATAAATTACTGTTAAACATCCTATATTATTATTATTATTATTATTATGATTATTATTATTATTATAAAATTGACTCTTGTGAGCTTTAAGCCTAGTTATAATGTTGCTACCTGTTGTGTTTTGTTGTTTTTTTGTTATTTTGTTTTTTCCATTCACACATGTTTGAGTAACCCTTTATCATTAGTCTGTCTATATCTCCAGTGCTCAAAATGCTCTGTTCCGCTTTGTGATGTCATGAAGTGGTAACTTTCAAGTTAGCAGTTTACTTTTTTGTTTAATAGATTAGATTTAGAAATTAGGAAGTTATCCAAATTAATCTAGTGAAGGTGTATTCAGTTTAAAAAGCACTTCCTGTGTTACAACATGACATCACAAGGAGGAACAGAATGTTTTCTGTTTGATAGAAAACCTCCTAAACTAAATATGCACGGTTTGTGTGGTTAACATGTGTGAATGAAACAAAACACAACTCCAGGTATGTTTTAGGTGTAATACAGGCCCTTTAAAGTAATGTTCATTTTAGCGATAACATGGAATTGGTTTTCAACCTGTGTGCCTTGAGGTATTTCCATGTGTGCCTGGTAAAAATTGTCCCAACAGAATCACACATGGATTGCAACTCCACCAAAGACAAAGCGACCATGCCATATGCAGTTAGAAAAATCTCTAAAACATTTTCAGCCTTAAAAATACATAGATTTTTTTTTTTTTTTACAATTTCCTTGCATGTTTTCACAGTGTTCAAATGTGTGTCTTGGAACAGTACTACTATGCAGCTCTGAGTCACTGCTCTGTACTACAAATCAAATTCTGGAGAAACATAATATTGCTGAAATCCATAGTTCTGAAGTTTTTGGCAGCACTACTTTATTTGCACGGTATGTAAGTTTGAATAGTGACTTCCTGTTGAGAATGTCCCTTGTTCATGCGACATATAAAGGCACAGAGACACAATTGTGGTGGCTGCTGCAGGTGCTTCCTGGTGAACGCAGAACGCCTACAAGTGATGATGCTGTTTCCCAAAAAAGAGCAAGTTACTCACCTACAAGGACAGCACTGGAATTCCTCTTCACAAACTGTCTAAACAAAGGACCAGAACTTAGTAACAGAGACAAATCATATTGCCACATCTACTCAGATGTCTTGGTCACTTTTGAATTCCAGTGGTTGACACTACATTGCCTTCTTCAAGAGAATGTGTTTATTTTAAAAGAGTGTAGACTGGACTAGTATGATTTAACAATATAAACACAGTCACAGTGTTGTGAAGAAGATAACTATTGCCACTTTTTGGTGTTACCTCATCAAATGAATGGTGTTACCTCATCAAAAGCATACCTGGAATTGTGTTTAGTTTCATTCACACAATTAGTAACCCTTTTTTTTCTAAAGCTCAAAATGCTCTGTTCCACTGTGTGATGTCATGTAGTGGTAGTTTTCAATTTAACAACTACCTTTTACCTTTAGTTCACTTTAGTTCATCCATATGATTCTAGTGAAGGTGTAAAAAGGTTAAAAACGTTAAAAACACAGTGGAGCACTTTCTGTATTACCACATGACAAGTGGTTTTCAGTTTGAGATAAGAGCTCAGCCTAAATATGCATTGTTTGTGTGTTAAACGTGTGAATGAAACACAATTCTAGGTATGTTTGTGATGAGGAAACAGCATTTATAAAAGAGATCAGAAAATAGCCTAATACAGGCCTTTTAATACGTAACATTTTTTTTGAATGACAAACGTCTTGTGTTTATGATCAAATATCAATTACTATGATAATTACTTCTCTGTAACTAGTTTTACATTCTCGTGAAGGGCTTCAGTCATGGGGGTGTTTACGTCTTTCTTGCTCTTCCTGCTTTTTCCTGTTTCCATATAGGCTTCTATTCTCCAGTGGGGGTGGTATTTGTTATTAGTTACCTTGGAATGCTTGGTATTCCTGAGTTCAAGTTGGGATCTGATGTTCCAGATGACACATGCTGAACACACAGTCTTCTCCAGCATGACTTGAGTCAGAGCTCCTCCTTTACGCCCACCGCTCACACTTACTCCATGACTCCAAAGCCAGCAAGAACAACTACTGCCCAAGACACAACTGTTCATTGCCTTATTTGCCCCCGGATATTGTACAAAGAAGTCAATCCAAGTTTCAGGGTTTGAAAATTCCATTGCGTAAAAATAACTGAGGCCTGCAGGGTAGCAACGGAACGGACATATATTTTTATAAAAGGTGTGGTGTGTGGGTACTAAACAAACATTTTAGTGTTACATTAGCATTGAGGTGTTTCAGACCACGTCAGACCACTAAGATAGTCTTTTTGACAACACATTTTGAAATAACATGAGGGAAATCAGAGGTGTGTGATTTGACAGATGGGATGGAATAATTCTGCTTTGATGGAGAGGTAAAATATAGACACTACACCTGGCTTGTGACATGAATGTGGTCATTTCCTGTTTTCAGTGATTCAGTGCTGTGTTTAGTTCCTTAACCAGAAATACATTGTTCTTCACACAAGAGAAAATTGCCTATGATGAGGGAAGGAAAATTTAAATGTCTTTTTAGAAGTAGACCTAACTTAAAATTTATCTTATAGCTTAGCTTATATATATTATTTTTACAGGCTACATGGACTAAATATATATATATGTATATATGTGTAGGCTACTACTGATGAAGCTGGTATAGAGGCATTGACTTTGTGTCTTTGTGAAGGCAATAAATAAGTGAGCCTTTGGCAGTGACACACTTGTGAGATCATCAGCTGGAGTGCCCTGCAGAATAAATCCAGCCTCCACTACATCAAGCTCAAACACACTGACAGAAATAACCAGGTCCTTATGTTACACTAGTGTAGGCCTGGAGAGGAGAGGATGGGCCTTTTGATGTTGACTCAATTATTTAGAGCCACAACAATTCCCATCTTTAATTTTCTGTCACCTCTATGGTTGAAATGCTTGGGTTCTTTTAAGCATTGAACTCTCAATGCTTGTACAGAATCCATGTAGACATTTTAATGATTTAAAATCATCATCATACCTCACCCAGGGACCCATTTCTGTGATGTTGTTGCTAGGCTTGGTCAGGACTACATTAGCTGGAGGATTGTATGGTGTATATCTTGGGTTGATGTCTGTCACTCACTGGCATTTTGCAATGAAATGTTTCAAACACGGACTCCGAGGTCACAAATGAAATTCGTTACTCTTGTATTATTGGCCCTATATTGGTATTCATGTGTGTACAGTGTTATGTTGTTGTTGTAAGCATTGACAGTGACATAAACTTTCATCTCTCTCTTCTGTCATCATTATTCTCCTGTTGGGTTTGATTTTGATTTTATTGCATGTGTTCAGCATTCACACAGCTGTTCTACCATCCCTCAGTGTAATGCATCATCAAGGATTCAAAAAACATTACAAAAATGAAAGCAACCTTCACGTTCTTCTAAAAATAACAAACACAGTGGATCACGGTTTTCTTCAGCCTCCACAGTCTCTTTTGCTTTACCCCGCCCTGTCATCACCTGTGTGGGCAGCACTCAGCCATATCCACTCCACTGATATCAAACTTTAGGGACTTCTCCAGACAGATACTGGCCTTGGTCCAAGTGAATGCGCTCTGGAATTCCATAATGCACCATGAAGTCATTCCAGAGGCATTTAGCTACAGTTTGGACCTTCTGGTTGGCAGTGGGAATGGCAACTGCAAATTTTGTGAAGTGATCTGTGAGAACTAAAATGTCTTTGGTGTTTCTACTGTCTGATTTGACTGTTAGAAATGCATATGAGTTCTAGTGGGCGACTGGTTCTGTTTACTAGCGGGGCAGCCTTCTCCACTTGTGTCTTGAGCCTCACACATCTGTTGCAGGTCTTGATCGTCTGCTCCACATCTGCTGCCATTTTGGGCCAAAAGAAGTGTTGGCGGACCAGCTCGAGCGTCCTTTCAATGCCCATATGCC
Organism: Taenioides sp. WSHXM2023; assembly: GCA_029959045.1. Classification (NCBI taxonomy): domain Eukaryota; kingdom Metazoa; phylum Chordata; class Actinopteri; order Gobiiformes; family Gobiidae; genus Taenioides; species Taenioides sp. WSHXM2023. Next base: position 16,289,623 of record CM057090.1, read on the forward strand.
CCATGTCATGGTGCAGGCTCCTTAATACAGTGGGATGCAGGTCTGGTGACAGGACTAGCTGCAGAACAAGCTTGTCCTCATCCTGTCTCCTCTGGTAAAGGACTCCATCCTCCAGCTTCAGCCTATCCCACTGTCGCAGCAGCAGGGGAAGTTCTGGCAACTCATCTTGAGCTGTGGGAGGAACCTTGAGATCGCCGTCTCAATTTGGTGTATGACCTCACGGATGGCAAGGTCTGCTCTCTGATGTTCCTTGAGATCGGTATGAGACAGGGCTGAGATAACTGGAACTTTTCTTCAGTGAAGGTGTCTGGAATGGTACTGACAGTGGTAGACAAAGACTCGACAAGGGTCACAGTAGCTTGACTACACCGCATTCCAAATTATTATGTAAATTGTGTTTTAAGTGTCATAAAAGTAAAATGTTTTGTTTTCCAATGAAACACATGGATGGTATTGTGTTTCAGGCTCACTGGGTCAGTGAAATCAATCTCACACACCTGTGCCAATTAGTTTGCCAGGTAAGTCCAATTAAAGGAAAAACTACTAAAGAAAGACGTTCCACATTATTAGGCAGACCAACATTTTCAAGCAATATGGGAAAGAAAATGGATCTCTCTAGTGCCGAAAAGCTATATACTTGAAAACTTTGGACAAGGTATGAAAACCTTAGATATTTCACAAAAACTTAAAAGATAGCAACTCCTTCAAGTTGTGGGGGACTGGCCAGGATTTGAGAGCTTTTATCTTTCCCGGGTCGGGGGCAACTCCTTTTTCAGACACTACATGTCCCAGATAACGGACAGAGCACTGGAAGAACTTGCACTTGTTTGGTGAAAGCTTAAGTCCATATTTTTTAAGGCAGGTCAGCACACGCAGCAGCTGGGTTTCATGTTCTTCCAGGGTGGCAGAAAAGACAATGATGTCATCCAGGAAGACAAGCACTTCTTTGAGGTGTAAATCTGCTATGCATCACTTCATCAGCTGCTAAAACATGCTTAGGGCATTCGTAACTCCTTGCGGCATCCTGTTCCACTCCCAGAAACCAAGAGGTGTGACAAAAGCAGTTTTAGCTTTATCTTCCTTAGCCATTTCGATCTGGTAGTAGCCAGATTTTAGGTCCAGAACAGAGAACCATTTAGAACCGGTGAGCGGAGAGAAGGACTCTTCAAGGTTAGGAAGGGCATATGCGTCCTAGATTTAATTTCCTGTAATCAATGCATAGCGTCACTTTGCTGTTCCACTTTCTCACCACCACAACTGGAGAGGAAAATGGTGACTTCCTTATCACTGCAGCCTCAAGCAGGTCCCACAGATGCTTCCGTACGGCCTCTAGATCTCGGGGATGGATCGGCCTGGCTTGGTGTTTGAAAGGGGTCTGGTCGTGGAGCTTGATGGTGTGTTTGACTCTACTCGTGCAATCAAAATCCATCTCATGATGGGAAAAGACTTCGGGCATGGCATTTAGTTTGGCCGTCATGCGCTCTTTCCATTTATGTGGAATGGGTGAGTTTTCAAAGTTGAACTGGAGGGTGATCTTGTTTGGATCTGGGGTGGAGACTTGTTGAGACAGAATGGTGGGCAATGCTCCGATGTCTGCAATGATGATTAATGGTGGAATGATCCCATCTTGCTCTGAGTCATTTTTCATGATGACGGGGACTTTGTGAGGTGAGTGTTGTGGGAGTGTGATCAGGCAGCTTTGGACACACAGGCCTCCAGGTAGCGTTGAGGCTGGGTGCTCAATGATGGCCCACTGGTCTGCAGAAGGGGTGTTGAGTCTGGCAGAGCCCTCTAAAACAATGGTCTGGCCGGCTGGGATGAGCACTGGAGTTTGGCTTATGAGATGCACCAGTCCTGCATTGTCCACTTGGCTTTGCTCATGCCTTAGCTGTAGGAGCTTGAGGACTGCTCGATACTCCTGAGCACTGGGCTGGGGCATCTAGGACAACCAAAGCGAGTGCTGGTACATCGAACTCTGCTCCCGGGAAGTCTTTGGGCAAAGTGATGGTCAGTTCCACATATCCAAGATATGGCACACTCTGTCCAGCTGCACCCTCTACCTGGAGTAAGTCATGTAGTGGCTTCACAGGCCAGTCACTCAGGTTTTGATTATAGAAGGACACTGGGAAGATTGTCACGGCAGTTGCAGAGATGTCCCGCAATCTCAACTAGAGCAGCACACTTAGATCCAGTTAGTCCCTTTGGTAATTTTGTGGATGTTGTGGTCTTTGTTTCAGTTATTGTCACTTCCGCACACTTCACCGTCTTCTTCTCTTTGGTCTTGGAACAGTTTTGGCCCTGCCTGATCCCTGTTTGTCCCATAACAGGAACCTTGTCTAGTTTAACTGATTGTGGCTTGATGTGGCTTGTTGTCTTTGAGTAAACAGTCTCTTCTTGAGGGCTAAAGGGTGGAGTTGGGCTCATTTTGGCACTGTGGGCAGATGTGACCGTCTTCACCACACCTGAACCAGTACCCAGGTTTGCACTGGGTAGGCATGGACTGTTGTGGTGACTTATCCCAAGATGTTGCTTCATCCTAGCTGCCTTGGCTTCCTCCCGGTCCTCTTCAGTCCACAGAAGCAGTAGTAGCTCAGGGAAGGTTGGTGGTTTTAACTTCCTTTGCTTTAGTTGTAGTTTAGCAATAAGGGAGTTGTCTCAGCACCCATGGCAGAACTGATTCATGAGGTGCCTGTTGATGTCAGTGCTCAAAGCTCCACCCCTCTTCACAGTTGCCATCAGTGCCACTTGGAGTCGCTGAAGATAGGATGATGGTTTTTCCCCACTGTTCTGAAAAGTGTCCATAAATTTAGCAAAAAGTTCATCTCCATCTTGGACAGTGCCATATGCAGAGTATAAAATGCCCAGATATACAGTTGGCAACTTGTCCGCGCTCAGGTGTTTTACCACGTCTGCGGCTGGTGGCAGGAGGCTGTCCACAATCTTCCAGGAATGCTGGAGGTCAGCGACTGATGGGTCCCTCAGTAGCAGATCCACTCCTGATCACCAGGTCTCATAATCTGCCTCCTGTGCCGGTCTAGGCAGGCGTCCAGAGAACACTTTGAGCCGTTGATGGAAAGCACTCTCCTCACATGGACTGCTTCACCACATAGCGCTGAATTCCACTGGGGTTAACATCCAGGTTGGCGATGTGCTCTCCCCCTTTATGCTGTGATGGTGTAGTGCGTGGCTTACATTCTGCTCCGGGAGCTGCAGGGTCTGGTGGGCTGATGGCCCTTGGCAGTGGTCTGGTCAATGGTCTCACCAATGGCTCTGGGGGCAGTGCTTTGGCCTCAGCTTCTGCAGGTGGAGTAGCAGGGTGGAGCTTGGCAACAGATCGTCCAATCTGAGCCATTGTGGACTTTAGTACTTCTGCAAAGTCCATACCAGATAATTTAGCAACATTTTGCAGCTCTGCTAAATAGGTTGTGGTTTTATTCTTTGCATTATGTTCTGCATAGACAGTAGACAGTTCAGATATAAAGTAGGTTTAGTTTCTATCAGTAGAGTTCATTGTGTACGGAAGGGTCAGGCGCAACTGGTGCACCACTAGAAAATTCAGTAACAAGTGACCCGTCAAATTCTGCATCAGGATCAGATATTATTTCAATTCGGTCTATTCTTCCGTAACATTTCAAAAAATCAACAACCTCTTCAACGCCTATTATCTCGGTGTCGGATATGCCTTCAACTATAACACAGTTTGATATTTTAATCCCCAAATTCTGAAACACATCCATTTTAATATTGTAAAATTATTAGCAAGATGAGCAAAGTAATCCACAATGTGAATTAAACACGTCCAATCCCTGCTGGCTAGCTCGCCACTTTTTGTTTATGTAGCCTATATGATTGGAGAATATACTACAGAAGAGACTGGGTATAGGCTAGTAACAGAAGATCTAGTTCAGCTCAGGGAGGGAAGTGAGACAGAGTTTAAAACACAAAACCAGGAGACAGTAATATGGTGTAGGATGTGAGTTAAAGGGATTCAAAACCAGGGGATATTTACATTATTTACAATACGCACGAGATAGAAAAGAATACGGTACATTGCAGTTTCTGATTTAAAGTTCAGTTCAATATTGTTGATATTATAGTAGAAAAGTTTATACTGTCCAAGTGAGTAGTGAATAGATTTTGACCCAGTCCTTTATGGTTATTGCAGTGTAAGGTGTTGTGTGGGGAGCAGGCTACTGCACCTCCTACCTGTAGAAGGTGGTGGTTGTTATTGTTCCTTAGGCCCGTGGCCTTGGGCAGCTCACTATCGGGTTCATTTGTAAGCCCGGAGGCTAACGCCAGCTTACTAGCCCCGTGAGGAATAACAATGAATGGACTCACGAGTTCTCTCTTTGTTTTTCATGCACAAAAGGTGAGTGTTGCATCAACAATTGGCAGAGGCACCTAAAAGACTGAAAACATATCAGACAATTAAACTGCAGTAAAAGTACAAAAATAACCATTTTAACTGAGGAAACGTGTACCTGAGTAGCAGCTCCTAGCATGCGTCACCACACACATGCCACCGTATGTGGAGCACGCCATATTAAAAGGAAGTAATCCAGCAGGAACTCTTGCGAGAGCACTACAAAGTACTGTGATATTTCAGACTGCAAAACTACCCAGGCAGAGAGGCGCGGAGAACCCCAAAAACCACCCGGGTTACACTATACTCTCTCTTTCTCTCTCTCCCTCTCTGTCTCTCTTTCCCTCTCTGTCTCTCTCTCCCAAGATGGAAAGATGTATTCGATAGTGGAGAGGGCCCACGTCAGAGGAAGTGCACATAAATGTCAATGCACAGGATTCATTCAAACACTTAATTATCCATTTTCTTATTATATATATTCATTGTTCTGAAATATTATAAGGCCTTCTTGTATAGGTGTTTCAGGAATCATATACAGCATAAAATATTAGAAGATAATTTATTTAATCAAAGTTTGAATTTTAAATTCTGTTGAATTTCTCAATTTGAATTTTTTTAACTATCTATGAAAAAACATGTAAGATAAATATTCAGCACATATATTTTCAAGCCTTCAAATCAATCAAATTCAGTGTAAAATTTATAGTGAAAAATTTTGCAACAAAGATGCCAAAGCATAAGCAATCAATCTTAAGTGAATCGATCTTAGTAAGAACAAGGAATTAGTCTAATCAAAACATAATTTCTTTGATTCCATAACTATAAGCCCCACCCACAGAAGAGACAGACCAATATAGCAAAAGGAGAAATTTAATTTGTCAACTGGACAGAGTTTATTTGTTTGAATACGTTTCGCAGCTCATCCAGACAGACCAATAGGAAACAGTTTCTATCCTCCTCAGTCAGAGATGATCAGTTGCTTATGCCTTGGCATCTTAGTTCTTTGCTGCAAAATATTCACTGCAAATTTTACACTCTACGCTTGTGTTGGATATTTAAAAGGTTTTATTTTGAATTATTAAACACACCGAAAATGTATACCTAAAAATTAACTTTTGAAATTCAGAATAAAACAGTTCAAACATGTTTTTCCAGAATAAAAAAAAAAAAAAAAAAAAAAAAAAAAAAAACTGTGAAAGTGTGAAATTCAGTGTTGAAACAAATTAACCTGATGAAACAAATTATCTTCCATTACAAAACTTCTGTAACAACAATATGCAAATCCCCAAATAATGAAATGCACATTGTCAATTTTGTCTCATTTTGGATGACTTTAGCTTTGGTTCTGTGTTTATGTTACAGCGTATAGGCAAGTTTTAGAAGGGGTAGAGGCAGGGCTGGTGACTCATGCCTCATCGTCTGTCTCCCCTTTACTTTTGTTACATCAGAAACTGGTGTTTGTGGGAAGAATCACATATTTAAGCCTGACTATACTGTTTTAAAATACGTAGTGCTTGAAGAATGTCTCCTCTCCACTTTTTACCAAGCAGTCAAATGCAATGAGGGGCTATATTTATCTGGATAGCCCTGATAAGAACCTGGCAGTGGTTTGGGAAGAGATGCAGACAGGAGACAAAGCAGGAGACAGCTGTGTTCAAGTGGCCACCTCCACAGGCCTTCATCATCTGCAGGGGTTGTGTATTGTTTGTTAGGGATCAGTTTTGAGAATGGAATTTTATTGAGTTCTGTAGTTGAAATGCAAGGCAAATGTGTGCAGGCGATCTCAAAAGAAAAAAACCTCAAAAAGAATATGTAAAAATCACCATACAGAAAGAAATCCAGAAAATCCAGACCCTGCCTTTAATATGTTCCCATTACAAAATGTTGTTACTCTAGTTACACATTTAAGCTTTATTTTCCCCATTTTAAATTTTTTCTCATTTCTGTTAATGGTTGCACTATTTTCAGAACTATAATGTTGTTTCCTCATCACAAACATACCTGGAGTTGTGTTTTGTTTAATTTACACATGTTTAACACACAAACCCTTATATTTAGGAGTTCTTTTTTTAAACGGAAAACACTCTGTTCCACCCAGTTATGTCATGTGGTAATACAGGAAGTGCTCCACTGTGTTTTTAAACTCCATTCGCCTTTACAAGAATCATTTGGAGGATTTCACTCTACCATGAGGATTTTGAGCTTTGGCGATATAGACAGACTAATAAACCAGGTTTACTGTGAATGAAACACAACTACGTCGGATATCTTTTTTGAAGAGATAACAGCATTATAACATAACATTATAACATGCCTAAAAGCTCACAATCCATTCTGTGTGATGTTGGACCTTTACATGTTGATTTCCTGATAACACTGTACAACCAGTCAGTAAAGCGCTCTTTTGTGTGCAGAACAAATGCACACAATTCTAAGATGTGAGTCAATGACAATGAACTGGACTTTACCAACAAAATTACGTCACTGGTCATCCATAGGAAACCTCTTCATCTAATCCCCCAGTCACTTATGTACAATATTAGCTAAAGGGCAACAAAAGGCCAACTGAGTCACATTAATATGATGTGTATTTTATTGGTCATGTTTTGTGCGCATCGAAGGCATTTGTTTTTGTGAATTACTTATAATAAGGTTAAATGTTTGGGGGCAAGCTAGATGAATGGATATTTTAATACTATTTCTTCAAATAGTATGGTTGTTCTCATGTGATCCCTCTGCATGAAATGGGGCCTTGTGATTTTATGGCTCTGAAAATTGACTGTTGGTGTTTGTAGGACAATACCAGCGAATACGGTCTGAGACTATACTTGAGAAAGCTACAGCAATTTTAGAAAGAGACACAGAAAAGGAATAACTGCCCTGATGATTCTAAGTTTGTAGTCTATTTGTGACTGTTACATTTTACCTACAAGACCAACATTAAGTCAGTATAAGTCCTTAAGCGCCCTGTAGTATTGATCAGGTCCATATCATCAGCAAGGGAGAAAGCCGAGCATAGAGATTGCTAATGACATTTTAATACAACAATGACAATGTCTCAATTGACCAAGATTGCCAAGAAAAAAAAACTGAATTAATGTAGGCATCCTTTCATCTTTTGTCAGAACTGTATACTATTTTGATGAGTCATGGTCATAGATATGAAATTATGATCTAAATGGAAACAGCCTACACAAGAGAATGTCAGGGAAATCCTCCTCTGACGTCCTGCTTAACTAACACTTCTGTCACTGAAAGCAGAAGCAAGCACTATACACTTCTCCATGTCATTTCTAATGTCAATACTGTAAAGTGATCTACATGTCTGCTATTTTTTCCAGTCCTTATTTGACCTTTTATGTACTTATTCAAAACAAGTCCAGACAAGTTCCATTTTGTTTTTGTTCATCAATTATGAGGCAAAACCAAACATGAAAAACTCTCACTCTCTCTCACTCATTCACTCACTCATCATACTCGTCACTTCATAATCATTTTATAGTACTTAAATATAGTTAAGTAAGTCATCAATAAAAGTTTGATCTTCTGTGCTGCACTGTAACATAGGCTGGCCTTTAGGAGTTGGATGAAAGTGAGACAGAAGACATCATCACTGGCCTGGTCTAGAATGGCTGGCAGCACGGTGGCTGAGTGGCTAGCACTCATATTTCACAGCAACAAAGTTCTAAGTTTGATCCCTGGGTTGCCCAAGCCTTTCTGGGCAAGAAGGTTCTGGATTCAATCCCTGGGTTGTCCAGGCCTGTCTACTTGGAGTTTGCATGTTCTTCCTGTGCCTGGATTGATTACAAGAAAGCCTATGACTCAATGCCACACATGGATCACTGAGTGCTTGGAGTTGGACAATATCAATAGGACTCTAAGGGTGTCTAATTGCAAACTCAATGTGGTTGTGAAAAACCACCCTTGAAACCAATGGCAAGCCACTTGCAGAAGTGTCTATCAAATGTGGCATATACCAAGGAGATGCACTGTCCCCACTGCTGTTCTGCATAGGTCTGAACCCCCTCAGCTAAATCATCGATCGCACTGGCTATGGATACCGACTCAGAGATGGGGCCATGGATGATATCAAGCTGTATGCTAAGAGCGAGCGAGACATCGACTCCCTGATCCACACCACCAGGATCTACAGCACAGACATTGGAATGTCATTCGGGCTTGAGAAATGTATGGTGACAAAGAGAGGGAAGGTAGTCCACACAGAGGGGGTCACTCCCAGAAGGAACAATAGCAGACTTTGAGGACAGTTACAAGTACTTTGGTATCCCACAAGCAAATGGCAACCTTGAAGAGGCAACAAGGAAAGCGGCTACGGCCAAATACCTGCAACGAGTAAGGCAAGTCCCAAGAAGCCAGCTCAATGGCTAGAACAAGGCACAAGCAATAAACAGCTACACCCTGCCAGTGATCAGATACCCAGCAGGAATCATAAGCTGGCCAAAGGAGGAGATACAGACCACAGACATTAAGACACGAAAGCTCCTGACCATGCATGGAGGGTTCCATCCCAAATCTAGCACCCTGAGACTGTACGCGAGCCGGAAGGAAGGAGGCTGAGGACTAGTGAGTGTGGGATTGATTGGAGCGACACAACCAAGTGGTGGACATAGTGTGCAGAAACATCTGTGCAGAGTACAGGCTGGAGACCCCAAGGTCAAGGTGGGAAACACCTCCGAAGGTTGCAGAGAATGACCAAGCCAAGATCCTGTGGGACTTCCAGATACAGACTGAAAGAATGGTGATGGTGAACCAACCAGACATAGTGGTGTTGGATAAGCAACAGAACAAAGCTGTGGTGGTGGACATTGCAATACCAAGTGTCACGGGGTGACTGGACTGGGCGTGTGTGGGTTGATTGGAAGGGAGGTGTGTGTGTGCGCGGGACTGACTCTGACCCTGCCCCCAAATCAGTACTAATAGGGCGCAGGTGTGTCAGTAAAAAGGGGGGAGAGCGGTGCGAGTGGCAGCACGACGGGGCTGAGCAGAGGAGACGGACGGTTTTGGGAGCTGGGTCGGGCGTCCGCGGTACCAGACATAGGGCCACGCTGAAGGAGCGCAGGAGGTGGGCAGAGGAAGCGGCGCACGACCTTGGCGCCCGAGCGACAGGACGCAACGTGGGAACAGTGGAGGGGGCGAGTGTGACAACCCCCCTCCTCCCAGCTAAGTGGCTTTTCTTGTTTGTTGTGCGTGTGGCAGGGCTACTCAAAGTTGCATGTTTTAATTTGGATTTTAGTGAAGTATTCTGCAAATTAGCCCTGGCCCAAAGTCCACTGCTCAATTAAGAGTTCCTACCTGTTGCCGGCCAACTGACGGCCTGTTCCTGCACGCAGGCCTCCTGAGCGCATGGACGAGTGCAGCGCGCGCATGGCAGAGCGGCCGGGACAAGAGGGAGAGACTGAGGCATAGCGGGAGCTGTGGAGGAGCACCGGAGCCGCGATCCCAGGGGACCCATCCACCTACCTCCAATGAGGGACTCTTAATAGTTTAGCTTTTAGTAGTTTGGGACATTTTATCATTCATAGACTCAATAAATTTTGTACATTTCTTTTAATTACGTGTGGCATTTTTATTTAATAGAGCACCTCCCCTTGGGACCAGAGGTTTTTAAATTGGGGCGTGTCCGGCCCGTGACAGAAAGTGGCGTTGCTGGCAGGACTGGTCCTTGGGTTGAGCCTCTATTAAATAAATATGTCTACTGAAGAGACACAGTCAGGTGGACAGTCCATGATGATGATGCCTTTTTTTATGGGCGGACCTTGGGTGTCAAGATTTAGTGGGACACAGTCCGATGTTAAATTTGGAGAATGGCGGAGCCAAATGGAGACTATGCTTACTTTCCAACCTATCAGAGAGACTCAAAAAGCTGACTTTGTTCTAGGATTTTTAGATGGAGAAGCAAAACGGGAGATTCTAGCTTTAGACCGGACTGAAAGGAACACCTCAAAGAAGATTTTTGATGCACTGTCTGAACTGTATGGAGACAACACCCATGTTTCCATTTTAAGAGCTCAGTTTTTCAACTGCAGACAGGAGTCTAACCAGTCACTGAGGGCTTTCTCTTTACGATTGCGTGAACTGTTTTCCAGGTTGAAGCAGAGAGACACCATGGGCTTGGAGCGGGGAGATTTGGTTCTAAGAGACCAGTTTGTGATGGGCCTGAAGGAGGGCCCCATCCGCCAAGAGCTCAGGCGGCAGGTGCGAAAGAGCCCCCACCTTACCTTTGAAGAGGTAAAAATGGAAGCTCTGGCCCTAGAGGAGGAGCAGGGTGAACATTGGCCAGCCTATGACTGCTTGGCGGTGAGTAGAACGCCCCCGACAAATACAAGTGTAGCTACGGACTGGAAACAAGAGTTGCGTGCTGAAGTTATGAAGGATGTAAAGGAGCAAATGTCAGCAATGACAAAGACAATTTTGGAAGAGCTAAAGGGAGCGGTCTCCCCTCCTTTTGACACCGCTCGACACCCAAGTAGAAGCCCGAGACCTAGAACCCCTCTTAATGCAAGATTTAAGTGGGATCCCCAAGGCCGTCCTATATGCAATGTGTGTGAACAAATTGGTCATATTAGTCGTAGGTGCCCCTCTAAACTGTCCAGTCAGGGTTTTTAAATGCCCCGGCCACTGCGGGTCAAGTGTCCGGACCCTCTCCTGGTGACCCAATCAATTGCAGTCCTAAAGCTAAGCTTACTGGAGATTGTCCCCTAATAGATGTGGGTGTAGATGGGATAAATGTTAAGTGTTTGGTAGACACTGGATCTCAAGTAACGCTGTTTAGTGAGAGTGTCTGTAGGAAGCTCCTTGGGAGTAAGCAACTAAAAAGTGAAGGATTGCCATGGTTAACATTGAGGGCTGCTAATGGGCTTAATATCCCATGGGTGGGTTACATGGTAGCTGACTTTGTCATCCATGGGGTCCGGGTGCCAGCGCGTGGTATTGTTGTAGCCAAGGATGAATGTATTGGAGCCGATAAAGCCATCCTTGGGATGAATGTAATTGCTGATTGTTGGGAAGAACTCTTTAGCAAGTACAGGGAATCCGTAAACCATCCAAAGCCCCCGCTTGGTAAAGAATGGGATTCTGTTTTTGTAGACTGTCAACGTGTCCGTGCTATGTCAACGGCGGACCAGTGGAAAGTTACAGCTCGCCTAGCCAGTCGCTCCCCTGTAACTGTACCTGCACAGAGCGAAATGACTCTTTGGGCCAAAATTCCGCCGCCCGCCCAAAGTCGACCATGTGATGCACTGGTAGAACCCCTAGGGGAACAGGGAAGGGTCGAAGTGGCAAGAGCTCTGGTAACTGTGGGGAAGGGCCGTATTCCCGTGAGGGTCCGGAACCTCCATCCCTTTGATGTTACACTCAGCAGATTTCAGAGGTTGGCAGCTGTGTCTGAAATCAGCTCTGACAGTGTGCGGGATGGCCAGGAGCTGTCCATTGTGGAAGTGGACCCTGGAGTCGTGGAAGTTGGTTTGATCAATTCTGCGGTAGAAAAACCTAAGGTAAATGCAGAGAGTTCTGCTTTTTCTTTCCTTAAGGGAGATGGATTGAATGAGGAGGAACAAAGGCAACTGGAGCAACTATTACAGCGATGGACACATGTCTTTTCCTTACATGAGGAGGACTATGGACGGACGGGTGCTGTGAAACACGCCATACCAACAGGTGATGCTAATCCTATCCGTGAGAGGTTTAGGCCAGTACCCCCGACCCTTTATAAGGAGATGCGTAGCCTCTTAAAAGACATGTTAAAGGGGGGAGTCATTAGAGAGAGCTGTAGCCCTTGGGCGGCCCCCATTGTCCTTGTTCAAAAGAAGAATGGAGATTGGCGATTTTGTGTGGATTATCGCAAGTTAAATAGTGTAACCCACAAAGACGCCTACCCGTTGCCTAGAATTGAAGACTCTCTAACCAGCCTGAATAGAGCTGCGTGGTATTCCACCCTAGATTTAGCCAGTGGTTATTGGCAAGTGGAGGTAGAGGAAAGGGACAGAGGGAAAACTGCATTCACTACTCCTTTTGGTTTATTTGAATTTGAAAGAATGCCCTTTGGGTTGTGTAATGCACCTGCAACCTTTCAAAGGTTAATGCAGAAGTGCCTGGGGAATCAGTTAGCCGAATCAGCAATGGTTTATCTTGATGATGTGATTGTGTTTTCCAGAAATTTTGCAGAACACCTTCAACACCTAGAGTCTGTCTTTCAGTCCCTGAGCACCTATGGTCTTAAACTCCGCCCGGAAAAATGCCAGCTGTTCCGGAAGCAGGTTAAGTTCCTTGGGCATTTAGTTAGCAGTGAGGGAGTTTCCCCTGATCCAGAGAAGGTGGCAGCTGTTGCAGATTGGCAACCCCCTACTACTGTCAGGCAAGTCCGCTCATTCCTGGGGTTTGTGGGGTACTATAGACGATTTATAAAAGACTTTTCAAAGATTGCTAAGCCCCTGAATGGACTCTTAGTAGGCACTAGTCGAAACAGAGGGCGGGGCTCCCCTTCTGTTGAGTGGAATGAGCAGTGTGAAATGGCCTTCCAGCAGTTAAAGAAAGAACTACTGCAGGCCCCCGTTTTAGCGTATGCCGATTACACCTTACCTTTTACCCTCTACACGGATGCCAGTAACACCGGGCTCGGTGCTGTGTTGGCGCAAGACCAAGGGGGGGTTGAGCGCGTAATTGCATATGCCAGCAGAAGCTTGCATCCAGCAGAACGTAATGATGCGAATTATAGCTCGTTCAAGCTTGAGCTTCTTGCCATGAAGTGGGCGGTAGCAGAAAAGTTCAAGGACTATCTTTGGGGTGCAAAATTTTCTGTTGTGACGGACAATAACCCACTGGTACATTTACAAACGGCTAAGTTGGGAGCGACGGAACAAAGGTGGGTCGCACAGTTGGCCAACTTTGATTACTCAATCAGATTCCGCCCAGGAAGAGAGAACACTAATGCTGACGTCCTTTCTAGATTCCCCATTGTACCACCAAATCAGGTCCCGGAGGAGCAGGAGCCACTGGTGGCAGCGGTGGAGACCGCGGTCTCTCCACAGACCCGAGCTGACAGCTGGGGATGGGACCTAGACCGATGGCGGAGTCTACAGGGAGAGGACCCTGATTTGTGCAAGATCAAGGAACACATTAAGGGAGGTATGTTACCAAATGCTACAGAACGGCAAGCCATGGCTCCGCCTGGAAAGATTCTGTTGCGGCACTGGCGGAAGTTGGAGCTAAGAGGCGGTGTTGTGTGTAGAACCATCCAAGATCCGCAAACATTAGAGACTGTACACCAAATTGTCGTTCCAGTTTCACAGGCACGACATCTCTGGACCATGTACCATGAGCGGACGGGACATCCGGGGCTGGAGAAGTCATTGGCTCTGCTGCGGAGAGGTTTTTATTGGCCACAGATGGAGGTCATGGTCAATACCTGGCTACAAGCATGCCCGCGCTGTGTTTTGCATAAACCCGGGCCCCAAGGTAAAGCCCCTCTAGTGCCACTGATTGCCAAGGCCCCTATGCACATTGTAGCTGTTGATTTTCTGACATTGAGCCGCCCTACCGATAGATACCAAAATATACTTGTCATGACTGATTTGTTCACAAAGTTTGCATGGGCTGTACCTACATTAGACCAAACGGCCCTCACAACAGCACGTGCCCTGTGGACCTATGTGATCCAGCCGTTTGGGTGCCCAGAAGTACTTCATTCTGACCAAGGCACTAATTTCGAGTCCCGGTTGATATATGAACTTTGCCAAATGTATGGGTCCCGTAAAAGCCGAACCACCCCGTATCACCCTATGGGGAATGGAACCTGTGAACGTTTTAACCAGACAGTGCTGAACCTTCTGGGTACATTAGAAGTAGAAAAGCAACAGAGGTGGGTAGAGTTCTTACCTGGACTCATCCAAGCGTATAACAACACTGTCCATGCGTCTACAGGATATGCACCTGCATTTCTGATGTTTGGCCGTCATATGAGGACTCCTGTGGACCTGCTGACGGGAGGCTTTGGAACTGAGGCCCCCATGGACACTACAGACTGGGTGGCCAAGCACCAAGAACACTTGGCCTATGCTTACCAGAGGACATCCGATAGCCTCCAGAAGGCTGGTCAGAAAAATAAGATGCTCTATGACCGCACTGCCAAAGATGCTCCGCTCTTGCCTGGGGAGCGAGTACTGGTGCGGGACCACAGGCGGCGGCAGACTGGTAAACTCAGTGACCGGTGGGAAAAGAGACCCTTTGTTGTTGTTGCTAGACTTCATCCTGATCGGCCGGTCTATAAAGTGCGTCCAGAGGGGAAGGACGAGCCTGAACGTGTGGTTCATCGCAACAATCTACGGCTGTGCCTCCACTATACGGCGCCTGAGACCGGTGCCATTCATCACCAAGACAACGCGCCAATGCCGATGTGGGGACTCTTGTTGCCGTTGGGAGAGGGTGGGCAAGAGGGGCCTCCACTCTCACCTGAGCCAAGACGGTCTCAGAGGGCCAATATGGGGGTACGACCCCGCAGGTATATGGACTAGAACTTTGTATGTTGTTCCAGGGACTAGAACATATTGGTCAGGGGGGGTGTCACGGGGTGACTGGACTGGGCGTGTGTGGGTTGATTGGAAGGGAGGTGTGTGTGTGCGCGGGACTGACTCTGACCCTGCCCCCAAATCAGTACTAATAGGGCGCAGGTGTGTCAGTAAAAAGGGGGGAGAGCGGTGCGAGTGGCAGCACGACGGGGCTGAGCAGAGGAGACGGACGGTTTTGGGAGCTGGGTCGGGCGTCCGCGGTACCAGACATAGGGCCACGCTGAAGGAGCGCAGGAGGTGGGCAGAGGAAGCGGCGCACGACCTTGGCGCCCGAGCGACAGGACGCAACGTGGGAACAGTGGAGGGGGCGAGTGTGACAACCCCCCTCCTCCCAGCTAAGTGGCTTTTCTTGTTTGTTGTGCGTGTGGCAGGGCTACTCAAAGTTGCATGTTTTAATTTGGATTTTAGTGAAGTATTCTGCAAATTAGCCCTGGCCCAAAGTCCACTGCTCAATTAAGAGTTCCTACCTGTTGCCGGCCAACTGACGGCCTGTTCCTGCACGCAGGCCTCCTGAGCGCATGGACGAGTGCAGCGCGCGCATGGCAGAGCGGCCGGGACAAGAGGGAGAGACTGAGGCATAGCGGGAGCTGTGGAGGAGCACCGGAGCCGCGATCCCAGGGGACCCATCCACCTACCTCCAATGAGGGACTCTTAATAGTTTAGCTTTTAGTAGTTTGGGACATTTTATCATTCATAGACTCAATAAATTTTGTACATTTCTTTTAATTACGTGTGGCATTTTTATTTAATAGAGCACCTCCCCTTGGGACCAGAGGTTTTTAAATTGGGGCGTGTCCGGCCCGTGACACAAGCGATGGTAATATTAGGAAAAAGGAACACGAGAAACTAGAGAAATACCAGGGGCTCAAGGAAGAGCTGGAGAAGGCCTGGAAGGTGAAGGCATCAGTGGTGCCCGTGGTGATCGGAGCACTCGGGGCTGTAACCCCCAAACTGGAGGAGTGGAATTTATTTTATTTTTTTTCAAAGTGTAAAGTATAATGGCGGTTTGAGAATCACCATCTCCTCCAGCAGCAGAACATATTGTGATGGTCTTAGGTGCCTTTTATCCTGCCCCACTGGTCACTTTTACATTAGCTCTTTAAAAACACTCTAAAGCCTCCATAAACCCAAATGAACCCATAAATCAAATTAATTTCATACAATCAGATAAAGCCTAAAACCAACTTTGACAAGTTAAACATGCTTAAAACACTGAAAATTACACCACATACACAAACACGTTTCACATTCATTCATGTTAAAATTGGTAAAAAGGATAGACATATATTTAAATCCTTTCTGTGCAATTGTCTTGTTTTTAAGTGCAACTAATGTTTAAACTGCTGTGTGTAACAAATGGGCAGATTGTTACATGCACCATGCTAATATTTTTTTCCTAATTATATTCAGAAACATACAAAGCAAAACCTGTCCTGTAAGTGGACAATTCAGTTAATTCTGTTTTGATTAACTGTTTTTTTTATTCAACTTACAAACTCAAAGTGTATTCTGAGTGTCCAATGTTCTTTGTATTTGGAGACACGTACTCTTAGATTTATAATTGACTGTCTTTATTTTGTGCTAGCTATTGAATTGCTCCAAATAATAACCCTCGCTCATCCTTGTTTGGAATTAGACAAAGATTAAACTGCGTCACACGCAAACACATTTCCTGTCTTAAAGTAACCACGTACTCACTAATCTACACTAGCTCTGATTGGACCTGATGGCTTACGGAGGTAGATAGTGTCTGGCCCTGTAGTTATCTTGATTCAGTGTTTGTCTGTGGCTGGCTCTAATGTAAAGCTTTGCAGATCGTGATACAAAAGGTTCCTGTGTGTCTGTTTATTAAGGAGACAATCAATGCCCTGGAAATGAGCCCGTTTACCTGAATCCAATGAGAGCTGTCGTCTGTTATCACAAGGCAGGACACGCCGTGATGTGAGGGCCTTTGGGTGTGTTTGAAGGAAGAGAAGGAAGAGGGAGGGTAGAGGGATGAAGGGGTGAAGAGGGGAGCACGGGAGTCTGGAGAATGAGAAGGGGTGGGGATAGGCGTCTGCGGGACAGAGGAGTTGAGTGGGGCTTAGAAATAGTAGAGGTTTTTCTGTGTTGAAAAATACAATATAGTAAAACGATTAAATAAAAAAACACTTATCATTAGCTTACTCAAAGCTGTATTCATTCATTCTTGTTTGAATATTCCTGTACTGTCCTGCATTTGAGTGATGAGTGGAAATGTTCTGTTTTCACTTACCCCCTGTCTACACCCACCTTTCTATACTTATTTGTGATTATTTAAAAAAAAAGCATAATCAGACTTATCAGGGTTCTACATGTAGCCATTTTGCAACAATAAACACATAAATGAATATCCACTGTTTGCTAGAGTGAAATGTCACTTTACAGAGGCAGGGCTTAACAAACCTGTTTGAATAAAATGTAAAATAATGACCAGTATGAACTATATTTTTGACTGCAAATACTGACCACAACCCATACTCCCAACACACACCTTCCACTTGACTAATACGTGAAGGAGGTGATTAAAGCATAAGACATATATATAAAGATGCACCACTCAAAGCAATGCACAGACCTTTGGAGACAAAGTGAATGAATCAGTCGAGTGACCACCCCCACCACACACACCGACACAGTGTGCTGACAGCCCAGGCCGTTAAAGCTTATTTTATCCCATTTGATGGTAATTACCCACTCTTGACTCATCAGCCCCACTTGCGATTTCTTCCACCCCTGGAAAACCTGATAAATATCATCTCAAATAGCCAAAGTTAGCATCACCTGCTGAGCCCACCTTGTCAAAGAGCTCGAGCTAATTGGCTGTAGCTTCAAGCAGAGGTAGAAGATTTGCACTCCAGTAAGGTTGTTACTTATAGTGTTTGGATGTGACATTTGATTTGTTTCAATTGAGGATTGGCAATATTTTATCAAAATAAATCACATTTACATAAACACGGATCCAGATGACACTTCCTTTTTACTTTACGAAGATGTAAGTCTGATCACTATTCAATCTCCCCCAAGTTCAAATGCGCATGATTGACAGGTGGCTTAGCCAATCAGGGACATGCATGGTTCGTCCAGATCAAAACAAGTATGACTGCTTACAAGGACAAAAGAAAGGAAAAATATAATAGAAGACTGAAAAACATTCAAGAATAAGCAAAACACAAAACTCCCAGAGGTGAGAGAAATCTAACTGTATTCAGAATAATGGGTGACATGTCACTGAAAACATCTGATTGCACAAACATGTTTGGTGCGTGGTGACCAGACTGATGACCCTCTGTATAGAAAAAAAACTAACTAAAAAATACAGAGATATCATTCTGGATATGACAGGCAAACACAAAGGTGACATATTTATGTCAAATCAACTTTAAGAGCTTTTAGTAGTGTTTATCATTAGCCAGCCTACTCAGTTTTATCTTGATTGTTTCATACATGTTTGAGTAGCCCTGTACTGTACCCTGCCTTTGGGGCACAAGTGCTCATAATCTCTGTTTTCACCTACCCCCTATCTCCACCCATTGCTATGTACTAGTGATTATTCAAAATTCAGCTTTTCCTTCCAGGACCTCAAAGTGTGCGGTCACTGTTGGGCTCCATAAGCCTATAATGAATGATTACAGGATATGAAAGTACTGAGGCCTTATTGGGTCTAGTGCATAAGTAAAGCTCTTATATATTCCATACCCCTCCTTGTAGACTGCACATTCCTCCTTGAACAGACAGCAAACCATGTTGTGGCTTGTGCTGGTGACTCACAGTGCCATCTGCCCGTGCTCTCACTCTGATTAGCGGCTGTCACCGTCACCGTGGTAACAATGATGCTGACCTGGTCGTGACAGGAGCCTGTGAGGTCAGACCACAGCGAGATGTAGACGAGAGCTGCATATTATCAACATTTACAGTGTTAACATGGAGTAGTGGTGACAATGTGACAACTACACATCTGTGACAATCTGTGAATGCATGAGAGGACAGAGAGTTAACATGAGACTTTTCTATATCACAGCTCTTGTTTTGTTTGTATTATAGCAGATGGTAAATGTGTAGTAAAAACAGTTAAATGTCTCTAGAATAATAAAATAATAATAAATAAGCAAGCAACACACCATGCCATATTCATTTAGATTTTTTGAGAAATACACTTGATTCATTTGTTTCATTCATTAATGCTTTATTTTCATTCATTGAGCTGCAGTAGTAGAAATACAACTGTGCAGAAGTGGAAATACAAATGGAAATTCTCATGGGTGAGAGTGAGAGCAACCGCAGTACTGTACTGTAGAATTTCAGTAGTACTTTCCACACAAGTGGTGGAATCCCCCAAAGACCATACACATGTGGCCCTGTGTCATTCAAGGAAACTGAGTAAAATACTTACTCAAAGCATCTCAGTATGAGGTGGAGGAAAAGCCCTACAGCTGCCTAATACAAAAGGAGTTATTTGAGTTAATAAGCAGAAAGTTATTATCATTTCTCATGTTTAAAGAAATTATTAAAAAGCTTCACTAAAAAGAAGCTCAAATAAATGTAAAAAGTTACTATAAATGAAATCTTACAACTTGAGCATAACAGTTACTATAGTAATTATCAAGTTGAGTGTGTTCACAAAGACAAACCACAAATGTGAGACTTCCTGTGGTGAACTGCGTTAGCGGTTGTAAAGTTTAGTGGCACTGGCTCCAAAGCCCCATAAAACGTTAAATGAGTAAATGTTTTTGTGATAAACAAATGCTTTTAAATGTGACAAGACACTTTAAAATACACGACTAACTTAACTCCACATTAAACCTGACTGACAGGTTTTTCCCAAAGTGTAGAGTCAGCAGTTCTCAATTATAGACATGTCCTGAGGCTGTAGGATAATGTGAGTGTAAGGAGGTGACTTTCCTGTTGGGGGCCGTGCTGTTCCTGTGGTGGGCAGGATGTCATTCTGATACAAAGGGGGAAGTTTCTGTGCATCCCCAGAATAAAAAGAAAATCCTAAAACTTCGGATTTGTAATTTAAAACAACCCAGTCTCATACACATATAAACTGATACACACTATAATGACACAATGATATCAGTGCTTTATTACAGTGCAGGTCATTGGCATTTCCACAGTATTTGTTTATGTTTGTTTGTTTTTCATTGATACCACATGTAATAATAATAAATAATAAACATTTGGGCTATTCAAGAGGCACTTTACATGAAGGGACAAACAAAAGGCCAACAGAAGGAGCAAAAAAAAGTTAATGAAAGGTGGTTTTAAAGAGATGGACTTATGTAGTTTATCCACCTCCTATATAGCAATGTGCCTTTTAATTAAAGATATACTGTGAGTGACCATAGAGACCACCCTGGAATATGAAGGTGCACTAACTTTAGCGGTCTATATGGAGATGTTATTGCTTAAATGCCATGCTATGAAACATTCCAAGAAACATCATGAAAAGTTAGTGCACTTCAAGGCTGAATAAAACAACAAATTCCCTTCGTTGTCATATAATTATATCAAGTAATATCACATACCAAAATGGCGAAAAGCTCTTTTGTAAAGCTACATCTGAACAGTTGCATTTCAGGGGGTTTGTTTGTGGGCGGGATGTTGAGTGCAGCGGCTCCATGGGGGAAGGAAGCGTCTGGGGAGAGGTAGGGGTTTCTGGGCTGACTCTGCTCTGTCTGTTTACCACCAACATCCTGCACAAACAGTCCTCAGACCATATAGTGACTAATCTGCCAATCTGTCCGGCTCCTTTGCTCCTGCCACCCTCCACGTTCCTCTCTGCAAACTCAATCTTCTACACCTAATACAACATTTGCAATTTTTATTTTTTTTTCTGAGCACACTGGTTTTGTTTGGTTTTAAAGTAGAAGTGACAATAAAATAATTTGTTGCAGCTCAGTTAAAGGTGCATTGTGTAACTTTTCTGGTGGAGGACCCATCAAATGCTTGCCTCCATGGAGATGTTTTTGCTTTCTCTGGAATGTTTCACAGTATGGTATTAAACCTTTTTATGGAGACCAAACCAGACTGTTATACATCACATCTGTGGAGAGGCAACCCTGCTCAGAGTCAGGATACCTGATTTTCTAGGTATTTTTGAGCGGTAAAACCACCTCTAATTTGATAAATGTAAAGTAGAGCTGTGTAATGTCATACTGTGGAACATTCCAGGCAGAGCAATGACATCACCATAGAAACAAGCAGGTGATAGAAGCCTGACCAAAAAGTTACTCAGTGCACCATTAACAAAAAAACAAAACAAAAAAAACCCACACAAAAAAACCCCAAAACACCATTAGACTTAGAAGTGGTT
This sequence comes from Taenioides sp. WSHXM2023, assembly GCA_029959045.1. Classification (NCBI taxonomy): domain Eukaryota; kingdom Metazoa; phylum Chordata; class Actinopteri; order Gobiiformes; family Gobiidae; genus Taenioides; species Taenioides sp. WSHXM2023. The sequence goes on from CM057090.1 coordinate 16,310,903, forward strand.
AAAACATGTGCAGAATTTTACATTAATTCTGGTGGGGTACATACTCTGAGTGAGGTCCCATTTTAACATGGACTAATGCAATTATAATGTCTGTATTTTTTTTTATATTTATACCAGATTCATATAGTGTGACAGCAATATAATGTGGTGTGATGTCATACAATATTTATGTGTCACCAGATTATGGTTAGCACTTAAAGCTTTTTAGGCTCATTCAAAGAAACTGAAGCAAATACTTCTGTCCTTGTGTCTTCACTTAAAGTTGCACTATGTAACTTTTTTGGTAGAGGGCTTGCCACCTGCTTGACTCCATGTTTTTTCCTGGAATGTACTATGGTATGGTAGGCCACACCTCCAAGCCAAGTTACTAGTCAGATCTGTGAAGAAAATGGCCCATTCGCTGTAATAATTCATGTTTTTGTGGTAGTTTTGAGAAATAAATAAGCTTGTAATTGAATAAATACAAGACATATTTGATTAATGCCATTCTGTGGAACATCTCAAGCAAAGCAGTAACTTCACCATGGAGACAAGCAGGACCCTCCACCAGAAAAGTTACACAGTACACCATTAAATAACTTTAACCCCTAAGGGATTTTCTTCTGAAGACATTGCACTTTAAGAATTTATTAGAATGATTCATAAAAATATATTGTATAGTGTGTAGTGTATAAAAAGTGCATCAGACCAAAGGGCAAAGATAGCTGACCACAGTATTAAATGTGTTTATACTGTCCTTCCACAATACTGTTTATTGTGTCTTGTGAAACTACAAATCAAAACAAAAACAAAACCACATTAGTGATATACCCATTCAGCAAGCAAACACATGTACACACATAATGTCTACTCAAACTTCGGAACAATGTTAAAAACAATATACAAATGTAATTACAGGGTCATTACTGCGTACCAAAAGTTCAGATACACCTTTTCCTGTAGTGGTTCATGTGACTTTTCTGTTGCAGGAATCACACTCGAGACTTTACTGATGTGCCAATTGACTAATAGTACTTGGTCCTCCATCACAACTGTAAGGTAATAGATGACACATCACACTATCCAAATGCAGTTTGCATTTTCTGTGGACTTGTCATCCCGTACGCACTGCACCTGCCTTAAAGTTAACGCACATCTAATCAGAAAGAGCTGATTTAATTGGAACTACAACAGGTCAGAGCACATGAGTAAAATCTCGAGTGTGCTGGTCTCTCACATGTAAAACATTTGTTGCATCAGATTTCGAAATTTAAATGTTGTCATATTTCTCACTATTAATTATTTAACTCTGAAAAAACAATTAATTTATTATTTTTCATTCTGAATTTCAGTAGGTGAATTTTTAAGTTTTGTGTTTAAAAACTCAAAATTCAAAGAGTAAAATCTGCAGTGAAAAAAATTTGCAGCAAGATTCCAACATGCCAAGGCATAAGCAATTGATGTGTGTTAGTAAGGGGAACAGAGGAGGTTTCCTATTGATCTGTTTCTACTTTGAGTGGAACTTAGTGAAAGGATCTAAGAGATGAGGTTTTGACGAGGCCAATTCAGATCAATCGGATTGGTTCCCCACGCTATTTTCTGGTATTACCAGAATTTGTTACACTTAGGATCTATTGCTTAGGCCTTGACATCTTGGATCCTTGTTCCGAAATTTTTCTCTGCAAATTTCTCTTTCATTTTGACTGTTGAACAGCTATTGAAAATGCACAATGAAAACAATTCAAACATGTTTTAGAGAGTTAAAAAAATCAAAGTGACAAATTCAACAGCATGAAAATTCACAACCTGATGAAACGAACCATCTTCTATACAACAGTTTTTCAGTTAATCACTCACATTTTTGAAAATAAAACTCTTCAATAGGGCCATGCCCATATTGATTGCAGGCTCCTGAAAATGTGCTGCTTAAATCCACTTTGTATATTTTCTTCACTTTTCAGACCATCATAAACATAAAACAGCTGTTTGCTAATATGTGCATTGTGTCACCATGTTAACTCATGAATATTCCACTATAGACATGTGAGGGTTGACCATTAGAAATGACTGAATCTCCATTGCAATTTGATTAATTGCCCAGCCTCTTTTCAGTTGCACTTCATTTGTACTTGCATATTGTAAAGAGTCTTATCTCCTTTTGCACTACTGTATATAATGTACTTTTGTGTGACTGAAAGTAACTGTTCACTGACTAAAACCCTCCCAGCTCCAAAACACAATAAACACTGCATTTTCTACATCTAGGTGTTGTCTTTTGTAGTATGTTATCTTTACATGTTTATGTAAGAAATTATTACTACAAGTTAACAGAACTTGAATCATAGTTAATTGTCATAAGTTAGCAGAACTTGCAAAATCATAGTAATTAATAAGAATATGATAAGTTAACAACTTGCCAGGTCATTGTAAATAGTGTCAGATATTACACTTGTTATTTGTGTTAAATATCATAAGGTTAAATGACAAAGTAAAACCCATTTAGTATAAATTGGCTATGGCAAGTATACTATACTTGGAGTTTAGCTGACTTTTAAGTAAACCTTACTTGTCAGGGTTTACAGTGTGAGCTGTAGAGGGTTGATTAACTTCTATGGCTAATTATCAGTTCATTCTGCTATTTGTTGCAGCTCAGGCCATTTAATGATACGGTACTGTCTACTTAAAAAAATGTTTACTGGGATTATTTTGCTTTATTGTTATTGTGTCAGTGGCATAATTTTGTTTCAAAATGATCGTTTATCGTTCTGTATCTCTGTAGTGATATACGTATTATGCTTCAAAATCTGTTATTGTGACAGGCCTATGTACACCTCAGTATCAAACATTTGTGATCGTGACACACTCCGAGCTGCAAAATGGCGACAGTGGAGGGGATGTGGTCTGAGGGCAGCAGCTGACAGGTGTGACTGCGAAACATGGAAAGATGAACTCTACTTCTGCTTGACTCATTCAGCAGAGAGAAAAGACTCAGAACGATGCACTTAATTAGGAAACACCCTCTAACCGCCTCTACCATTTGTTGTTCAAAAAAACATGTCAAAATATGGCAGTTTTCAGATTGTAAAATGTGATGATGACATACGCTCAGATGGAGGCAAGAGACTTTTTTTTTATTTTTATGATATATATGTATGCAAAATAGAAAACTTTTTTTTATCTTTATGTGGTGTGGAAATTAAGTTTGGGGAAAGGGATATTTTGTTTCATTTTGTATTTTGAAAATATTTTATTCATCGTTGTAAATGGAATAATATCTAATATTTTTCAATTCAAATGCAATATTATTTTAAATCATTAGAAAACCTTCCAAATAAACAAGCTAATTACATATTATCAATTTATAAAAAACTCAGATTATCAGTCTGAATCAGTCTGAGTCTGAATCTAATTACCCTGATGTCCCCTATGTCTTGTAACCTGTGTGTATATTGTTTATCTGTTTGATTGTATGTTTATAATAACTTCTATGTATAAATTTAATGGAAAAAAGACGTATTGATTACATGGTATTTTGCTATGAAATATCTGAAAGGAAAACGTGAACCATATTCATTTTACCTTCTTGCATTTGTATTAAATATTGTTGGCCTATAGAATGCGGTGATATCATCTGAAACCTAGCAAGACCCACTTACTTCTTTACTGGGAAATGCATTTACATAAACTGTGCAAGAAACATTGAAGCCTGAATTAGAAAACAAAACTACCATTCTGTGTTTTTGGTAGAGTAAGTGCTGGTGAGTAATCAGACTCCTGAGAGACTGACAGGAACAAAGAGATGACAAATATTTCTGATCTCACACGGGCAACAGTCAGGGAAATGAAACTGATATTTCATTTGTAAAGACAGTCAATAATATGTCTCCATCTTTACTCCATCGTCTGCATTGTCTTGACCTGCATTTGACCTCTGTGATCCAAATAGCTCCCATGAGTTGTTATTCTGTGTGTGCTCATTCACCCAAACACCCCAAATTAATGAGTATTACTAGCTTCAAAAAACACAAACTAAAACACAACACTACCTATATATATATATATAGTACTTAATGTATTTAAAGTATTTTTCTGAAACGTTATAACCACAAAGTTACTAAAACCTTCAGAATTTCTGAATATTGTTGAATTATTTAAGTATTGTTGAATTGTTGAATTATTGCTGATGAACTCTTAATAGCCGGTCTGAATATTTAGAAAATATGGGAAAAATGAATGCAAAATTTACTTCCAAAACCAGAGCGGACATTGCAGTAGGCGGGACTGTTGGGCTGCATAAACAAACAAACAATTTTCTGTCATGGCTGCTCACTACACCACGTAACAGAGCACTCAATTGTTGTCCTGCCCAACTGATAGAATAGATTTCGAATGAGAAACAAGGTGTGTCCAACTGAATCATGCGTGTTTAATATAGTGCCATGATGAAGTTTTTTTCTCATCCCTGAGGCAAAACTGATGACACTGACAACAGCAGCTCAGGGCTCTGACTCACAGTGACGAATGCAACACCAAGAGTCACACGCTGCGCCACTTCCTCTCAGTTGTACTCATTTATGTATTTACCAACACACACCAGGGTTACAGCAAGTTTTCTGAATTTTCAACAAATCAACCCAGTGTAAAATATTGTAGGCCTCAAGTTAAGACACTGAATGATTCTGTATGGGTTAGCATGGCTTTCCTTTCTAGAAAATAGCATACAAACTAGAATATTGGAATAGTTAAAGGACCTGTATTACACAAAACTGACTCTTGTGAGCTTTAAACCATGTTATAACACTGATACCTCATCAACATTCAATATACCCTGAGTTGTATTTTGTTTCATTCACACATGTTTGAGTAATCCTTTATTATTAGTCTCTCCAAATGCTCTATTCCACCTTGTGATGTTATGAAGCAGTAGTTTTCAAGGTAACAGGTACTTTTTACCTTTAGTTTGAGATTGGCAATTCCAGGACTGACATCATGAATCATGAAGGCAGCCTAAACAGATGCCCTTACTGAGGAACAAGGGTAGTGAGAATACATGAATAGAACCTGCTGTATAATATGGTGAAAGACCTGTGTTATATGTTGATCAATTTGTGAATTAAAGGAGTGAGAAAGCTAACAGTTTTATTTACTTATCCAGGTAAAATTTTGAGAACTATTAAATTCCATCCTTCACCCACACACTTTACTGACACAATATCAGACATTTGTGATTTGTGATTCATAATGATACATTTTTGGGGGTGCCTGTTGAAAGGCCTGGTAACAATGTTGTGGTTTTCGAACAGTGAGCAGTTTTATGTGTCATCCCCACACCCTTCTCTGCACCTTCAGGCCTCTCAGTGTCAACAAGCTCCTCCAGTAAATCAAATCTGAGTTAAAAAATAAAGATGAGAATCTATCATGCATGTGCAAGTACAATTACTCAACAAAATAGTTTGAACTAAACAAAGACATTTATTTGCTGTTAGTATACTGCCACTGTATGTTAACAAGTGCACAGTACAAGTAATGCTGGTACTTCTACCACATGTTATTATTATGTAAATGTGTATAAATACAGTAGAAAGCAATACAATCTTTGTGGTAATGAACAGGTGGCAGACTCTCAATCATAAATATATGGTAGAGCACTTCTGAATCAATCAACTGACCCAAAAGTGAATGCATCAGCTATTTAAGGGGTCCATATTACTCTTTTCTGATCTATGTTATGATGTTGTTTCCCCATCCAAAACATACCCGAAGTTGTTCTCTCAAAACACTGAAAACACTCCACCTTGTGATGTCATAGTTTATTACTTATATTTCTGTTTTATTTTGACTTGTACATATACTTGTATTTTTATTTTTATAATTATGTCTCATTTGACACCTGTCTCTTGCTCTTTTTGCTGCACCATCTATTTTTGTTACTCTTTGTTATTATATTATATTGTGATGTTTGAGCTACTGTATCCAAATAATTTCCCTTGTGGATCAATAAAGTTTGTCTAAGTCTAAGTCTAAGTCATGTGGTAATACAGGAAGTGCTCCACTGTGTTTTTAAACTCCATACCCCTTCATTAGAATAATTTAGATAATTTCAGACCTGGAATTGCCAATCTCAACTAAATAAAAGAACTTCCGCTTCATGACATCACAAGGTGGAACAGACCATTTTGAGCTTGGGAGATGTAGACAGACAAGGATTACTCAAACATGTGTGAGTGAAACAAAACACAACTTTAGGTCTGTTTTTGATGAGGTAACAACATTCTAACATGGCTTAAAGGACTTTCAAATGAACAAGAACATGAATGTATTTTTAATCATTTACTGTCAGTAATGTGCTTTCTCCTCGCTCCTGTCACCTGTTTAATATCCAGGTGCTTGGTTCTTATCACTGTATGTTTTGATTTGTGCTCATTGCTTTGAAAGACAATTGCAGGACGGGGCCACAGTCTGGTTCGACAGCTGCTTGTGTTTTTTCTGATATTTACTCTGCGTCCCATTGTTGACTCAGGGCCCGGCAGGTGATCTGTTCAACCCACATCACAAAACGAACCCAATCTACTGCATATAGACTCTAATCCATCAGAAAACCATATAAAACGTGCATATAATCTCTTTTTCCAATGAGGTTTTGCCCTTCGAATCCTACTGAGCCGCCACAGAGCAGCTCCCTCACACCTGGTCATACGTGATTCACCGGAAGTGCACCTGGTTTGTTTCTATGAAGATTATTTATGAATGTGTGGTAAGTTTGTATAAACAGGCTGTCAAAAATCGTACCCTGATATAACTGGGAAAATGTGTATTGAAACTACTGAAAACACATTTGAATGATCTTGCTCTTTATCAGAACTAGTTGTATGATTATTTTGTATTGAAAATATGATTCTATTGTTAAAAAAATAACAGTAATAAGCCTTGCTGAGCATTTTCCTTTGTACTGAAATCAAGTATGACATTTTTGTATCATGACAACACTGATGACGTGCTGTACTTTTTTACTTGAAATGAGTATAACATAAGGTAACATACCAACACGTTACCTTTGTATTGGTTTTGTCATTATTTTTTACTCTGAGACTCAGAACTTGTCCTCAAGGGTAAAATCATTTTTTGTTGGAGATGTGCATTGTGAAGAGGATGATGCAGAAGAAGATGATGAGGATGCTGATGATGAAGAAGATGATGATGAAGATGATGTTGATGATGAGGAAGAAAAAGAATAGAAGAAGGTGATGAAGAAGAAGATGGATGATGATAGTGAAGGAGACAAAAAACATGATGCGAATGAGGGGGAAAATAATGTAGTAAAAAATAAAGTGGTAGATGACGATGATGATGAATAGAAGAAGAAGATGGTGATGAAGAATATAGTGAAGAGGAGGTGACAAGGGACAAAGAATATGTCAATGATGATATACAAGAATAAAAAAAAGGAGAAGAAGAAGCAGATCAGCAGAAGAACCACAGCATGACGATGATATCAAGTATCAGTGTTAAAATTACATCAGCTCTGACTTTCTATGAACTAAACCTCCCAGAAAAAGCCCTCGCTTTAATCTCCTCAATCAGCGTCAGTGTGTATTTTTGGGCCGCATCAGTGAAAATGTGTTGTATGTGATTAGATGGAGTAAAGAGGAGCTGGTGAGTCATGGAGTTGTTGGTTTGGATGACACAGTAGCAGCCTCCTCTTGTCTGTCTCACTCAGACTCTGTCACTGCAGCACATCTCCATGTGACTTTGGCCCGGGACATGTGATGGGCCCACCTGTTCCACTCAACAGATCATGTCAAACCACTCATTCTGAATATTTGACTCCAACAAAACATCAAATCTTATATTTAGTTCTGATGAATAGTTTAGAGGTGTATCCACTTTTTGAGATTTTAAAGTTCATTGCATAATATTTCTAGTGGAGGGTTCGTCAACTGCTTGTCTCCGTGGAAATGTTATTGCTTTGTTTACAATCTTTCACAGTATAGATTAAAGTTATCTACCACGAGGGAGACAAGCAGGTTGCAGCACTACTCTACATTACAATTCAGATCTGTGGAGAGTCACCCCTATTCACAGAAGGTATTTTTGAGCAATAGAAACACTAGATGGAAATGCTACATGTCATGCCGTGGCAAAGCAATAACATCTCCATGGAGACAAAAAGGTAGCGGATCCTGCACCAGAAAAGTTGCACAGTGCACCTTTAAAGGGTAAAATATAGCCTGATAAATGTAACCACAAGGGGTATGTAAAGGGGCATACAACATACTCTGTGACATCTGGTCAGTGCAGTATTATAAGCAGTCCAAATAGTGTGTTGCTATATATGCTCTGGTATTTTATTTTATTTATTTTTTTTAAGTTTAATCAAGACATTAAAATTATATTCCCCTTGTTTTAAATTACAAGCCATACTTTTTTACAATTTTTTTTTTTGAATAAAAGTTGTCCCAGCAGCAAATATGACCCTTAAGCCCGGTATCCTTTGTTTTAGGCACAGTGCTGTTGTACTGTGCATGTATTCTATTGAGAGATGACTATTAATTCTCATAACACTGACTGAAAAACAGGTAGTGAGGCAAAATTCTCACATCTTTCCACATACCCCTCAGTGAATTATTGGTCAGCCAAGTGAGTTCAATGTTACCAATCTAGCCCAATCTAAAGTAGGAATGCACCGATACTAGTACTGATACGCTGCCGATACTACAAAATTTGCTGGATCGGTTAGTACCATGATAGTGATCCAGCCAATATCCTGGCTGGCCTTTAATTTGATGTAATGACACTATTTACTGGCTGATTTTGACCCAGAATATTTTAACTTTTACTCATATGAGGCTCTTCAGTAGTTTTTTGAAGGATAAATAACAGTTGCATAGCACAGTTGGATCTCTTGTGTAATAAATTAACTGAGGTTTAAGGCAATAAGTGCCATTTCCATCCCTACACTGGTATCAGTGAATATCGGATATCAGCAGACACCGTATAGTCACATCAGTATAGGTATCAGAACTGAAAAGGCTGGATCGGTGCATGCCTAAACACACTGGGATTCCTGCTTTGAGCTTTCACATACAAAGTTAACTTGTAAGCCCTGTGCGGTTTCTTGTAAACGCATTTGTCCCCGTGATTGACTTGAGCCCCCTCCCCTCTGATTTAACACCACAGCTCAGCAGATGACTGGTGTGATGACAGGGATGACGCTGACAATGACTAACTCCAGAGCCTTAGTCTTAGGCTCAGATTGGCCACAACACAAGAATGGTAGTACGTCAGCACAGCAGCACCTCCTCCTCTGGTACACTATGAGGTCCCAAAATCTCTGAGTGGATTTGTGAATTTGAGCTCGTTCAGAGAGGCTGGGGTGTGAGGAGAGTGTTGTGTTCCACTTGAGACTCGTGACCAAGTGTTATAGCAGCAGCTGGGACCTTATTTTTATATCAACTTTGTAGTGTTGTTGTTGTACAGTTTTCATGGGGAACAGTAGAAGAAATATTAATGTATAAAGCTATATTTTTTTTTCTTCAACAAGAAATAGACTTGAGTTTGTCATTTATTTTTTTTTCTATTGAATTCAATTTCCACTGAGACATATCCATTATAATATTTTCTAATGTGAAACTGACAGCTGTTTTACCAAATCATTTATTGTTTAGAGCACTTTCAGTTTATAGTAATATAAGAAATAAAATATGCTTGTTAACCTTTTGTTAAAGAGGACATATACTATTTTTCTAGTAGTAACATGAGAAGATACATTTTCTGAATTGTAAACAGCAAAACTGATCTAAATCGGCTTAATAATAAAAAGAGGTGTATTAACTTCTTGTATGAAAAAGCAGAATTGATTATGGATTTTTCTTGGTTTTAGTGTTGAAAAATGAATACATAACATTTTTTAATCTGCAGGGAAGTAGGTGAAAAAATGTATTTTCTGTACACTCAAACCTCAAATGCAGAACAATACAGGATTACTGAAACATGAATGAATTAATCTGTACAACTCTGCATAAACTAATGATGAGGGAGCATTGTTGGCTCATAAAAGTAGATTTTGCATAACACATCTCCTTTAATTGGACAGTAATATTCCTGTTTGTATGTGGACTCATTGCGGTGTGCACAAAACTTACCTATGACAAACGTACTGGCCCTTAGTAATGGACACCACTGTCACATGTGTCCCTGAGCTGCAGCTCTGTCAGACCTGAGCCACTCTCTCCTCTTTTGGTCAACAGGAAATGACCACAGCATGAATCACTGAGCACAATACACCGTTCTTATTAAATAAAACCGTGAGATGCGTGTTTTTGACCGGACTATTCATTTCCATGTGCATGTCAACATATGTTTTCACACAAACCATCATTTTACAGCCCGTATGTCAGAAGCCTGGAAAACGTCTGATTGTCTATTTTGTGACATGCTCGGTTGGCATTATTCACAGTGCAGTCAGTGTTACACAGCAGATAACGTATGCACGCCTTTATTGAACATATATTATATCTATTATCAACAATGAACTCCAAATATATTTATTGTTAATTACATTATATTCATTATTATCTGTTATGTACACAGGTTTTCTGAAAAAAAACATTGGTTTAAAGTGAGACACTGCAGGCAAAGCTCTTTTTTTCCCTTTTGGTCAGTTTGATCTCTTAAACTACAAGGTTTCATGTGGAAACAACAGTTTACTCTGCATCAAAAGATGTTTTAACATTTAATTTAATCAACTTGCCTCCATAATGTTATATGCAAAGTTGTTTTCTTAAAATGCATTTTTCTCCCATAGCGACATAAGGATCACCCCTTAATATAGCACATACACACACCAAACTTTCCAATCTTGTTCTAAACACAATTTTGACAAACCTTTTTTTTTATATCTAATTCCAAGCTTGATTATTAAATTACACACAAAAAATAGGTGAAATTATACATTTTAGACACTTTTTTTTTTTTTCCAAATCTAGTTTACTCAAATAGTAAATAAGCTATCCCATCTGTATATTTTTTTATATCTAATATGTCAACAAAAAGAAGCAAGAAATTTAAACCTTGCTCTTTTCATTTTTCTGTCTTTTACACACAAAATGCCTTATTTTTATCCGAAAACATTTCATGATGGAAAACGTGTAATATATATTTTCGTATTTATGTGAGTAAACTACAGGAGAAGCGTAAAAATGATATCTCTAAATTTTATATTTTTTCCTCTTTACCTGCAGTGTCTCACAATAAAATGATTAAAATGCTGAAGTAAACATGGCCTTATCACAGCACTGTGGAGCTTTACTGTGGACAGCCAACAACACGATTTGATTTCTGAAAGACTGTTATTGTAAAGTGAATAGACTAAGACCATGGTATTTCAACTGTAAAAGTAGCATCTTCTTTGAGGCGGTGGTATTATGTGTGGTATGACTCATCCTTTGATCATATATTAATGCTTTATTTCTGGGTCTGCCTTTCTGTTCTCTCTTCCCATCTCTCTCTCTACCTATCTCAACAATTTTCTCTTTGTGTGAATCAATCAATTTAAGTTTTCACTAATTCTTCATGTTTGCGATAATCTTACAAAACAAAGAGGATGACCTGACCACTGCGGTCAGGTCATCGGCTTGTGACGCCCATAGGTGTTCCGTGATGTCACCAAGCAGACAGACAAAAGACATGACGCTGGATCCACTGGGAGCTCCAGCCAGCGCCAACCTGTCTTTTGACTTCTCTTCAATCATTCACAATCTCAGCTGGTGAAAAGACAGTCTGTTCTTTGGGGAGAAGTTGATAATGTCTGCAGTAATGATTCTTTTCAAAGGCAAATAAAAAGAAAAAAAGATATGAAAAGAGCAGAGACCTTGTAATGATGCTGTTCATTCCAGTCCAGTGGTTATTCTTCGATTGTGGGGAGTATTATACCTCTGATGACGTTGGCCAAGATAACAAGGACTGAGATGGCAGTGAGAGCCTTCAGTACCACATAGAAATGGAAGATCTCTGGCTTTAAGGGTGAAAGGACAACAGCAATTGACATTTTTAGACTCCCATTCACTCTCACATGCATTCACTATGGGCAGTGAGTCATATTCATTCCTGCACATTTTTGTGTGGTTGTCATTTTTAACATAGCTCAGGCTGGCCTATTTAGTGACTCCAGCATAATAGTTTACTATGATGTGCAGGTGTTGAAAAAATGGCTGTATTTGCCAGTTGCACTCCTATGGAAATCAAATGGAGCTCTAAAAATCTTGTAAGTTTTTTTTTAAGGATTAGAATAACAATTGTGAATCCCCTTAGCTAAAAAGTGCTACTAAGCATAAGATTCTCTCAATAAATATCTTTACAGACCCTTTGACTCTCATATCTGATCTTAAAAGTAATATTGGTAAAATTATGAGACGGACAGGCCTAGCTATATCTCTTACATCACAATTTCCTGCTGCTGTCAGTTGATCTCATCATGCATCTGTTCCCATCTCATAATCATAACAAACATATGGTAAAAGCAGTGTTTTCTTGTTTTAGTTTGTAGAACACAAAGGTTGCAAATGCCCTTTTGTAAACCCATAAATGTGATACATTGTTCACTGCTCTTTTTCTGGCCTTTATTTCAAAATGCTGTTTATAGACAATATTTGAACATTTGGTCAAACTCCACTCCTCCTCATCAGATAGTTTGGCAAGCAAGAATATTAAGTTTCAGGAACTCTCTCTCTTATTAGTTTTGTTTGTGTAATTTCGGGTGTTACATTTTACAGGGAGCCAGTGATGAGCCTCATTTAAGATTCCAGATTGTTCCGTAATCACACTTGAACAAAGTGAAAATTAAAAGTCACATTTTAAAGGTGCACTATATGATGGAGGGTCCGCCACTTGCCTGTGTCCATGGAGATGTTTCTGCTTTGCACAGTTTCCACAGTATGGCATTCAGCTTCTCTATCTCCATGTAAACAAGCAGGTGACACCACTATTAGATCAAGTTACAGATCAGAGCTGTGGAGAGACAATAATGCTTTCATGCGTGTTTTTCAAGGGTTTTTCAATATTAACACATTTGAATAAAACCATTTCATGCAATCTATGGGTGTGTTTTAGAGTGTATGAAGGAGAGATGCATGTGGGAGCTGTTATTGTATCTTTTATCATGTTTTATGAATTGTGCAGGTTGTGTGACTGGCCTTGGTCCAGCAGGGGACCAAGGATGGAAATTAGCTTTGGCTACAATCTTGCATATTTACAAGTACATGTTTTTCTTTTACATTATCTTGTCTTTTAATATGCATCGTCTGTTTAATAAATAAATACAAATACAAATCTTCACTGAAGCAAGCAGAAGGTGAAGGTGGCAAACCCCCCTCTAGAAAAGTCAGACATAATGCACCTTTTTCTCTTCTCTTTCCTCTGCTTTCCTCTTACATCACAATAGATGCAGGTTTAAGCTTTGTTTCAACCTACCTGTTAAATTCTTAATCTTTCAATTAGTTGTTTTAAAGTTGCACTGTGTAACCTTTGTGGTGAAGGCTTCAAAGAAACAACATCAATATGTAGAGATGAGACAAGACACAATTTCTACAAGATGAAATGAGACACTAGATTGGGTCTTGTTCTTGTTCTATTTATTATTTATAATAAATACTATTTATTATATACTATTATAAATACTATTTATTATTTATAATAAATACATTTTCCAGTTCTGTTCACAATTTGAGCCTCATTGTAGCACTAATTTCTGGACCTACGACTTCTCAAAAAATGTAACTCATCAGCACTTTAATCCCCATTTGTCCAATCTAAACATAAACACATGAAAAAAAAAATCTCACAAGATAATTTTCCTCATGTGTGCACAATCTTGTGGCAATTTTTGTCTTGCGAGATCTTGTGGCCAGAGCTTGTATCCCATTTCTATCAACATTAATGCAGTGCCTGGAAGTGTCTGAAAACGGCATCATAATGACTTTGATCAACCCTCAAATGAGCTCATACTGTTACACCTCTGCTCTGAGGAAGCACTGGACACAGAAACTCCACACTTCTTAATGAACTTTATGGACTAATTTGATGCTTTGTATATTTTTTGTATCCTGTTTTTCTTTTTAACCCTTTGGCATCTGTGGGGAAGCTGGCGCAATGTGGTCAAAGTAAGAGGCAGACTTCAGACAAAAAAGTGTCTTTGACCAGACAAAATGTATTAAAATAGACTTCTGGTGTTAATGTTAAATAACTTAATTACAAATAAACTGTTAAGTCAGGTAAACAGAAAACAAGTAACTTAAACACATCAAACACAACAACCAAATGGACCTGACTACACAGAAGTCTCTCCCTAATTGACAAAACCTGCTTGCTTTTATACTTCCCAGCAGGAAGTACCTCCCCCAGGTAAGTACCAACTTCACTGCAGGTCACAGGTAACTTCTAAAGCTAGCCTTTTCCTTTACATGTGCCTAAGTTCCCTAAACCCAAGTGTTTAAATAAACTATAAACAATGAGATACTTATAGCTAAATACACAAAAACAATGAAACAAAAAGGAACTGAAACCAATTCTCCCCTCTACATGGTCTGGTCCACAACCTCCTCCAGAGGCTTTAAATTTGACCGACTGCCCCCTCTTTGCCTCCAGAGCATGTGGAGTAACAGGTAAGTGTGTGAATATGGATGTAAGTGAAATGAACAAATAAACTACATTTAAATTTAAATGATAATTTAACTGAACTAACAAAACAGAACCCTGTATTGCATGTATTGGATATGGTAAATGAGAACACATGTCAAATTAAATTAATGCGAGTTTAACGGGACAAAGGCTCACAGCAAAAAAAAAAAAAAACAAAACATTGTTAAGTGCATAAAATGTGGGCTCATTCTTTTCAGGCACTTCTGCTTTCTATATATAATGTTGTAAATAAAACTGTTCGTTTTAATCAGGCATTTGTAGGCAGCTCAGGGGTCCATGATAACACTGTTACTGTTGGCCTAACTGCTGTAGCTTCAGATTGTCTGTGTCTATGATAGAGATAACCAGATAAATAGACAGGTCACATGAAAGGATAGGTCAGATTATAGTGATAATCTGATGAATACAGTGTACTGATGGTCTGATGTGGTCGATGAGCAAAAAGTTTAAACATCCTCCAAAAAGCCACCATCTCAACGCATTTCATGCTACTTGGCTGAATGTGTACAAAATTACCCACCGATGAAAAGTCAAAAGCACGTAAAATGCACTGAACTATGCCAGAGGGTTAACTGTGGACCAAATAATATTTGTGTTTGAAATAAAAAATAGAAAAAAGAAAGAAAAATGTGATTGTGATTAATATAAGTGAAAGCCTTCGTTAAGCCTTATCTGAGGAGTTGGGATAAGGCAGCGTTTACCACCTGCTCTGCCAGGCCCGCCACCTGCTGCAGTCTATGTCTGTGTTGAGAATGAGACAGATACCAGTCAGCCTCTTTCACATCACAAGCACCACTCCTGGGCCCGCACGCACATTCAGATCCTTCAGAGAGAATAGACTGTGCACAATGCAAAAGCAGCTGATTGTCCCAGGAGTGTCAAGGCTATTTGTGTCTGGGCAGCTAATATGGCTAACTACATGCAGCGTTTTGTGAAAGCTCTTGACAGGTTTTGTTTGGAGGCTGAGTCACCTCCCTGATTTTCCATCCAGGCCCTTGTTAGCATGTTAAAGTGAAGCCAGAGGAAGAGGAAAGAGGACAACTACGTGATGGTCTCCTGACTCTTGACGCCACATGCAGGCATCTATCTCAGTGTGTGATTGGACGACGCTGCAGCCTACCTTTGACAGTGTGACCAATCTCCAACACTCATTAACCAGCCTGACATCTGCGGAGAATCACAATGAGTAGCTATGTTTGTTTACTCCTTTTATTTTTTTTATTTTTTTGCTATTTTTAAATTCTGCTTCTTAAAAATATTCCGCTTAATGACAAACATATAAATGGCAAACGTTATTTTTATGTAGCGCTTTTCCACCTTCTAGGCACTCAAACCACTCAACCACTCACACACACATTCATACACCAGCGTGCACAGACACTGGGGGCAAGGTGGGTTAAGTGACTTGCCCAACGACACAGCAACAGCATTCAACCTGTGGATCAGTGGATCTGCCCACTCAACCAATGTTGTTTATATTGAGAGTGGGATTTGAGCCACCAACCTTCAAATCAGAGGATAAACCCTCCACTGAGCTACGGACATAAGGAAAGGTGCAGCCAAATTACTGGACAGAGTATTCATACACTGCACAGATTCTGACTTTCAGAAGAGGTGGGCAATATGGCAGTTTCCTTACAGACCAGTTTCATAATTATAATATTAGTGAGAGGGGAAGAGAAGCGCAGGCTGCATTCTAAAAGCACTGACTCGTATGAAAATAAGTTTTACTCTACTCGTCTAGGGCATGTAGTTTGGCACGTCAGGTTGGCGCCTCTCTACATCTTCAGAGTGGTCCGATCCAGTGAACCACAGGCTGAAGGATAGATTCCAAGTGAATACTGTTGTTGTGTCCTTGGGCAAACACTTAACCTGCCCTGTCTGCATACATTGCTGTATAAATGTGTATTAATGGGTGAGTGGACCTTTTCATGCCAGAGTCGGTGAATCAAATGCGTGTGCATGTGATCAAAGACAGAACAGTCCCACTGCTACTGTTAAAGGACATGATGTGCAGCCAGCCAGTATCCCTCATTCCGCATCGTTCACATGAAAAACGTAATCCGTACAATTTCTCTTCAAATCATTGTGTACTGTAGACATATTACAACTGTTTCAAAGGTAAACCTATATCTTTGAGGGAGGATCGTAACAGGTTTCACAGCTCCCTCTCCTCGGTCTGGTTGAAGGATGTGTTTTGAAGCTATGGTCCAGTCACAGTGGGACAGTGACTCATCCTCCCTAAAGCCCCACTGACCTGCTTCATTCACTCAGCCCGACTAATCTACTCCTAATGCTCCAATTTATCTCTGCTCTGTAAAGGGCCCATATTACTCCATTTTCCAGTCTACGTTATAATGCTGTTTGTTAATACAGGAAATGTTCCACTGTGTTTTTACACTTCAAACAACTTCAGCAGAATCATTTGGATAATTTCAGCCCTGGAATTGCCACACTTCTGAACTAAAGGTAAAAATGACCTTGAAAACTACCACCATGACATGACAAGATGGCACTGCATTTAGAGCTTTGGAGATGTAGACAGACTTATAATAAAAGATCACTCAAACATGTGTGAATGAAACAAAACACAACTTTGGATATGCTTTTGATTAGGGAACATTCAGACATGCCTTAAAGCTCACAAGTCAATTTTGCATAATATGGGAACTTTAACTGTGGTGTAACAGATTTTTATTCATGCAGTGAAAGCTCCATTGCTGTGTTTTTACTGTTATAGGCCTATCCTCCCCTAAAGTAATCTACAATGTGAATAGGCTTGTGAAAAGTTAAGTCTTTTTTAAGTCGCTTCATAAAATTTGGCAACTCTTCTAAATCAGATTTCACCATACAAGGCTTTAGTCACCACTCAGTATAATTCTGGGCTTCCTGTCGCTCTAATCAGACGAGCTGTAACTCATTTGAATGGCCAAATAGTCTATTTTCTTTCATAAATAGGCTACAAAAAGAACAATAAATGAACTGTGCTCTTTCCCCCCCCCCTCCAAACACGTTAGAAATTACTGGCAGGTTTTGGAGACAAATGTTTCTTTTTACGAGGACCAGTTCTGGTTTAGTGTCATCTCTTCCAGAAAACTGCGTGGGACTCCAGTGTTCAGAACAGGCTGGGACAGACCATGACACCACTCAAAAATATGTGTCACATTAGACTGTGTTTGGGCCCACTGCCTAAAAACACCTCACAAATAGATAGGCCTGACTGATTTTGGTTAGGGTTAGATTTATGGATTTATCGGATCTAATTCGTTGTTTTAGTAGTGTTTCATGCTCTTGCTATCGTTTATTTATTCATTTATTCATTCATTCGTTTGCAGAAGCTTCAAATAGCTACACCGTGTAGTGGAACCACAGTTCTTTAGCGCAGCCTAGTGGCAAATTAGATCATAACCACAAACACTGTTTATAGCCTTTTAAAACGCTGTTTATAAAAAAGCCATTCCCGTTAAGAATAAATGTCTTTGTTTCCTTTTTCCTTTTCGTATCATACTGGGACTCGCAACATTCCCAAATCAATAGACTAACTGTGATCCACAGATATAAGCCGAGCATTTCAGCAACTTAATACTTCAGACTGTGTAACAACAAGCAGAACTCGGTCACTAGATGGCAGCAGCGCATTGGTAATAGGCAGTACCGATAGCTCTGTTAAAATAACGTAGTATCCAGGTTGTGGCTCTCATTATTTTTCACGTGTAAAATATTTAGGCTGTAATAGATGATACGCACTAATGTTCTCATCTAATTTATTTTATTATGATTATGATTATGATTATTATTATTATTTAACATTTGACCCTAGACGTCGTGTGGCCATGATCCTTAATGCATAACCTATAAACAAAGCCCTGTACAAAAGAACGTTGTTAACAACATTGTTAACTATTACACTTCTCTATGCTATAATAAAAGTATTGCCACACTGAATCCAGTGGTGTTGAGCACTTGGGGGGTCGAGTCTGTGAAGAAGAGTTTATGGTCTGCAGTTTACACAGTTATATGAAATGAGGAGGGTGCTCCTGTGACTGGTTTAAGGGAAACCTCAATGTTTCACATGACTCCTTTGATCACACAGACATCATGTGCCTTTGGAGATTTACAGCATGTGTACAAGTCTGTGGTTCACTGCACAAATCTGTAATGTCTGTATTTTGACACACAGAACAAAATACACATGTAGTAATCCAGGTTTGAAAATCTTGTTTTATTGTAAGTATTGCATCTTCAACTTACACAGCTAATCATCATCATCATCATCATCATCATCACCAGAGTGCATGTTTACAGAGAATGGCCACAGGTTTTGGACAGCAGGAGGACTCCCTTTGGGTTTGAGTAACTTGACCCCGGCACAAGGGCGGTCACTAACCCACTAACCAGAGCACTCGTCTAATCGTAGACACAGAGGTAAAGTATCACTTTGTGACCAGCTCATGGAGATAAGTTTTTGGAGTTCGCAGCAAAGCCCGAAACCATTGTCAGACCGCGTGACTGACGTGATGGACCAGACTGCGCTGCAGTGTGGAGATTCAGTCAACAAATAAAACCTGCATAGAGCAGTACCAACTCCTCAGTGGTTAGATAATGGCTGAGTAATTGTGCAGCCGACAGCACTTCTGACTTTGGTGTACTCTGGTACATGGAGCCCACACACTGCCAGTTTTACCCGTTTTGAAACAAATAACAACACTGTTTCCATGACAAATAACAGTGTCTGAAAGTCTATCACCTGTACAATTTTTGGAAAAGCATCAGTTCAGCGTCACAGCGGTCTGACTCAAGCCTGGGCAAGGTGAGATGTAAAATTTAACATAGTGGGACCTTTATCTTGTCAACAGTGCAGGTTTCCCAAAATACAAAGAAATTAATAAAGAATAGATGAAAGGTAATAATAACTTAAAGGGGCAGAGTTAATGTAAACTGTCCCCGGAAAAAGAGAATAGAGGACACTGAGGTGTTTGAGGTTGTTTTGGCATTTGTTTTTTTTTATATTGGAGCACCAAAATGGTGACATTCGGACTCTGCCATGTCGTAATAACCTCAACAGAGCTCGGTAGCTTTCAAATTAGAACACCTAAAATATTAATATGTCTTTCTTTACTAATTTGTTCTTAATAGTTTAAATCCTCAGTCTGAGGCATTAAAAGGTAAGACACACGTTGTCAACTGAAACACAAGTCTAATAGAGACTACAGTCCTCCTAATAGAGGACAGTGGAGCTTTAGACCCCTGTAATTGTTTAGTAGCTGGCTCAATATTTGCCATTAAAGTCTATGGGTTAGCCCCATTCTTCAGGAGACCCCTGAGCCCGGGAGACAAATTACACTATGCATCTCCTTGTACCTGCTTTAAGAGAAACTGTTATAGGACTTTTACATGTTTGTAGCTTTGCATGTGTCATAGGGGCACAACCGAGGGGTTAGCCCTGAACAAGGCTGGTGACTCTAACTAGGCGAGGCTCAGCACTAGGAGCAGCTTAGGGGCCAATTACATTTCATGTGTCCATTGAATAAAACATCAGAAATAATGAAAATAACATGGCTACATTTTTGCCCTCCCCACAAAAACAATAAAATATACATTTCTTAAAATAAGGAATGAGGAATATGCATTCAAAGTAAATAAGACAGACCCAAAATAAGTTAACTCATTTTCTCGTGTTTTCTGAGGGATGAAAAATAAATATTTGAGGGGTGTAATTCTTGCACACGTGGGGCAGTGAGGGACTGAAGTGCCACTCTTTAATGCCAGCGGAGGGTGAGTGTTTGGTCGGCACAGCCGCAGCACCACACACCTGTTTGTTCTGCGCCTCAGTCTCCTGCACTAAGCACTGATCCCTATGAAGGCCGTGCACCACCATTACCCCATTCAATCTCACAAAGAAAGTCCCATAAACACAAGCCACACAATCTCTTCCTGCTCAAGTCCTTCTGGTCAAGTTACTTTCAGCAAGAAATTCTTCATGGGGCAACAACACAATGAATAACTTTTGAATGTTTCGATCAAGAGCAAAATAATAGTGTCCATACCACTTTGAAGATAAAATTTTCCAAAATGTAATTTAAAATGCACAATAAACACAGGGCGAACAGCAACAGAGGCAACAGATCTATCCGTGAGCTCTAACATTTTTAAAACCCATTTTCATTAAAATTTTTGATGCTATTTGTATGCACAAAAACAAGAAATTTAGCTTTTTGGACGGTCACGTCTTTAAGGGAAAATGCACACGAGGAGTTGAAATTGACAAAAAGACGAGTTATTGCTTATTACTGCTGGAAAGAGGATGGACATTTATTCCATAGTCTGTCGTTTGATTGTTGCCGTTTTGTTTTTAAACTTTTAAACTTTTTCGCTTTGTGCTGTTTCTATTGACAGCTCTAAAGTAGGCAAGTGCAGGGTTGCTTGTTGTAGCTGCTTGTAGAGGGGAAAGGGAACCAAACAAAAACACACACACATTACAGTTTCCAGCCATTGAAAAACGCACTGAGCCCCACATTCAACAGGAGAGCTCCCTCCTTCCTCTGCTTTTGTGGTGGTTTTCCTCAGGGCCAGACTGGAACAATCACTGCATACTCGCTGTTGGCTTTGAAAGCTTGATGGTGGATCTGAGATTTCCCATTGGTCTGTTTGACAATAGCACCAGTAAGTGTCCAAGCTTCTGCAGTGTTGAGCAGAGGAGAAAACATACGACGGGCTGTAGGGGAATGTGTTGAGATGGCATGTTGATGAGCCAGTGTAACAGTGACCCGTCAAATCCTCATGCACGCACACACACAACTGAAACAACTAAAAACACACAATACTCTACTATGACGTGAATTTAAGTGCATTTTGGATCCAATCAGGGGGTACACATAAAATAAAGGAAACATCATTCATTGCAGTAGTGTGGGTTTAAAAATCATCACTTCATATCAATCATGTGTCTGCTCTCCCTTTAAAGAAGTTTAAAATCAATTGGCAGCCTCACATGGACATCAGGACTAAAGCTAGGAGTGGGAGGGAGAGGGTAGCGCCATTAGCTTAGCCATGTCTTCCAGGGAGAGGTTGACACAGGTACGGCAGGAGAAAACGTGAGGGTGTGTGTTGGCAGAGGGAAGGAGGGGCGGGCTCTAGGAGGAAAAGGCAAGTTTGACACTGCAGGAGGAGTAGCCCTCGTCACTGGCCATGCTCTGCAGGCTGCTGTGGTCGTCCAAGTCGCTGGTGCTGGCCGTGCTCACACTGTCCAGCTCTCCATGGGAGAACTCCGTGCTTTCTACGTCCACCTCAATCTCCTCTGTTGACACAAACAGATGCAAGTCAGCATTCACCTGAACAGGCATGATAACTTTAATTACAATTTAGGTGTCCGGTACCAATAAACCAAGGCTTAACTTTAATAATTCTGAACTAAACCCTCATTAAAGACTAAAACAACTTAACTAAAACAAGCAAATACAGATGGCTTCTAAGTACCATCAAAGGAAGCCTGTAAACCTCTTGCATGTATAGAAAAAACAGTATATAACTCTAATAAACTGAATCACGTTTGTGTGTTTTAGTAAAGGGTACTGAAGTGTCAGCAACAGTGGGTTCACCTTGGTCGGAGTCGGAGCGGTCGGAGCAGAGGGTGGAGCCCACACTGTCCATGCGTATCCGCTCACTCTCCACTGGGCTGGGGGCGCTAACTCCGCCCCTCAGCAGCTCCAACTGGCGCTGGAGGTGCCTCTGCTCACGCTCCAGGGACTCCAGCTGATACTGGCTCTTCCTGTCCGCCTCTTCAAGTTTCTGTTTAGAGAAAATAATAAGTTTATAAAAGTCACGATTCACTAACAACCCCATTTGACCGTATCAAAGGCTGTTGACAGTGGGCTGCTCTGGCTGTAATCTTGTAGCCTGATGTCAATGCTGCTGACAGTGACAAGCCTGACTCCAACAGAAAGACTAAAACAATGCAAATTGAAAGCCAAGCTGAGAGCAGCAGCTCTGAACCGGACACAATACTAGACGAGTTATATGACCTCTTGCCTAGTATGGCTAGTACTAATTTCTTTTCCAGAGACCTACAGTTATGTTAATGCTCTGCTCAATACAAAGCAAACAGACAGATCAGTAAGTAAGTAAGTAATAGTAAGTAGTAAGCTAAAGGGATTCATCCATCCACCTGTACATATTTATTATACAGGCGTGCCACACTTCCCATGTGGACCACCTGCCAACAGGACAGTTTTGTTTGCCTAATGTTAATCTAATAAACACCTTATCTTGCTCATCTAATCATTGGGTGATATGCCAAAGAGTTAATATCAAAAATTTCCTGAGCCTTGATTACAATTTCTATTTTATGAACACAAAGTTGCTTTAAAGTGTCTTTAAGAGGACTATCTGTTTCTTCTGTGAGATCACATTTTACTGTGATTGGTTAAAGATCTGACCTGTCACTCACTCAGGCGGACCAATAGGAGGAGTGGGTGCAGTAAAGTGTACGGCAGGTTGTCATAGGGATGAGATCACAATTCATGTTTTATTTCCATATCCATCAGCCCTACCAATCATTATCCATTTGTACTTTTTTTTGCTATTGAATGTCACATGATACTTAAAACTGCATAACCAATGCTCCAGCTAGCCTCCATCAAGTTTTGGCTAATAATAAGTAGTTCTTTAATTACTGTATACATGTATAAATTTTAGTGGCAAAAGGAGTGTTGTAACAATACTAAAATTTGAAACTTTGAAATTTCAATACTAAGGAACAGACAAGATACTCAATACCGATTCCGATGCCACAATGATAATAAAAATCACTATTACTACTATACAGTACTAGACAGTAGAATGTAATTTTCAACATTAAAACATTATACTAGTCTATGTGGTCTTATACTTGTTCTAAAGCTATTCAGAAAAGGTTCATTTCTGTCCTGTGAATGTGCCTTTTTTTTTTTTTTAACAATTGATACCTGCTCAATTGAGTATTTAGTTTCGATACCAGTTTTAGTATTGATTAGTATCTGATTTTCGATACTTTTAACAACCCTAATCCACTAGTAGGCTGTAGTTACTTTAATATGTGCTTTGGCTTTGTTGAGCAGGCCCAGAGTGGTGTGGCGGTTGCAGTCCGGTCCCAGTGGAATCAGGGCCTTCAACTTCTCCAGACACAGCCTCAGGTGAGCTCGTCTGCAAAACAAAACCATAATCTGTTGGACTTTGTGTGGTAAGGTGCGGCTATAAACAGGACTAAACTAAAGTACAGTGTAGTGCAGTGTTCATCACGCTTTTTTAAACGCTTTCGTTTTGAGAAAAGGTCATGGCCAAAACCTGTTCTTTCATGCCACACCCTCATTATCAAATACAGTCAATAGGAACGACCAGACAACAACTCCCTTTTGACAATAGGGAAATCAGAAGAGTAGCCATTCAAGTTTACTCTAACCTCAGTCACTGAAACGTGTCAAGATCAAGTTGATCCACTACAAAAACAACATTTTGACAACAAGAAAAGCTGGTATACTGGTAACCAACAAAAATGTTTTACACCACACATACATTTAAGCGTTGTTGAATGTGCTAGGGCAGTATTAATCTAATATGAATTGAAACTGAGTCCAGTCATTTCACATTGTCAGTGATATGCTTGGACCTTTTTAATTGCTCTGGCAGTGAAAGCAAAGTTCAAACCTTACATTTAAGAGGAATAATTTTGACTATTTTTTGCATTAGTCAGTTTCATTTATTTTAAGGCCATATTGCTCAGCCCTACTTGAAACACAACCACACATACAGGACCTGCACTGACTTCATGTTGTGTGATACTAAATCCTCCTGTCTGGGATCCCTTTACCTTCTCAAAAATTGCCCAAGAGCTGAGGAGGTATAGCAGTGCAGGCGGTAGTGGTGGTGGGGGGCAAAGGGGGGGCGGGTGTAATGGCATTTCCTGGACCTTGGCTAGGTGCATGCGCTCCATCATTCTGACAGTTCCTTATTCAGTGACAGTGGACGGCCAGGGTGTACTATCTATCCTGCTAATGGCCAGAGTTGAGAGGTAAAGAGAGATAATTGAGGCTATAACATAATCAGTGCTCCATTAGCAAGAGCTGCCCTTTCAGTCCAGCCTAAAGGGAACATGGGAAAGGTGCGCAGTGGTGGGGTTTGTGCGTAACCCCAGCAACAATGGGGACAAGTGCAGTAGGTAAAAAGAGGAGAGAAGTAGAGAAATGAGATGCACTTATAAAGACTGGACAGCTGTCTGCTCTGCTGTGACAAGTAGAGCGTTGATGACTATCAGAGCCTATGGATGTAGGTAGGTCAGATTCTGATAAGAGGGCAATATGAGTATTATATATGCTCTAAAGAAGAATTGTTAACCACTCTGCTATGATTAAATAGTATTAATAATGTTTAGGGATGGGCAGCGTATTGGTTTCCCAGTAATCATTATTGGTTCCATATTGAAAATGATCATATTTGGCACTAATATATTTTCTGGAATTCCCCGGTTTCTGTGTGCCCATGTGTTATTCACAGTTTGTACATCCTCAGTACATAAGATTTGTCTTTCAGAAATTCTTCAAAATAGAAAAAGAATAAGACTAGAATATATGGCTTGTGTCATGTCTGTTTAACCTGTCCCCAACATAGATCCCTCCGGGGCTATCATTCACCTCTGTGTGACTGTCAGCCAATGAGGGGGCATGCCACTGGGAAATGTCATGGACTAGGCTAGCTCAGAGAAGGACCACAAGACACCCCTTTTCAGAAATATATGAATAACTGTATTTTATTCAGTCCTAACTGGGCCCAAGGGCTGCAAGTTACAGCATTTACCCCTAAACTAGACCAACCAGATCAAGTCCAGGATCGCCTCAAACTTTTTCAAATGTTACAAATGTATTTGTAGTACCTGTTTTTTACCGTCTTAAAAACATTATAAACAGCATTACAAACTGCTGTCAATGGTAAAGCTATTTATCTTTTTTATAGTTGTTTATCTAATTATCTTTGCTGATGATGATGATTCAAAGGCCAAACCAGGATACACTAAGTTTGAACAGGCATAAATAACTGTGGGTCTCTTCTTTTTACTGACAGTCTCTTGCCAAACATTCTCAGATAGCACTCCCAAACACTGAACTGGTCTGTTGGACTGTTTCCTGAGGTGAGACGTGGTGTGGGGCTGCACTGGCACACGGCTCTGGCCCAAATACCTCATTATAGTCTTTTATTAAGGAGTGTGTGGAATCATTGCTGATTCATCGCTTCATTTCAAAACCAATGTGAAAACCAGAAACACTCTCCTGCCTGATTTGTGAGTTATTTTCCAGTGTGTGTGATTCACAGGCTAAAGGCTCTGGCTGTTTCCTGCCTGTTATTGAGACGGACCATTTGTCCTAATCTCTACAGTTACATGACAAGCTCTTCTCTGGTACACGCTGCAGACAACAGGCAAACAGTCTGCCATTGCAATAACAAGGAGACCAAATATCTTCTTAGGTTGCAAAATGTGTCCATCCAGCACTTTTTGAGTTGCTTACACAATAGCTATTACCACTTAGATATCTTTATGCAGTTACTGCATTTAATATGGATCTTCAAGGTAAACACTGTTTCCTTATTGTGCCAAAGGTGGTCAGCTAATCCCTAAAAGGGCTTGTCTATCACATGGACCCTTAACCAAAGATCTTAAGCCCTTTGCAGATTAAAATATGAGGGGCCACCTTCTAACTCCGCCCAATTTTGAGCACAAACGATCACCTGAGCAGATCAATACACTAGTTACACAACTTTAGCTGCTCAAGCTAAGGCTGCTGGGAAAATTTATGCAAAGGAAGTGACATCACAGGATCTGTTAACAATTTAAGCTGTTTCTAGTTTCAACTTTGAGTAGAACAAATGAATGATGGCAGGATATTATGTGTTATTCACGACTTCAGAGAGAGAATGATAAAAAGGACACTTCCTCCACTTTCCATGATAATGAATGGCCAAGCTGAATGAGTATCTCCATCTGTGATGGATTACGTAACACGTGGCCATTTGCTACCACCAGGACCTGTGCTCCAAACTGTCACGCACAGGATATCCAGTCCCTCTCGATTCAGAGAGAGACTCTGATCTAGAGCTGATTCCGCATTGGGAAAAAAATTAATACAGTAATTAATATAGTGTTTAAAATAATTCAGGACAGAGGAGTTTGTCATAACAATCAAACGCATCAGAGATCAGATCTTTTAAGACACAGATCTGATAAGGAGGGATGAGGTGTAATGTAGTCTTGTTGTGAATGTCAGAGTTGGAAAAAAAGTGTACAGTGGGAGTGTCATGGCCCTGCATGTGTTTGCTCTGTGGTGTGTGCTGGTGCAGATGGGCCACAGGCAGGAGACTGTGCCTCTTGGCTCTGACATGTGAGTGAGCAGCCAGCCTGCCCCGGGTCAGTGCTCCACACCTTTACCCCTGTCCACCCTCTCCCTCTGGGCTCCCTGCGACACACACCACCGCCTTTTGGTGCTGTTTACTCTCTGCTATGACGAATACAAAACATTATCCAGGAGGCACTTTTAAAGCTTTACATTTGTATGTATGATTATGATTATGATTATGATTATGGAGATTCCCCTGGCATATTACCATTTGGGGGGGGGGGGGGGGGGGGGGGGGTCTCTCGTACTTGTCAAAGCAACAGCCCACCAAAATCATGATCAGTCTTTCATATTTCACAAATGTGCTTGCCTCTTTCTGCCTCCTCTGCATCAGACTGCCTCCACTCTAATTCAAGTGGAGTCCTTTTTAAGCAGTACTTTGAAGCCTTTGCCTGTCAGTGCTGAGAGCTGCCCACCTCAGCTTTCCCTGATCCTACACTCTTCACATGAACACCACTCCCAATGCCTTTTCTCCATTCACATATGTACACAGGTGACGTTTATTCATTTTTAACCAATTTTCAAAAGAGCGATTTACACAGTGGGCCTGAACGATTTGGAAAATATCTATGGTGATTTTTTTTGACAAGCTTTGTGATTACGATCAAATTTGCGATTATGTTTCAATAGCTGGATGTTCAAAGTGCACATTTTAAACATTAAATGGCCAGAAGCATTAACAGTACTGAGAAGACTGAAATATGAACTGCTGAACTACCACACCTATACATTTCCAGACATGTTTGTAAGGATCTAAACTACAGAATCGGTTTTTAGATAATAAATGGAATTGCCAATCTCAAGTGAATTAAAGGTAAAAGGTAGCTGCTAACTGGAAAACTACCACTACATGACATCACAAGGTGGAACAGAGAATTTTGAGCTTTGGAGATGTAGACAGACTAATAATAAAGGGTTACTCAAACATGTGTGAATGAAACAAAACATAACTCCAGGTATGTTTTTGATGACATAACAACATATATATAACATGGTTTAAAGCTCACAAGAATTAATTTTGTGTAAAATAGGAACTTTAAGTAATTGCTGTCTTTGTGATTAACTAACTGTGACCATTTGATTCGAATGCAATTAATCTTGTAGTCCTATAACACAGGTGCCATTCTTGGTTTGGAAACAAGTAATTTTACAGTTAAGAAATAGTCTCAAAATGGTACTGAACTGGGCATTGGAAGAGGAATATTAGCAAAAATGCATATTCAGTTTAGTGGTCTTTTGTGTGAAATAAGTGGAGGGATATAAAAGAGCACCTGGGCATGAATTTTGAGTGGATGTAACTGTATTTTTAACTCTATTCAGAAAACCAAAGCGTCTGAAAACAACAGTGACAAAGCCAAGCATAATTTTCCATTGCATTTCCTCTGGAAGCTTCACTGTTAAGACGCAGCACCGACGATGGGGGTTGAAAAAGCAGGAAGAAAAAAAATGGCTGTCCTAGATTCCAAACTTGTGTGAATGCGTTAAATAATAGATAAGTTCTCAAGCTATCCAAGATGTCTAACATAATTACTGGACGTGCTCTTAAAAGGGGGAAGAGGCCAGATTTCAGGCCAGATACCAGTCAATACACTACGGTTTCCAGCCAATTCGACCGCTCTCTCGTAAACCATTTAACATACTCCCAATATGACCTACTTCTAACGCATGCAACGGGAGAGAGGAAATCTGACCCTTCACCTAGTTATTATACTAATTACACTTTACTAATGGTATCAGCAGAGCATAGACTAAAATGCCCACAAAATCATAATATACCTTCCCTAATAAGTAGAGCTGACTTAAGAACAGCCTTTGTATCTGTATTGTTTACGAAGAATATAAAAATTGTCAGGATCATACTTCTTTATCTTACAATCAACATGTTCTAATCCACATCTACAAAATGCCTTATTAAATTAAAAGCAAATCACAGCAGCTATGTAGAGGCTGATGATCTGAAAACATGGCTAGATATTTGGGGGATTATTTTTTCCCTAAATTGTTCCAAATGTTGTGTTAAAAATAGCAAAAGTGGCTTGTTGCTTAGAGGGTCCAGCATTTTATTTTTCCAACTCCCACGCTGCACATACTGAGAGAACATGTGGCACATTGATCCTTACACCGCAGATGGCCACATACAATATAGATGGAGAAGGCGAGGCTTAAAGCACATGGCAACCCTTTACATTCATATACTTCCACCAGAGAGACCACAATTTAGATCTACTATATATATGGCGTGTTGGACTAGTATTTTTAATCACAGTAATGAAGCTAAAGTTCATTTTAAACTTCAACAATTGTAGTTTCCCAAAAGCAGCACAATATATGGTGTATTTTTGTTGTTACTAAGACACTATAAAGACATCCATACCCCAAATATTGACAGTAATATTGGTTTTGCAATATCTGTTTTCTAATGTGCAGGTATTCGCTTTCAATAGAGACAGAACCTTTCAGACTCATCCAATGTGCTGGTCAATCAATCAATCTAATTGTATTTGTACAGTACTCTACAATTGACACTGTGCTCTCTGTAAGCACAGTCCTGAAAACATAACACATAGGGTTGTCAGCAAAATCGATACCAGATACAGATCGATGCTAAATTAGTACAGAAAGGTATTAGTTACTCAGGCGAGGCTCAAAAATATTTCTGGATAAACATCATATAAATGGGACAGTGATAGGACAGGAAAGGGAAAAACCAAATTAGAGCAATGATTAAAAATACAAAGCGTTTAGCGAGGGTATTTGAAATGCAGTTTCTTCACACACAGAGGCACCTGACCAAATACAGGATTTTAACTGAGGGAAGCGACTACAGCACAGGTCACACCACAGCTACAAGAGCCAGTGTGTTGCATTATTTTGTAGTTGTCTCAGTTTAGTTTAAAGCTATACTGATGCTGATTATCCTAATGACAATAATCAGATGATATTTTTGAAAAACCCAAAATATCCAGAAATGTGTACTTGATTGTATTAGTTGAAAGCTAAGAATCTGACAAACGAGTATGAACTGTGAAATTACAGACAAGTGCTCTTTTTGCAGCATTTACAAAATTCCTGATGGTGGATAATTAATCACATTTTATTCAAGACTGAATCTGTATTATTTCTAATCGCCAAAGATCAGCTTGAGTCTTTTTAATTGTTAGGTATACGGCCAGTCCTTTGTCCTTTGCTTGTGGTTTGGAGCAGAATTCAGTCTAGAAATTTGACTACTTTTTGTGTTTAATTCCAATATTGTTTATGTTTGGAAAATTAGCCATTAATATTTGTTTTAATAAGATAAAAAATTAAGCAAAAATTGTGATTAATCAATACGAGGGGAAAATTAAGAATTTATTATTTTTTTATTTTTATTTTTTACTTTTTACTGTATCGGCTAGCAACCTTAAATCTCCACTAAGCTTTATATCAACACTTTAATGCAAAGAGATGACTGCACAATAAAAGACTGCACAGCTCTCTTATAGTTTTGTGGTAAAAAAAAGGTCTATGAATGAGTTTGTAGTCAATTTAAATATCATTTGGAGAAAATAATCAAAATCGGCCCTATATATCAGCCCAAAAATATCGGTAGAGCTTACCAGCCATTGGATTCTAAACATCGGACATGAAAAAAACAATACTGGTCGATCTCTAGTTTTCATAACTTCAAAACTACAGTTGCATTAATAATAATAATAATAATAATAATAATAATAATAATAATAATAATAATGTATTTGCCACATCTATTACTGCTGCTATCCAATATATGTAAAAAGTATTATGAAAGATTTGAACCCAAAGTCATCAATATCAGTCACTAATATCCACAGCAGCAGCTCATTGAGACCTGTGTGATAAGGTGTTTGGTCCAGGGCTGAGGCAGCAGTCTGTCCATTACGTTCCTCAGTGTGTAGACTCTCTCACTCACACTCTCAGAAGATTAGAGCGATCTGTGGCCTCCAGCGAAAGGAGGCCCTGCTTTTCTGATGCTTCCCTCATCTCTTTTATGAAACGCCGACAGATGGGAGAGATGCCGAGTCGGAGGGAGATACGGCGCTTATAAAGAGAGCGAGGGTGAAGGAGGTTGGTGTTCTCTCTCTCCCTGTGACTGTAATCTGCCTAGAAACGACTCAACACACATGACACTACAGGACTTCCACTGGGTATATGATCCACAAATAACTATTGTGTTTGTTGTACTGTGGAAGGAAAGTGCATTTAGTTGAAGTGTGGCTTTATAGCATTATGAGGCTCATTTTGAATTTAGGAACAACTCATCCAAGTATTCCGCGATTTCTTATAGTTCCTTTCAATCTGGTTAGATTATCTTGCCGGACAAAAATACTGTGAAGATGAATGGCAAAAAATGCGGAAAACTTACAATTAATAGCTTTTAATTTATGGGTTTCTGGATATAAAATATATATGGATTTTGTTAGTAATTATGGACAATTATGTAAATTTGTCAATTTTGTCTTGCAATACTGAAATGACTGAAATAATAATTGGTGCACAAATTATTCAGCCATCCTACTAACAAACAAAGCTAGCTGGACCAGTTAACTCCCAGAGCTTCCCTGGTTTTGTCATTGCTCCAAACTCATTCAAAGACCCAAACTATTTTTGGCACATCTCCCTACTTTCAAACTCCTCCACTGATAGTGACAGCCAATAGTTTCTTTCAACTAAATCATCAGGCAAATAATAGGAATTTTCTCTCCCACGCACCACTCTGCCACCGAAACTCAACAATTATAACTTGGGATGCCAGGGGAACTATACCGGATGATGACCCACATTCGGTCGGATGGCAGTGAACAGAAGAAATACAGAAGATGGCTGCTGCTGTGTGTGCGGGTGGGAGGGAATCTGACTTTGATATTTCTGAATGTTCAGGCAGTAGTTGTAACCTCAATCCCAAAAATGAGATTCTCAGAAAATTAGATTTAAACACAGAGGGGGTATTCGCTGAAAAAAAAACATGCATTCAGAGCTTGGATCAGATTGCAGAACAGGGCCAATAAAATGGAAACGCCAGCTTAAAAGAATCAATTATGGTCCTAACTGCAGTCTTCTTTAACCAACGAGTGGTGCATAAAGTGTTGATTACAGTATGTTTTGCTGTCAGGCTGTAAAGTCATTTGAATGTACACGAACATAACAGAATTTTATAGGGCGAGATGAACGCAGTGATGTGGCTTATACTCTCACGTGCGTGCATATTCCAGTGTGCGCACGTGATGGGGACTCCGCCGGGAGAGAGAGCGCGGAGGAGAGGAGAGAGAGAGCGAGAGAGGGGAGAGGAGAGGGGGGTTGTGCCTCTGTAGTGCAGCAGGGCCGACCAGAGACTGAGGGGCTGAAACCATCGCTAACGCACGGATTAGTCCACACGTGCACACTGCCTTTTAATCTGCCTGCCTCGCACAGGCCGCAGAAACAAGGCAAAAGACAAACACTTCAAGGATTGGACAGCTCATAATACTTTATATCATAATGCACTTAATACATGCAGCTGCACCATGTAGAAAAAGTAGGGAATGGTGGAATTGTATCAATTAGAATTAAAAAAAATGTTGTGCTGTTTTTATTAATATATGCTATTAAAATTTCTCCTAAATGTATCATTCTTTTATGCATCTTAAAATTAAATCAGAAACATTACACAACAGTCACAAATTCCATTTTTCACTCCATTCTCTATGAGCAAAAGGCTTTAGATGCAATTTTATAACTTACTATCTAGTTATCTATCTAGTATTGAATAGATTTTTAAAATATGGTCATTTCAAACAGATTTAGAAGTTATGCGTCCATGTCTGAAGGTAAGGGACAGGGAACTCTGCATCTTTAGCGGTCTGCTCTGATTGGTCAAAGCTTTATGATTGGTTAAAAGGAGGTGGTGCTTTCCTCTCTTCCCCATATGTACAAACTAAAAATAGACATTGTAGTGTGATTGAGTCTAATTGAGTCTTATGTCTTCCACAAATATCCTATTTCCACATTTTCTATCTTTGTCACTGACTTTCTCCTTATGGCACAGATTAACAAAGCCATGCTCTTAAAGCACGCTGCACCGGGAACAGGCAAGGGAAGTCAACACAAACATTTAAAGGAGATTCAGGATCTCAAGTGACCCTAAGGTTTGTATAATTTTAGTAATTGTAAAGGTCACTTTAGCCTTATAGGAGCATTATGGGGAAAATGCACCAAATCCTATTACACACTGGGTGACAGTGGGGGGATACGCTCTTAAACAGATAGCTCAGGGTTAGAACCTTCTGCTTTGACTGACAAGAACATGCTGACTAAGCTCATTCACCTGTCTGGCCCTCCTCCATTTGGTAACAGTGTCCCTTGGTAAAGATCTATATTATAGCAAGTATTCCATCCAAGGGTAGTTACCAAATGAAGGCTCATTTTAGTTTTGTCTTGATGTGAAGTGCTTGAAGGAAAAGGTGTAGAAATGTTAAATGAGGACACTGAGCTCCAAAAGTTACAGCTGACAAACCCAGCAGAAGGTGATTGAAGTGAAATCAATGAAACTCTCTCTCCATTGGCTAAGAACTACAGGCAGCACATGACAGAAAAATCCACTATTCTAGTGCTCCTGAATAAGGACTATATAGACTCTTGTGGTATACCTGGAATCGTGTCAAGGAAACTATTTAATTACATTTCACAGTGCAGTCCTCTGTCAGCGGAGGTGATGTGCTGCCGGAGAGTAACATCTGCTGTTACTGCTCTGAAGGGGGTGCTGGTGAGTACACAGTAAAAAGCCTGGTGTGCACAAAGACATAGTAGTATCACCCATGGGAGACCTGGTCTAACTACCTGAATCCTTCAGCTCATCCCATCAGTGTGAGAGATACTTCCTTGTGCTCGGGTGCGTCTGTTAGAAAGGCTAAAGCTGTGCTAGGCTGTTAAGCAGCAGTGCTGGGCGGCCAGTGGGATGGGGCTCTGCACGTGCACACTCTGGGCTCACCAGACCAAAGATCAAGTTCCTTAAGCTGCTTTTCCAAGCCAAGAAAAGCTTACAGGTCATCACGTTGGGAAGAACAAACGGTCCCAGTTTGCTGCTGCTGCCCTACAGCAAACTGGGAGAATGGGCAAAACAACAGAGAAATCAGAGCAGGGCTTTAATACAGTGCAACAAGAGTACAAAACATGTTCATGTTTCACTGATTATTCTAGGCTATGGCTCCAGCATTACTCTGGAGCTGTCCATGAAGGTAGTACTACAGTAAAACACTGCTGGTAAATACAAAAAGTATAAGTATATAGCGTTATTGTTAAGATGGATGAAGAGCAAACTGAAGGACAGCCACACTCTCATGTACAGGGTACACCAACCTGCTGTAACATGTGTATGTGCTCTCACAAAGGCCAACACAGTAACACAGATACACTGAGCACTTGTGTACACAAGAGGATTTCATTTTAGCCTGACATTTCATGTGTTTGCATTGGATATGGAAATATGGATCCTACAATGACCTAACAACAAGTAAGCTACCACGGGTAACAACAAGTGATCAAAAAATGTATTAAACAACAAATCATATTATGCCAGATGAAAGAGAAAATGCTGAACTGCTAAGTCTGAAATCAGTGTAATTTAGTCACGACATGTGGAAGTAGTCAAATTTGAGGTAGATGATCAAAGCAAAACAGTCCCTGCACTATTGGTGTGTGCTGCTGCGCCATGTGGAAATCTGGAATGAGTTTTTTTGGAGTCCTTTTTATCAGTGCTCCGTCACAATGAGCCTACTTGTTGTCATGGGGGTTATCAGGACCTGCCCTGGCCATGCGCGACAAACCGGCTCACCACGATCAGATATGCACTTAAACAAGGCCATATTCAGCCTGTGTGGGAGAGGAGCCCAATTTACAGACAGCCAGGGCAGCCCGAATGGAACCAAGGCTACTGTAAAGGCATAGCTTAGACACACTTGAGTGATCCATTGTACGACATACATATAGCTTACAGTAGGATCATACAGGAAATTGGATTAAGTGTGGGTGGATTATAAATAATATGAACCTGGCTGTAGTGGCTGTATTATTTTTATTTTATTATTTTTCTGTGTATTTGAGCAATATTTGTTTTACCCCTGAACAGATATATTGCAAAGGCAGCTCTTATAATAGAAATGAGCCTGCTGTGTGTGGTCTGCATCTAATTATAAAGCGTTTTATCCTCAGAAAATCAGGAAGTGCGCTGTTAGCATGCTTGTTGTTTGCATTAACGTGATGACAAAACTATGATTTGGCCATTTAAAGTTGTGAAACATGCTTACAAATGTATTGTAGTGAATACTTAAAAAATAAAAATAAACTATTTGTGTTTCCTTACAAAATAGAAAATTATTTTGAGAGTTTTCCAGTACTCAGCAACAACAGCGTTCTTGCAGAGATTTTGAGAGGAAGACGAGACAAAAGTGGGGACAAACAAGATGTCAGTGTTATTTGGCTTGGGTACAGTAGTGGTGGACAGGACAGCCTGTTCTGGGCAGGCTATGTCCTACAGCAGCCTGCTACAAAACGACATGTGAAAAACACCAAGGTAGAGCCAGGAAGAAGAGGAACAGAGCCACTTATAGTAGGAATAAAAACTGCAGCAAATCACTACCTGTCAAACTAAAGAATGAAAATGTACTCTGCTAGGCCCCTGTTATTATTACACAGCACTTCTTTCCTTTCAGCCTTTCTCTTCTGCAAATTAACCTGCTCTTATAGAGAGAGTCGGAGGTTTTACATCAGATAGCCATCCTAACGCTAGCCTCTTTTTATTCATCTTTGGGACTGGCACAAAAACATAGTGGCCCTCAGAGGTTGGTTAGTTTACATTTTGTTTAATTTAAAGCCATTTTATGTAACTTTTTTTTGCCAAATAATGTTTTTTCATTGTGGATGTCTTTATTGCACTGAAAAACATGTGTCCCTACTCTGCACAGGCTTTTATCTCCACAAAATGGACTCTTATTTGCCTTGGAGCAGAGCCTCTTCCTTGTTTTTCATGGAAATGTTGCTCCATAGTATGGCATAATATAACGTATCTATCTCCATCCAGAACTATGACTTTTCCCTTTTTGTAGTGCTATAAGATTTGAGTTATAGAGGGTCAAATAAATAACTTCTATGACTAATTACTTAAGTGTTATTTTTTTAGCTGTGGTTTAATGGGATTATCCAAGTTTAGAGTTGCTGTGTCAGTGGTATAAAGTAACTTCAATATTATCATTTCTAGCTGATAATTAATATATCACCCGTCAAAAAGTGTTATCGTGACAGGCATTACGCATGTTATTAGTAGCCACACATGGTCTAAGTCAATGTGGTTTTAATGTTTAGTCCAAGTAAAGATAAATGAAGAAGGTTGTATCTGAAGGGACTTAGTTTAAACCCCACGACTTATCAATGGTGAGCAGATCCCCCAAAAGTAAAAGCGAAAGATAAATTCTGCTCATTTCTGCTTAAATCACACTAAAATGACCGACAAATATGAGGCCACGTTTTCATTTCAGCCTGTTTGAAAAAGCTGTGAATCTGCTAATGCCCTTTGCTGAACGCTACAAAGTACAAGCACGAACAAAAACTAACTTCACACTTTGCGACAAACAAGGGGAGTTTTACAAGAATACACTGGTGTGGGTGGATCAGTAACAGCACTGCATGGGTGCCACAGTCTGTATGGAACCGCCAGCCTGGCCTTGAGAGAGCCATCACATACGAAACACGGAGATGACACATCAAGTCCTGTCTATATTTAACTCAATGGACACCTTGCTTCCCAATGTTTCCGTCCATTTAGAACAAGCTGCCGGGGAGAAAAACAGGCCGGGTGATATGCAATTACACTGAATGGATCTAGCCTCCCACATGTTCCATTGTACCCACACCCTCAGAGATAATGAAATGGAGGCAAGCAAGCTCTTTTTTCTATTTACCATAAATCCAACAAGTCTAGTCTGTCTTATTTATGGAGACGCTGCTTATACGCAAAAGTGACAGAGCAAAAACACCAGTGTATAGGTTGTGTATAAAGCTGCAAATCTTGGGTCCTGGAGAATCCATGACAAGTTCTTTGATACCTCTCTATGGATTAGATTAAAAACACTGTTAAAGGTCCCATCTTGTGATCTTTAAGCCATGTTAGAATGTTGTTACCTCATCAAAAACATACCTGGAGTTGTGCTTTGTTTCATGCACACATGTCTGAGTATTAGTCTGTCTACATCTCCAAAGCTCAAAATGCACTGTTCCACCTTGTGATGTCATGAAGTGACAGCTTTCAAGTTTACCTTTTGTTTAATAGAGATTAGAAATTGCATGTCTGAAAGCATCGACATGATTCTAGTGAAGTGTGTATGGAGCTTAAAACCAAAGTGGAGCACTTCCTGTATTACTACATGACATCACAAGGTGGAACAGAGTGTTTCCTGTTTGAGAGAAGAGAACACAGCCTAAATATGCAGGAGTTTTTGTGTTTAACATGTGTGAATTAAACAAAACACAACTCCAGGTATGTTTTTGATGAGGAAACAATATTATAACATAGATCAGAGAATAGCGCAGTATGGGCCCTTTAAAAAAACACTGTATAAACCTGGCAAACCCATAACAGGTCATAACTGCTGAATATGTTGCTTCTACACAAATTGAGAAAATATTTTATCGAGCCAAATAGTGAAATGAGGGTGTCCTTAAGCAAATATTTGTTTCTTTTCTTGCTTGGAACAAAATTTAAGGGAGCAAACACAATAGAATATAAAATCTTATGTTAGACTATAAGAAATGTAAACTTACCTATTCTTCTCCAGCTCATTATGTGTCGACCTGTAACAAAAAACAAGGACAAGTTGAAGAGCAAGTATGATTTATTAGTGTATTAATTAATCCCTGTTTAAGCCCAGTGCACACGGGCCAATACATCAACAGTTATTAAGGTAACAGTCCAAGGAGAGTGGATGTAGGCATTATTCATTCCCTTGTCCACAACATATAAGAAAATAATACAGCCATTTTGAAAGTTCCCAAAGCATTAGGCAGGAGCGGAGTAAAGGCATGCACGTTCACACAAAAGTATACTCAGGGTTCAGTGCTGTGTTAATAATGTAAAGTGAATCAGCTGGTCCTAAGAGTGTCTTTGTATGGCAACATTGTGAAAGGGGATGGGCCCTCCTCCCCATGTACTTAAATGCACATGTTTTTATCTACACAAAATGGCATCACTTAACCTCGAGGGGACACATGTTTTAGAGCAGGATGATGGATGGGAGTTGTCCTGAGTCATTGTCAACCACATTCTCCGCCTGGTTGGTCAGCTATCCACCCAGTCATACTGCCAGTGTAACAATAATATTGAGAGACAATGTATTAGGAAAAAATATGATGCCGGGCTAAATGTATGCTTAGTAGACACTGCAAAAAACACTTCTTGAATGAAAAAAATGATATGAATCATAAAAAAAAAAGATTCTACAGTACTCTCTTGGCCTGATAATCAAATTTACTGCACTTTAATGACCTACACAGTACAGTGTGCTTGCCATAGTAATACTAATAGTAGTAGTAGTAGTAGTGAGGTAAAAAATAGTAATAGGCAGAAGAAATATAGTGTTTGGTAGCAGAACATTGCATTGTAACTGTAAAAAATATGGAGCTTTATTGAATTATTTAAACAAATATGCCTTTGGATGCATTACTGCTTGTATAGTTTGCTATGCAAGACTGAAAATCAAGTGAGCCGTGGTGGGATATTTGATGTAAAATGACAAGTGGAGGACCTGCTATCACAGCAAACACATGTTAAGCTTAGCAGGTGCCATCTTCTGAAAACTGACAAGGGTCAAAGAGCTCACATGAGGACTCCTGACAGGTTTTAACTCACATATTCTGTGAGTGCATTGCCCACTGGAAGTGCATTAGCCACAAACTATTCATCAACAGCAGAAGTCCTGCATTGAGTGTTAATATGCAATTCATATACCATCTTGCCTTCAAAAGCTATAGTAGCATGACAGATCAGGCAGTAATTTTATTCAGGATTACCAAACAATGTGTAAAAATTGCTTAGATTACTAAAACAAAATGGTATGCCCAAGTCTTACAGCATTACTTTTGCAAGCTTTGTCAGTCAAATATTTGAGCATCTGAATCTTAACTAAAAAGAATGAAGATTATGAACTTGAACACATAATATCTAAAGTGCACAACTGCTGTAGGTCTGCTTGTATGAGTACATGGTTTGTGAGTGGATATATACACCAAGAGTGGGTCAATGAGATAACACAATCCTGCTATAAACAGTAGGCAGCAGAGGACAGAGTAAGATAAGCCCATCACTTTAAGCCGCAACATGCTACAAAGAGAGGCCTATGGGCTGAGAGCTGTAACCAGTGCAGTAAGAAGAGGAGGGCAAACTATGACCCCTGACAACACAAAATGCAATCTAAAATCTCAGGAAATGTGTCATGAAAAGTTGAAAATTACCTGCAATAAAAACTCA
The DNA here is from genome assembly GCA_029959045.1 of Taenioides sp. WSHXM2023. Taxonomy (NCBI): domain Eukaryota; kingdom Metazoa; phylum Chordata; class Actinopteri; order Gobiiformes; family Gobiidae; genus Taenioides; species Taenioides sp. WSHXM2023. Next base: position 16,350,503 of record CM057090.1, read on the forward strand.
AAAATAGAAGTGTTTAATTGATGTAAAGCCAATGGTGACCCTGACAAATGACACACGGTTGTCTAAATATGGTTCTGCTAAACGTGCGACTCTACCCGGAATAAAATAAATTGCATCACAATATGAGGCAGAGAACCATTTAGCACAATTTCAGAGGAAGACGTGACACCCAGCACCACCACCATCATGCATTGTTATCAGTCGGAGTGCACCTGACTGGCTTCTCCTGCTGTCTCTGCCCTGCATACTTTAAAGTGTTTTCTTGACTCTTTTCTTCCAAATGAAGTAAACACGCAACCTATATTTGTTAATGGCTGTTGCTATGCAAAATTCAGTTGTGGTTGCCGCTCACAATGACTAATGCTCAGCTCCTGTTTGTAGCCTGCATTAATTAAAAGACTTGCAAGAAAAGGGGTCTTCTTTTCTTGCATGTGTGGAGATGGGTCAAATATTATGAAGAACTAACATATACATACTACTGGTCTAGTATCTTTTATAAATGGTTCACAAAGGTTTTGTCACTGGGGTTATAATTTTTGTAATGCATAAAATGCTATAATATAAATATGACAGTCTATCTATCTGTGTTTTGTTTTGTTTTGTTTTGTTTTTTTGACAAAAATAGACCACTGAACATTTTGTAAAACTTGCCCAGCCTGATCAAACACCAATGTGTGGCCTTATTTTCAGATACAGCAGGTTATTTAACCCTCAGCTGATGAAAAGCTAAAGGGCTTTATGAGGTTCCCTCCCCCAAAGCAGTAACTAAGCACTGGGGTGGTCATGTGCTGCACATACACCTGTGCACCACCAGCCATTCATGCTGTGCGACAAACCATCACGTTAACACAACATACAATGCGCGCTTTCCAGTCAATTACAACAATGTTCCAGTCTATTCAGTAGAAATCCGCTAAAACATTGGGTTAAGATAAGACAGCCTACTCATCACCATGTAGCCTGCTAATTACAACGCGTGTACGTGCGTAACACCTGAGTAAATAATGATTTAGAGAAACACAGGTCTTACCTATTGTGGTTACTGCTGAACTTCTTATTTCGGAATTTCCTTTGCCGCTGGTAGTTCGTGTTCTGATTTGAGGGAAATGTTGAAGCATATCCATGTTCACACTCTGTGAAAAGAGATGCGACGTTAGCAACAGGCAAAAGCTTTAACCTGAATAGTATAACCCAAGATTTAACAGCACTCTTAATACCACGTAATAACAACAGTACCTCGTTCTCTCCTCTCTAAATATTCCGCAGCTTCTAATAATCTCTGGATGTTTATGAGCTGGACAGCGGTCATTATTTTCCAGTAGGCTTCCTTTTGTACGCTTTTTTCCTAGCGTTTTCCAGCACACGAGGTAATATCTCAATTTAAACGTAAGGAAGACGATGCATTGGTTAAATGTTTTCTGTAAGTCAAAATAAAACGTTATTTTATCTCCACTGCCTCATCAAGAGGATTTGTCGAAGAGCAGGAGGAAAGATGGGCTTCAAGCTAACAAGCTACAACGACAACGCACGACGATTCTTCGAAAACCTCAAAAATGTCTCGGTCAAATAGAATAACAAGTAATAATAATAACTTTTTACAAAAGATCGTATAAAATTATAAAATTGTCAGAGGAATCCTCCAGCCATCAGAGCCTCCAGCTCGTATCCTCTCCTCACGAGTTTGTTTACCTAGCTTCACAGCTGAGGGGCGGAGTATGACTGGAGGGGAGGCCGCTTTCAACCAACTGCATTGTGGGAAATATAGTCCACATGTTCAATGGCTCTAAACTATGCTGTTTTCTGTGTAATTTCGTTGAATTAACATTAGTGTTTGTATATTTAAATTCACCCAAGCAACATAAAGCCTAACAAATTATAATATAATGATGTATGTTATGTGAATGTTGAAATTCTTGTACAGCATTCTTGTAATTAGTGCGGTACAAACAATACTACATTATTATTATTATTATAAGTAATTTTAACAAGATGAAATGCAGTACAATATGAACACTGAAATGTAAGGTAGCTTTTGGTTAATATTGAAAATTGGCATGACAACCCACACAACTGACTTTTCATGGATGTTTTAAGATTGCATCTGCTTTATATTACCCCGAATACAAAAGTGGTGCCAGTAACGTAGCTCTATATTTTATTCATCAAAATACTAAATGTTTATCACAATCTACAGTGAAATATTAGACATTAATAACATTCACGTGAATGCCGTTTTTATATAGGGCTCTGCTGTCTGTATACACTACAATTTCCATGATTCATTGCGAATGTGGGGCGTAGTAGTCGGTCCAAGCCAGGCCCAGCAACACGTGACGTAGCACCTACACTAGCATTTGAGTGGCTAATGAATTTGACAGACATTAGGGGCTGGGATATTGACTGGCCAATCAGCGGGGTGAATTGCGCCATGTGGAAACCAGAGCCACACGCCCACAAAGAGCAGGAAGCAAACAATCGAGGAGGAGAGCCCTGGCGACGCGACGTGCAGCTGTGCATACCTCGGTGAACTAGAAAAGGTGATCATTTCAATAGCTGATGGAAACGTGCACTTTACAGCTCTTTACATGGCCACTTTGATATGGGAAGAATACGCTAAAGCAGCACAGGTCAAGATGCGTTAGACTCAAGAGTATAAAGCTGCAACCTGTCACTAATTTAAAATGTCACGATTCACTCAATAAGGAGAAATTGTTTTAAGGACACCCAATGAGGAAAAAGAAGGGCTGGTAAAGATGTAAGGGCTTTTGAACAAGCAGTGCACCGCAGCCTTTACGCACATATAATTATGTTGTCCAACACGTAATCCATGCAGTTTTCATAATCTATTATATTTCAAGACACCTCTTAGACATGTCGCCTATTCACAGACATATTAAGTTTCGTTTTTTTCCTTCGATCCTGCACAAGCACAATGACATCATCCTAAACGCGGAGTTGGAGGGCGCTGCAATGTGGTCAAATTTATCACTGGAAATATGCCATGCACACCCACACATTTAATCAGAGCATCGCAATTCAGTTAGACTGCACAGTACATGTTGCAAATGTAAAAACCCAAATAAAAAAGTATTCTGTTTAAAGTGCCCTGGCTGTCTAATCGAATTCGCCCATGCTGGCAGCTCAAAGCGCATTTTGCACTGCAACAAGCCTATTGTCATTATCATGTAGTAGCCTAGGCCTATTGATGTAGCCTTGTGATTCATTTTAATAAAGTCAACCATTTGCTGTTGGAGTTTGATCACAGTGAGAGGTTGTTTTCTTGAATTTCACAGGCTATGAAAGCAACGCAGTACAATAAACTCACTTCCGTCCTTCCTCTCGGCGCTTTCCAGATATCTCGCAGCTTTCAGTAAAACTTGTACATTTTTCAGAAAAGTGATTTGCTCCATGTGGGAGTCTTTGGAGTTGAATACGTCCTCGAAGGCATAATTAGACATCTCAAAATCCTGCTGGTCCGGGAGAGACGCGTCGGAATCAAAAAAGAACTCCTCACTCTTCAAACTTCTTCTTTGCCTTTCGCTTTTGGCCATTTTTGCTTTCAGTTTGTGCCGTGGCGTAGCGCTGAGCTCAGTAAACAACGGTGCAGCTAATGCCAGTGTGCGCCGCTATCGTCTTGTCACAGAGGAGTTCCCGTTCCTATTTTATGAATGCGGAGTCTAATGTGGAGCGCTGGCCAATGTCAGTAGCTGGTGGCGCATGGGAAATGGCCCGGCCCCTCTCCGCGTGAGGATCTCCACATGGTCCCAACGCCAACCCGTTAAGGCTTTATAAAGAAATTATGCTACTACTTATATGATATAGCATTGTAGGCTATAATAACACAATATTACAAAGCAAAAACACATTTACGACCTTATGTCTATAACAGGCTTAAAGTAAAGTGAAATCTGATAAGGCACATTATTTGTGTTAGTGAGTAAATAGAGTGAAACATCTTTTGCTTTAATAAAAACAGACATTTGGAGACTATCTCTGTTCACTGTGGTAGGCTGAAGTAGTTTTATCTTCTCTTATTCACTGTAAACCTTTATCTGAGCTGTTTTTGAACATCACCAAAGTCCATTTTGAACCGGAACATGTCAAAGCAGAGACCTGCACTGGCTGCTGTGATTCTCCCCTTTGCCACTTCAAAGAGCCAGCAGCAGTCCAGACCTGTTTGATGTAAAGTTCACAGGGACACAAACTTTAAAGTCCTACACAGGGGGACTGCTGGAGGTCCTCCCGCCTCTGCTCCCCCTCTCTATGCACTCTGGAAGGAAGGAAACACATTGGATGGTGCTTATGTTGGGATTTTCATAGATGATGATGGTTTTTCTAACAATATTTAATGGATATTAAAAAAAAAAAAAAAAAAATAGCTTGAGAGTTATCGTTGGTCATTTCTTGTGCAGGATGAGAAAATGAAGTGACTGCCATGTCACAAGTTGGACCATTCCAGTCACATGCTGTGGAGAGGGGAGAGAGGAATGCATCAAACAGGGGTGAGCCTGGGTCCCAGTGGGCAACTTTTTGAAGGTATGGTCTTAGGAGGGGTATAGATGTCCTGCAGGCTCATTGCGAGTTACCTCTCCTTTAACACAAACAGGCTGGCCCAGAGCTGCTTTACACTATAATTGTGTCTAAGGAGTCTCTATGGTCTTTCAATTTAAGGCCAACACCCCAAACAACAAGACTATTCTTAGAAAAAGAGACCCTGCATCGACCTTTGGATGGGAGGTGTCAGGAAAGCACTAATTTGTCATACATTTAGTTATTGAAAAGTAGAAAATACACTAAATAACAGAAGAGACAGAGGATTCATTACAGAAATATGCAGGAACAGCTTTTAGCCTTCTCTGTTCTTTTTTCAGCCTTATACATTCTTTGATAAAGTCAATCACACATCACCAATGTGAAATCAGAAAAGCAGAATCCACAGCATCAGAAATGTAGCAGTGGAGTCCCTCACTTGAACTTGTTTTCCAAGTCATTTTTTTTTATGACTCATGACTCAACTTGGACTTTGTGAGAGAATTCACAGTAGGCCACACTGAGCATAGACATTATAATAATAGGAAAACTCTTGGGCCCCCCCTTGAACCTCCACCTTAACGTGGTGGAGGGGTTTGAGTGCCTGAATGATCCCAAGAGCTATGTTGTCTGGGGCTTCATGCCCCTAGTAGGGTCTCCCAAGGCTAAGAGACTAAGAATGGTTCAGAAGCCCCTATGATAAGAAACACAGCAAGACCAGTTACGTCGCCCGGATTGGTGTTACCGGGGTCCCACCCTGGAGTCAGGCCTGGGGTGGGTGCTCGACAGCGAGCGTCTGGTGGGCAGGCCTTCCTCCATGGGGCCTGGCCAGGCACAGCCCGAAGGAGTGATTTGGGGCCAGGTGGGACTCCACCTGACCAATGAGGACTTGGATTTGAACTTGGGCAATGAGGACTTGTGTCTGACTCAGACTCATCCATTAACAGGATTATTTACTGTCACGCCGTACAGTAGCAACAGTGCTTCTATTGCCACTGTATGGCGGAACAATAAATAATCCAGTTAATGTGTGCATTCTGTCTGTAATAAGAACTCAACAGTAGAATTGAGATATAACATAAACAGATGTGATTTCAGCAATATCTGCTAAAAGTTTTGCTTATTACAGATATTTCCCTTGTTGCCTATATTGGAAAACATAACAAGTACCCCCAAATGCACCTTAACATTTTGTAGAGTATTACATTTTGAAAATTACATCTGGCCTGGGAAGAATTGGAGAGACATTTTGCAACATCCCTGAGTCAACACCCGCTATTCAGCCTCTGTGTACTGAAAACACATTAAAAAGACTAAATGAGAATCTGAAATCTTCTGCTAGCCCTGCCGTACAAACTGGAGATACATGGATGCAATAAAAGGCCTCTGTTATAATGGGGTCTTTTTCTTGGGTTATTGCTTTCATTGAGGGCCCACTGACATTTTTGTAAATGCCAGCGATTTACGTCACTCTCTGAGGACTCAACTGGTGGTGTGTTTGTTGGTAATTACACTATGCTCATTATATGCACTCTTCATGAGATGAGTGAAGTAATAACACTAGGGTTTGATAGTGATATTTTGGTGATGAAACACAGCTTATGTTGCTAATGACAAATGCTAATGTGAAACACTGTTCTTTTGGTACCTAACAAAGGCCCATAGTTGCTGGTGTAGACCATTCTCTCAGCAGGCTAAAGACTGATATATAGATATATATTTCTAAACATATCATTGTTTAGAAATGTCTTAACACATTATTTTTTCTCACACTGTTCAAGTGGCGTTTGGATTTGGCTATGACACTTTCACCTTTACTGTAACTAAACCTTCAGCTTCCTCTTACAACACCTGCCCTTTTCACCTTACCAAAGTCGATGTCTCCACTTCAACTGCAAGAGGGCAATTACTGTAAGTATTTAAAATTACAACATGCATTAATGACACTGGGAGTGAAGCATGTGAGTGTCATCCTCTCCAATAAACCAGGCTCTCGTCATTTGTCTTTGCTGATGTCCACTGCTGTGCTAACAAGGCCTATGAAAAAGCTGCTCGTCTTAACCTCTATGTCCTGTCCTCATTGCCAACAATAGCTATTTGTTCTCTGTGGGAGGTCAGAGTTAACCACACAGATGCTGAATGCAAGGCCTGGCCGCTGTAACTCTTCTCTCCTGATCAATTCCTGTATAGTCTGCATGTGAACCAGCCCTACTGTTTTACAGATTTGCAAATCCAGGGATTAGCCAGCTATCACCACAACAAATAGCTATCTTTCACCATGTTTTGATGTCATTATTTACTGAGCTAATGCAAAGCAGTGGCGAGCTTGTACAGGTGTTGTTGCATAATTGCAGGGTGAGAATGATGCTTTAAGTTTCAGTTACTGACCCCATGTTGACTCCATGTGTGTGCTGTGTGCGTATTTTCCCAAGGACCCAAAGCTTTGGTCCTAGTGCTGTGTCAGAGTTTTTTAAAGGAAAGATAGAAATCTGCCTCACATTGAGATTGTTGTCCTCGCTTTCCTATGTTTGGTTTTAACTGCGCAGCCACTTTGGACTTCCTGAGAATTATCTTTGCTGCAGGATATTCACAGCCCTTCCTTGTGATATGGTATCAAAACAACACATTATAAAACATGACCACGCCTTGTTCCCCAAATCATCCGTACTACAACTACTACTACTATCACCGACACTACTACCACTACTACTACTACTACTACTACTACTACTACTATTATTACTACCAGCACCACTACTACTACTTCGGCAGCTCTCATTGCCACTCTCACATCCTGTTCCAGCTTTCCCAGAAATAGTTCTTTATTTAGATACACCTCAGAACACACTGGATAATAGGATAAAGGGTGGGCTAAACCTGTTTTATGACAGAGGGTTAGAGCCCCTCCCCAAACCCCTGGCCCATGGCTCTGTCTGATTATTGTTTGCTTCTGTTCCCATGCTTTGTCATCTGTTGACAATTGACACGATAGGAGAAAGGAAAGAGCCTTTAAGCAACACATGTACCCCACCACACGTGTCCACGGTTGGGTACTACCATCCAAAGAGAAACAAAAAATAGCCTGATGGTGGTAGTTGAAGGGAGACATAAAAACAATGAGTTGTGTATCATGTTAAAGGTGTACTATGTAACTTTTTAGTAGAGAGTCCGCTAACCTGGTTGTCTCCATGGATATGTTATCGCTTTGCCTGGAATATATAGTATGGCATTAAACGTTTTTATCTTGCATTTATACAGGTGTTGTTCATACCACCTACTGTGAGCATGGTAGCCTCTCCGCAGATCTGACCTGTCACTTGGCCTGGTTGCCTGCTTGGCCTGGTTACCTGCTTATCATTTCAGGTAGAGCAATAATGTTACGTAGTGCCCCTTCTCTAAAACTAAAGACAGAAGAAAATGTATCTTGGGGAAGCTCCAAAAATATTACATTTTTTCTTCAATAGTCTTTGAGTTCATTTTGAAAAAGCACCAGTGTCTTGATGTCTACATTCTCCAAGTACGTCTTGTCATTCAAAATATTAATTATACATTTCTACCTTCTAAACATGTTGTCTACATTGGACACACAGTCTGTTTACCTATAGAAGCCCATCATTTCACCGCACAGACAGCTGTCTCCGAGTCTCCATGAGAAGGCGTGGCACTGGCTACCGTACATGTATAAATGAACCCTTACTCTAGTAGTGTGTCTAATGTGGGACCCTGCCAAATTAGTCGGGAGGGCCTCAGGCCGTTCTCTGTCTCCTCTGGAAATTAGAGAGAAAGAAAACAGAGAAGAGTGAAGAGGAGTGGGTGTCGGTGGGACAGGGTGTACAGACAGGCCCTGCAGGTTCACTGAAATAATGACTTCTTTTGATAGACTAACAAGAAGCTTAACCGCATTTACAATTTATGTGACTAATGATAAGTTAGAATGGAGAAAATAGCTGTGAATATTACGTCTATTTCTGTGTTAGACATATATGAAACTGTCACCAAATAAACAGATATCCTTGCATAAGTCGTAGTTTATCATACATGTTTAAAGTTAGGGTTGTCAGTTTTATCATATAGCTTTGAATAATATAATGTATTTTGTAGAAAATGAAATGTCCTATGCTTATGAAATCTTATTATGTAATAAAACAGCTCAGACCTTTTCAAACATTGGTTCAATAATTAAAATAGATTGTGTTCTCCAGCTTAAATATGTAATACTTTGAAATATTCACTGCAATTTGAAGCTTAATTATATAATGTAAAATACAAGTGTAATTGTAATTCCAACACATGCATAAAAATGTGTATATTTTTGCAAAATTGTTCAGCTCTAATAGGTAGATTAAGACCACTAGTTATAGTTACTGTAGGGTTATTCTATTTCAAGTTTTTTTGCTCTATTGTTTTATTAGCTGTTTGCACTGGGCTCTCCTCTCTGGTCCAACTGCATGAGCAGTCTTGGACCTCAGGGAAAAGGAGGGAAAAGGAGGGAGGAAAAGGAGAAGACATGAGGGATGTGTTACTGGGAATCAGCCACTTTCACGCTGACTTCCTGTTGTCACCGCTCCTATTTCCTGTCTCGGAGGAATGCCTTTCTTCTTTTGCCCTAACACAATTCACAACTTTTGTTTTGTTTGTTTCACAGTTTCTTCACAAAAAGCAGGTTGTCAAAAGAAATACTGTAGAGGGTTTTTTTTTTCATCAAGACCTAGAAACTTTAAAACACAGAACCACTGGATGTGTGTATATGTTTGTGTATATTTGGCAATTGCAATTTACAGACTGCAGCCTGTTACAATAATTACTATAACAACTTATCATGCAATATGTGAAAGCTGGAACAATACAGTATAATTCGGGGCTCAATATTTATCAGGATCTTTTCTGGAGTACAGTATGATAATAGTTGATTTGGGGTATTTTTGTTGTAATACAATAAGATTTGAGCTGTAGAGGGTTGAATAACTAACTTCTGTGGCTAATCATTGGTTCATTCTACTATTTACGTATTGCAGCTCAGGCCTTTTAATGATATTATCTATTTAAAAACGGTTTACTGGAATTATCTTGCGTTATTGTTATTTTGCCAGTGGCTTAAAGTAGTTTCAATATTACAGTTTATCGCAGTATTTCTCTGTAGCAATATATCGTGCTTCAAAATTTGTTATAGTGAAAGGCGCATTTATGTATTTAGCTAGATACTGTATGCACATAAAACATGACAATGAGAGTGACTGGACCAGATTTGCTCATAATGTTTGGCACTACAGCCAAAGCGCACCTTGCATTCTAGTGTTGTTTACTCTATAACCCCTAAATTGTATAACTTCTAAACTGGAGAACTACACCTCTGTGGCTCTGACTTAAAGTGCCTATGACAGGTTAGACTACTCATTTTACTAAAACACAGTTAAGGTTAAGATTTTTCCAAAACATTCACACTTGTTTTTCCAATTTAGCCATTTTTTAGATTTTAAATTTTACTTCCTGGTTGGAAATTGTGACATCATCCTAGGGAATTCAGTTCATTAGAAAAACTCCTCTAATGAACACAGAAATTATTGTCTGACAAATACAAATATAAGAAAACACCTTTGAAATAATGTTTTAAGTATGAGAAAAATAGTTTCTTATATGTAAATTGTGCCGAACTTCTCGTGTGATGTCATCGATATGTTCTAGAAAGCTCTACTTCCTTTAATTTTCAACATATTTTTCAACCTTTCTTCACAAATTGCTGCTGGATGGATTGGTGTAAAACTATAATTTATATTTACAATAGTTATAATCTCACCAAAATCTGTCATACGCACTTTAACCTCCTCCTTCTGCCTTCTGTTTGGAGAATAGACCTCCATCATGGGCGTCTGGCTGCCCTGCAAGTGGGGCACCTTTCTTTCTTTCTTTGGGCCCTTGCTTGATTTCATTATTTGTATTACTGGGAGACTTCCACCATGGCAATCCCATTAGAGTAAGACTGAGCCCATGGAGAGGGAGTGCCGCCTGCAGAGTGTGGCTGTGTGCGGGTGTGTAGCGCATACACAGAGATAAAGGCAACCATTTAACTTAATTGTTAGGGCATAGATTTGGAATGTCATATCATTACTTTGGCTTTGTAAGGTGCCTTGGTATTTACATATCATTATATCTGTGGCTGTGTGTTTTGTCTGCATTGTACTTTTGCATAGATACTGTATGTTGCATCCTTATATTGTACAACTTAAATATTATTCACAAGGAGGCCCATGATTATTTAAAATGAATGACTTTATGTAGGCTAAATTAAACTGAGTTCATATTTAACCATGCTAGCTCATCAGTTTTCACTTTACACTGGGCACATTCATTAGTAAATACCTGCAGTAAGTTTATGCAGTAACTATATTTAAACTGTTGTGTTTGTCTCTGTCAGATTCTCACCCTGGGGACCACAGAAGATGAGAATTAAACAACTTTTTGTTGACAGAACACTTATTTTGCAGGTGTGATATTTCATACTGCCTTAAATCAGGTGACAGAAACCAAACCATATGGGCGGAGAGGAGAATGGAGATTAATTAGTTGAAACTCATGCTTGAGTATTCCTCCTCTCTCTGGGATAGTCTGTGGCGGCGCCTGCTGATTGAGAATTATTGGGGTCTGAATGTATGTTAAAAGGTCGCTGTCTAATCCAATTATCTTGGATAAACAGGGGCAAAGCATTTGTCCTGTAAAGGCTAAGACTCAAACGAGTTATTTAAAGGGGAGGTTTCAGCTCAGACCATGGAGGTTTTCATATAAACTACTCAAACTGTCTGATTCAGTGCTCTTTTGTTCCCTACATGGTAAATACTTCAGTAGGTTAAGTTATAGCCTATAGCCCCTATTAGGGCATGTCCAAGAGAAATATCTGAACTGATTTGCTAATGTCCCTATAGCACAAGCTCATGACCAGTAAATAGGACAAACACTATATGGTCTGTAGAAACTCTAATCTGGTAAATACATGTGTTGCCTCTCTTTACATAAACAGACCCCTCCTATGTAAATGTATAGCTGCTAAATGCATAAACTTAATCCTTCCACTGTGCTGTCAGCAAAATAAATGCACTATCTGCATCTAACTGTACATAGACTGTACACACAGTGTTCCTGTTACATGTAGACACAAATTAAACTTGCAAAATCAATTAAGTATATATATTTATGTATCAACAATAAATATATATAATATAGACATTCTAGGAAAACATCTTATTTATACTTGTCTAAATTCCAGTGAGTTCCAGATTATTATTTTTAAAAGGCCCATATTACGCTGTTTTCTATCTATGGTCTATGTTACAATGTTGTTTCCTTATCACAAACATACCTGGAGTTGTGGTTTGATTCATTCACACATGTTTAACACACAAACCCTGCATACTTAGGCTGAATTCTTCTCTCAGAAAACACTCTGTTCCACTGTATGAGGTCATGAGGTAATATAGGAAATGCTCCACTGTATTTTTAAACTACATACACCATCACTAGAATCATTTGGATGATTTCAGCCCTGGAATTGCCAGTCTCTACTGAAATGAAGATGAAAAGTAGCTGTTAATGTGAAAACTACCACTTTCTGGCATTACAAGGTGGAACAGAGCATTTTGAACTTTGGAGATGTAGACAGGGTTACAATAAAGGGTTACTCCAACATGTGTGAATGAAAAAAACACAACTTTGTTTTTGCTGAAGAAACATTATAACATGGCTTAAAGCTCACAAGTACCCATTTTGTGCATATACCCTAAATTTGTCAGTGGCTCAGTTGGAAGAGCAGCTCCCATCTATGCATAGCGTTGTTGTGTCCGTGGGAAAAACACAACATCCAGGTTTCAGTGATTGGTGGTGATCAGAGAGATTAATGATGAGAATGATGGGGACTGAATGAGTAATAGTGTACAGAATCACTTTTAGAATCTTGTCTATCTTATAAATCAATCAATAATTTCCGAGTATTTAGGATTAAATCATTACATGTTGCTTGTTACTAGTAAATTGTAGAGGAAATAAAGTGATATTAGTGTCTTTCTTCTTTGTGTTTCTGGGTCGGTCAACAGCAAGGCCTCAAGCCCACAGACTCCTCTCCCAAAAGTAGGTCTTCCATTGAGCCTCTGGGACAAAGGGGTGTTGTGGGGCGAATGGGGCAAAGAACTGGGGGTTGAGGGGCCCAAGATGGTACCAAGCAAAGTAGTAAACACACACATTTATTTTGAATAGCTTTGCATGCAACTTTTTTTTTTATATTATTTCTGTTATGGAGTCAGTATGGTCTTCAACAAAACAAAATCTCATTTATGGATTTTTTATAAACACTTAGCATAATATTTCTTTTAGACACACTGTCATTTATCCAGAACTGGGACTGAGTTTAAGCCAAAATAGCGCAGTCTAAGTTCCTGAATGTATTGCTGTGAATGTATGTAGTGGTGTGCAGATTAGGATTTGGCCTCCTCTCCTGGCTCTTCTGATAGGTCGTCTAAGGTCCAAGTGCGTGTCCCCATTGAACATCTGTGTTGTATCAAAAGATCTACGCTTTTGTCTATTCATCCTCACTCTCATAGGCTTTGAATGGCGATTTGATTTTTATTGTTCAGCCTTCTGGTTGTGAACCCTGTTCCCTGATATTTACACAAGAGGTTTTTAATGACACTGCAAAGTAATATGGATATGTGTGCATTTAAACTCAATTCATACTGTTTGTTGGGAGAGAGAAGTTCTTCTTCTTTCTCTCCAAACATGCATCTTCAAAGGGGGGAGGCTGGTGTTTTTATTCTGGCCAAAAATGTCTGGGCAGAGACAATGAGCTATGCGAACAATTTGGCCAAGTCAATTGGCAACTCCCAGGGAAGTCCAGCCCCCTTTTGTGTATCAACAGGAGGGAACAGTGGAGAATAGGATATCTTAAAACTTTACTTATAAACCTGTTGCTTTATCTAATATTATAATATAATCTGTATAGAGTTTTGTATTTCAAGTATAACATTCAAGTATAATACAAAAAAGTCGTAATCAACTTTAAGCTATACTCAAGTATTCTATGCTTGAATAAACTGAATGTTGAATGTTATCTGCCAGATGAAGTTAAAAATGTACATTGTTGAGTGAGAAACAGTGCAAACAAGTCATTGCAAAAACCTATCTATCTGTATTGTGAAAAGCTCATTGGTTGAGTTTACATTGTTGGTAAAGTAACCATTTTTAGGTACTGGACTGTAGTAGAGCGCTTGGACACAGATTTTGTTGCGTTGTACTCAGATGGTCTTGTTCAGCATTTAAAGATCTCATTGCAGTGTGTGCCCCTTCTTCTGTTTGTCCAATCCAAAAAGCAGCCCCCTCTGTAGACAAAGGGCGCAGATGGCTGGGCCCTCCTTGGGTTTTCAGGGTGGGGTCCCATGAGCAGACGCCTGTGAGAGGAGCACCGTGCCCCCCCACCGAGTTCATTTCAGTTCCCTTCTGCAGAGACGACAGACAGGGGGCCCTGCTTATAATAAGAAGGGCTTAGCGTCTCCCCCCGAAACAGCCCAACGCCTCCTCAGGACTGCCCCATGACCCTTGGCCCTCTGCAGGTCACATGCACAGCTACAGAGGTGGGAGGAATGCCAATGCAGGCCGAATGCACAGGGAGGGACAACAGTGTGACTGGGGCATGTCAAGTGTGTGGTTAGCACACTTAACTTTTTACCATCAGACACACATTTTTATAGTTTGAGTAGTTTCAAGTACTTGTTTTCATTTTTCCAAATCTGACTCATGTGTGATTTGTCACAAGTGTTATTTTGGTTGTTTTTTTACACTTCTTCTTCTCCAAGTTTATTTATCTTGGCTTAGGATTGTTACTAATAAAAGTACCTTGTTATGTGTTTAATCTTGAGTTTCTTCTAAGTGCACAACATTATGCATATCATGTCAATGTATAATAAGACCTAATAATATAGTATAGTATAGTATAGTATAGTATAGTATAGTATAGTATAGAATGAGACCTAATAATACTGTAATAGTATTATCAAAACACTAAGTTGTTTGCTGTGTTCATTGTTACAGCAAATAACATGATTCATATTGTGTGATTTTTCTTATTGGCTTTATGTTGTATGCCCTCCCTCTGTGAAAATATCTACAACAAAGTAAATTGGTAAATGTAGAAAATACTAATATGTTTAACAACTAGGCAAAAACGTGAATTGACCACAGACTGCCTGGAGTCAGACCTTCTCTGCTGTTATCTCCCCAGCTCCTACACTTGACTGCGTTGCTTTGCTCTCATCCGTTCCTGATAGCATGTTTTCATTTCAGAAGATACAGTCAGTGCTGTTGAATAATAAGGTCAAGGTGCCTGTGATTAGCTGGGAGTCCGTGTTTTGGCTCCATCACAACATAAGGCGGACTTTCCCTAAGCATGGTTTGATTAAGGCCAGTATTCGATGGAGGATAATCTGCGGGCGATTATCTGTGCGAGATAGGAGCCAGAGACAGTGCGCCACATTCATAATTCCTATGTAATACACAGCACTTAGTCCATGTGACCCAATGACCCACATCCAGTCTTGTAGATGGGGGAGTGTATATTGTGATTCTGAAAGGCTTACAATGGCTTATGTGGAGGGACCTGAGGCACAGTGAGACGCTTGTCAGACCACTCCTGATCCAGGGGATTGGACCACAATGTGAGCTTTATAATTGGGAGACGGGAGTGGGATGGACGTGGGCTCGCTGGCAGCTGTCCCATGCACTGTACACAAAATAGTAAGGAGAAGAAAAAAAGAGGGGGGGCTGTTGGCAAGTGTAAGTGTGTGTGATAAAGGCAGAAAATGTGGTTTGTTTGGCAAAAGAGGGTATGTATTGTATATGCAGTGCAGCGTGCCAGTGGTCGAAAAGTAAAGTAAATGCACAGTGTAAAATGCAGATACAGTTGCAGTCATATATCTTGTATGGTAAAGTGTGCAGGTGCAGTAGTAGTAGTACACAGTAGCATAGTCATAGCACTGATAACAGAATTGGTAGTCATTATGAGTAATTTGTGTAAGTCAAAGTAAGGCATGTTTTCAGGATTCACTTGATAATACACACTGAGAAAACTAAAATATGAACTGCTAAGATAGTGTAAGAGTCTTGTCATTTCAGAACACATTTATAGAGGTCAAGATTACCTATTTAACAAGCTTTCTATAACCTAAATTACTATTATTGATTTTGCAATTAGATAATTACAACACTTCAAATTGTGATTTTGTTTACTATATATTGTGCAGGCCCAGCCAAAAGTAATTTGCACTTCTTGTCTTGAGTAAAAAGTCATTTTTAGTTTTATTGTATTCTGAAGACACACTGGTATTTACAGCATAAACCTCAAGTGTGTGTTTGCTTACTAGTTAATTCAATAGTTAGCCAAACCAGTTTCTGCATGGTCCAGAAGACATATGAAACTTTAATGCATATAAAGCCTAGATGCCAATTGTGTCACTTGCTGCATGCCTAAACACAGTAAATGCATTTGTGTGTCTACAATATAGTGTCCAGTCTTTGTGGAGTTGGAGGGATAAACGAGGGCTTGTTTTCAGGCAGTGTGCTTGAAAACATTGCATGCAATTAGTGTGCGGGAGTGCACAAGAAAAGGTTTTGTGTTCAGCAGTTGTAGGCTTCAGAGTGGATAGTAGCGTTATACAGTGGCTAGTGGGCGGGGGGTTTTAATGTCCCGTGAGTGAATAGAGGTCAGTCTGACTCCTGAAAAGTAAAGGCAGGACATGACAGAGAATGAGTCTACCAGCATTGTGTAATATAGGACCCTTAATCTTAAGAAACTCATATGCAGTAATTTAGCAAAATGACCAAAATAAGTGCACAGCAAATTTCAACTGCAGCTGTTTCGCTAAGACATTAACTTGCTAATGCTTTTAACTTAATTAGTGTCTATTTGCTTAAGTGACACGTAACAACAGAAAGTCTGAGAAAGAATCAGCTACAGGGCGTGGTGCATCAAAACCTACATAGAGATGTGTGTAGTACATTATACATAGATGGACTCAGGGGAGTTGCATCAGACAGAGCAGGAGGAAGTGAAGGGGCCCTTTCTGGGGCCATAAAGAGTAGTCCCCTGTGCCAGTCTGGTCTTTTGAAGTCACTACATACATGTATTTAGAATAGGCTATTAACACTGTAGAGCAGCATACATTTATAGTGCACAGAAAAGTTTCCACATATGTTTAAATTATGAAATCTACAGTGAAGGTATCATGAAAACAAAACAGATGACTGAAAACAGAATATGGACTATGGCACAATATAAAATGATTTAAAATGCACTTTCATGCACTTTGTTTAGAGGTGCACTATGTAACGTTTTGGTTGTTTCTATGGAGATGTCATTGCTCTCCCTGGAATGTTCCACAGTATGACATTAAACAGCTCTACCTTACATTTATTCAATTACAGGTGGTTTTATAGCTCAAAAATACCTAGAAAAACAGGCATTCTGACTGTGAGCGAGGTTGCCTCTCCACAGATCTAACCTGTAACTTGGTCTGTTTTTTGTCTTTATTAGGTTTAATACCATTCTGTGAAACATTCCAGACAATGCAATAACATCTCCACTGATAAAAGCATTTGACGAACCGTCTACCAGAAAAGTCACACAATGCACCATTAAAGCTGCACATTTATTTGTTCTATGTTACTAAGAACTGTGATCCATGTTGATCCATATTTAGTCCTCTATAACTCTGTGTCCCCCCTCCTCTCTTTCTTTCTTTCTTTCTTTCTTTCCATGTGTCTTTAGCAGGAGAGCTGTCGCAGGGGACTCACACTTGCCTCACCCCTCCTGAGATTCTGTTCTTGTTGTCATTCTCCAAAATCTCTGTGGGCCACGAGCAAACAGGAAATCCACCAGAAACCCCACCACCACTTCCACCTGTACTGCACAGATACTGATAATGTGGTCTGATAACATGGACTGAAGCAGAGCATTCTCAACATGGGGCGTGCTTTTCGAGACAGCAGGAAGGTGCCCATGTTGTTTTTCAGTAATCCGTTTTTAATATCAGGTTTGGGGCAAGTGGGTAAAGGAGAGGGAGAAGGAGGGAAGGAGAGAGGAGAGAGGAGACAAAAGAGGGTTTGGGGCCACACAAAAAAGATTGGCAGCTCCCACTGGTACGATAGTGTGTCTGTGTGTACATAACAGCTCAAGTGAAGGAGATGAGTACTTAGGCTAATTCTGCTGTTGTAAAGCCAGCCATACAAGTCAAAAACATGCTTTGACTTTCCTTTTCAAAATAAGAAGTTGATCCAAGAAAACTGTAACGTGAGGCTTTAAGTGTCGTTTGAGGACATCTGTAGATATGTTTTGGTTGTTGACTGGAGACAATAGTAACTGAAACTAGTCAGAACTGGTTGTAATCAGCTGGTGTGACGAATGACTTGCCAAAAGGGAAACAAGTTTCATTTTAAGTAAATTCATGCCAGCTTTGTAACACATTGTTAAAACCAGATTTTTATTCAACAAGAAACAACATAACATTTATAAAATAACATTTATTTGCACTCACTGTAATGTTTAAGACTTTGTTATATTTGAAAGGTGTAGTCAGATTTTCTTCTTCATGATCGAAAAACAGCTTGAACAGTGATAATAAATGAACTATCATACACATAGAGAAAACAAATGATACTTTTGTGTTAAAGATGCACTATGCAACTTTTCTGGTAAAGGGTCTGCCATGCTTGTTTCTTTGGAGATGTTATTGTCTTGCCTGAAATGTTAATTTATTCAATTACAGGTGATTTATTACTCAAAAACACACATTCTCTCCACAGATCTGACCTGGGACTTGGTCTGGTGGTAGCACATGCTTGTTTCTACATCAATAAAAATAAAAGGAAAAAAACTCCGTTGACCAATGAGCTCCTTTGTTTAACATGCTTCACGGAAAAAAACAAATCTAATTGTACGTATCATGTTTGGGCTTGAGACACAAAGGAGGGCGTGAGGAGCAAAATGATATCAATGTGTATAAAAATATAGAGAGGTATCACTCCGGATTCGTCAGGCAATTTGAAAACAGCTCTAATGTTTTTACTGAAATGTAGAAAAACACTTTATTTTGAAACACTCCCTGTACATTTTAGTTCTTCCAGTTATTATCCAAACTCTGTCATCCTAAAAGTCCCCACTGTGCAGTAGCCTATGCACTCTCCCTGATAAGAGACAGAAAGATGAGCGCTCACTCTCACACATTTATCAGTGTCACTTAGCTGGAGAATGGCCTCACATTAGCGTTCCATTGTAGAAACAGGGCCTGACACAAAGAGCAGGACAGGCCCACGAGACTCTCCTCACAGTAGCTTGGTTGTACCTTATTGACCCACTTTATGGCTGAGGCACCCTTTTTTTTAAAGAGGTGCCCCCCCCCCCCTTGCTGCTCGGGCCACTACAGGGTGTGGTGAGGAACACGGGATGGCAGAAGAAGAGAAAAGAGGAAGCACACTCTTTCACTGTCTCAGAGAGCTATTGTCTGACAAGCATGTATTTAAGTCTCTTTCTGGCGCCCCCTGACCCTGGTATTTAGCACAGGGGTGATATATGACCGTGCAGCACAAACCACACATGTGCATTATTTATCTAGCAGGGGTCGGAACTGCTGCTGTGGCGGGAGGTCAGGTGAGAAGGGAGAGCGGGTCAAATAGCTGCACCCAGACATATGACTCATCACTGCATGTGTAGACCTAAACCTGACCAGCACAAAATTACATCATTACAACATTGTCTACTGTATAGTGTACGGTATGACAAGGTTTATAAATGTGCAGTGTCTTATGAACTAAAGAAGCCATGGGTGTGTCATTTTAGATAGATCCAATATACAAAATAAAAACAGGAGAAAAACCTCTGAATGTTTTGATCAGAAACCATAAGTAAAACCTTGTATCAGTGGTTCCTAAACTGTGGTGTGTGTACCACTGGTGGTACACAAGCTCCTTCTAGTGGCATTTAGACAGCTCTTCAGATTTTGGGCTTGAAGTAGGCCTACATTTTATACATTTTTTAAATTGTTGTCTTCCTTTAATTTCTTGGTTATAACTACTATGGGCATGATCTAGTCCACTTTTAGACCTGGAATAGTTGCATTATAGACCTGGTTTAGATCTTGTGCTCAGAAAATCAAATATTTACATTGGTGGTACTTGGTGTGAAATATTTGAGAGCCACTGGCCTAGAGTGTCCTGCTCAGACCAGAGCAGAAGTTTACAATGCATTTATATAAAATCTGACTTTGAAGTTTGGTTATATCTCCTAATAGAGTTTTCATGCTGTTCAGTAAAAATAACTTATATTTTTACATATCTTACATATTTTCCACTAGTGTTCAGTAACAAGTACACAAGTGTGCGTATAATTAGTCAATAATAACATTTTGATATATCAGATTAAGCAATTTCATTATGCAGTGTACAAACCATAATGCTAATAAACCATGCAAATCTAAAACCCCATAAATCACCAAGTTAAATTACAGTTATAAAGTAGGTTCACATAAGAGTGCATTGAAATGAAAGCAACATTGTGCTGCCTTTACCATATCCCACCATTAATTTTTCATGTTTGCCATTAGGAGTTCACTTGGAGGATCTCACAGCAGCAGCTGCAGTAGCAGTAGTAGTAGTAGTATTAGTAGGAGTGTGAGATTCAACCTGATGTGGTTATAACACAAGGGGGAAGTGTCTGCTCAATTAAAACAACATGTGGGAAGAGTGTGAATAATACAACAGAGAAACAGGTTCAAGTACCCCAATCTGTGCCAGTCCATTGTGTTGCATTGTGTGGCATAGTCGCTAACAGCCTAGCCTACTATTGAATTATTATTTGTTTAACGTTATCATATACTGTATACCATAAACTAAACTGTTGTTACGTTTTTCCCAGTGGCTTCAAAAATTGGTACCGACAGTAGCTCAGTACGAACAGTGTTTGTCCACTGAACTGAAGGTTAGCGGTTCGAATCCAGCTCCCACAGATGAATGCTGTTACTATGTTCTCGGGCAAGACACTTAACCTACCTTGCCCCCGGTGTCTGTGTACACTGGTGTATGAATATGTGAGTGAATGGGTGAATGGTTCCTTGATGTAAAGTGCTTTGAGTGCCTTGAAGGTGGAAAAACGGTATATAAAAATGCGACCATTTACCATTATTAATCTCACAAGGTGCGATTCATTCAAACGCAAACCCTAACAAATGGGTTACACATTTCTCTAATGTTTCTGTTGTATTGCCACATCCTTAGTTTACACTCAGTTTTAATCCTGCTATTCCCTCATTTTAATCTAATTCAGTGTGGAATATTTTGAATTGAGTCCTGGCTCAGTTACGGTATTGTGTGTGAGATGTCAGAAGTTTCAGAACCACTGTATGGACAATATAATTAATTTAGTGAAATGTTCCCACCCCTTATTACACCATGATCACACTTCATCATGTGCCTTCATCATCTTCAATAGCGGGCTTTAGATGTGACTCAGAAAGCTGAAGTCAGAGCATCACTTTGGCTTCTGTGCGTCTTCCTTCCTGGATCCCTGCGCTATGGCGATAAGGAGGTCAAAGGGTGCGGCTCGTGTGAAGGGCCTGACGGGGGGCTATAGATCACCCCTGAGTGACCATAACCTTTCCTTGTTTCTGCTGAGAATGCACAAACACAGCAGTCTATCACTTCGAACCCACCTTTACAACTGGCGCTATTAAAAACAAGGACATAAGTCTGATATGTAACAAGACAGAAATGGAAATTTTCAAATCTAATTATTTTTTAATTGTCTGGTCTAGCTATTGAACACTTGATGAGCAAAGGGGAAATAGGACGCTATTGATCTCACATGCCGGATTAGATTTCCAATAGCAAATAGGATCCAGGTCTCTTTGTACAATGGGAGGAGTATGTGACAGAGTGCCCTATATATATCCCATAGCAGGGAGTCAATAGCCACAAGAACAAATGATACTGTGGCTAACGGCGATCAGGGTTAGCGCTAGCTCTCAGCAGTCTCTAGCTTGTCACATGGAGAACTTAATTGTAAGATGGGACACAAAGATATACAGTTGATGGGAGATCCAATATGGAGTGATGTCAGTAAGGGCTAGACAGTTCACTACATACAGTATATAATAACCTTTTTCACTATCATCAGCCTATGCCTCCTTTTTTCAGTGATATGGTTGTAGCTTGTTTTGGCTACATTTTACATCAGATGCCTTACCATGAAACATATCTTTATTTTCATTTAGGCCTAAAATGGCAAAAGTGAAAGTGATAACATGGTGACTCCTCATGATGGCATTGATAGACTGTCATTAAAGTATTACTTGGACCAACACCCAAACCATGGATTTGATTGACACATGGCCAGATTGTGGTACAAAAGTCATTATTTTGATAGACTGACTTGGCTTGTACAGACCATGACCTTTGCTGTTGGGTGACTGTAGCTATATATCAACGGGCACGAGGAAACTACTTCCTCATGCCGATGAAAACAGATGGGTTGGCCAACAGGGTTGGCAGTGGACTACACTGAAATTATACAGTCAGGTTTCATTAGTCCAAAGTGTTTCTGACATTTATTAGTCTATGTATCTTCTGGTGTCTAAGTGGAGATGTTATTGCTTTTCCTGAATGTTCCACATTATGGCATCATGCAATCTATTTTATCTTTATTCAGTTCTTACTGTGATATATGAATGCATGTTCCACAGTATGGCATTAAAAGCATCTATCATCATGGAGACAAGGAGGTGGCAGACCTACGTAAGTGTAAAATAAATGCTGTTTTTATTGCACACCCCCAGTTGCTCTCAGTGTCCTTTGTGCAGAGACAGGTATTCTCTGTGACAAACTGAAAATGCCGCAGGAATTAATGTCCAAATGCATCTGGATCCTCTTTTACAGGTTACACAATAATTCTCAGAACAAACAAAGTGCATTGTGTGTAATCTGAGTCATACATTTACAAACATGTGGAGTGGCAAAATGGCTTCAGTTGTTACAATAGTTATATAGAGAGAAATTAAATAAATTTAAAAAGGGTACTTAGACTCGACATGGATTTTCCCTTGTATGTGTTTTTTTTTTCTTATTTCGAAAGAAGAAAAAATGTGATTTAAGATTTGATGATGGTCTACTTTTCATACTTGGACAAATGGTTTAAATTTCAGCTTTTATGAAACATGCATAACAAATGTAGCCACATCTGGGCACAATAAATTATGATTAGTCCTGGATTACAATGGACAATGTCAACTGCTGGTGTGGGTGGTCCTGCGCATGGGTCAGACCTGACTGACCCCTCTGTTGTTTATCAAGGCGTAATTCGCTCTGTTGGCGTCTGGTCATCGCCACCCTCCTCATGAGAGCAGAGAGGCTGTAGACCGCCATGTCCTGGGATGGATCAAGGGACATGGGTGGGTGCTCGTTAGGTGGGTGCTCTTTGGGTGGGGCCTGTCCTCAAAAAAAGACCTATCATAGTTCATGTCCTCCCCTGGCCGGACCATCCATCTGGACACAAGTGCGTTCATTGTTGTGACATTCCCAGCGTGGGGTTGTCTGCTGCGAGCGAACCGGAGTGGGCCTTCATCACCCCCTAAATACTAACCATAGCTTTATAAAAGAAGCCCCATCGAGTCTTTCACACAAATAAAAACAAATTGTGCATTGTGCTACCGTGTAAGTTTTTGTAGGATCTATTAGTATGTAAGGAAGAGTTACATATAATGGGAGCTGAAGCTTTATTGATCCAACTGTAATTTCCTCCACAGCAATCAATAGCCTCATCTCTTGTATTATTTGTCTTGTCGCATACAGAATATTTACTGAATGAACATAAACTAATCAAGTTGCCACACAAGGAGAGCTCACTTGAATCAAATGGATGCATACAGTATAATGTTTATTTTTAAATGCTTAAAATGCATAAGATAAAACACAATGCAACTTGTCATTCAATTTTAAAATATCCATAAAAAAAAAAAATCAAATGCAGAATAACAGGGCTGGATGCAATAAGTACTATTATATATAGACACATAAAAGAGACAAAAAAAAGTAATATATTTCATTGGACAACATTGACGAGATTTCCCCATTCAAAAATATATTATAATATTTTGTTTTGAATTGTTAAGTGCCATAGCAACGGTACAAATTATTCATTATTCTAAAACCCATAGATGAAAAGTTGACCATATTTTCATGCACTCAGAAATGTCTCTCTACTTTTCTCTGGCTGGAGTGCATGTTTTATATTTTATCCCAACACATGATTGAAAAGTTTAACTTTCTGTAAACAGTGAGGCTTCAAATATGTTTTAATCACTTGGAATGTGTGATTTACAAAGTTGGCATTTTGGTGTGTGTTAAGCAGCACTGTAGCACATATTCAGAAATATTATAAAACAGGAAGTAATTAAATCTGACATCTACAGATTGTCTTGGTTTTTTGACAGTGCAGGCATTTTTTGATGCCTGACAAAGAACAGCATTGGTCTCCTGCAGCCCTGTGAAGCTTGACTACCCATGAATCAACCTGATATTGTTGGAAATGTAACCCATTGGCACATTGTGTGCCAGTGAGTGGGACATTATGTCATAGACTGTATCACACTAAATGTTTTGCATATTGTTGTTGTTTTCCATTTAAGTCAAGGCACATCGGCTGCTGAGACAGGTCCAGTTGCCTGGTTACGGGCACAAGACGCCATATTTCAGTTTGATGACCAGCATGAGTCAATCACATTTGGATCATCTGCCTCCACTTGAACTCCTCTGCACCATTTATACACTCATATCTACTAGTCTTCCTCTTCTCTTTGATCTTCCTCTTTGCCTCCTATATCTCCTGTTTCCATGGTGTTATTGTTTTGCATGGAAAGTTCCACAGTAGGACAGTAGTGTTCTCTGTTTTGCATTTATTCATACAGTGTTTTTTATTTCTCCATAATACTGTGAAATGACCTGTAACTTGCACTACCTGTTTAGCCTCATTTCACCGATCTTAAGTGATCTGTATGGTCCTGTTTGAAGGGTCCCAAGCGGACCGCTGGAGGTGATGTGACTTATATGTTGATCTGACATGCTTCTCCTGTTTATCGATACATGCATTTAATATTATAATGCAACTAAAACTAGAAAAAAAACAATGTATTACACAAAGAGACACTAACATGATGCATAGTGGCGCAGCTAAGTAATTGTAGTTAAAGCTGACAATAAATCAGAAGTAGTTTTGAGTTTATGCCACAAACTTGGAATTACTAAATGTGTTTTTGGGAATCGCTGAGATCGACCTCATGATTAAGTTAAGTGAATATTGGTTATGTTTGTGTGAAGTCAGTTGCTCATGTAGCAGAGCCCTGCCCCTGGACCCAGAGCCGGGCTCGAAGCAAGGAAACATAACTGTACTGGAGGGAGCCACACCTACGTGACCCGTGCCAATGGGAAAGAGGGTCTTGTCTCCATGGATATATAGCAACAACATCTCCATGGAGACAAGCAGGTGACCCTGACCCTCCAAAAAGTGACATAGTGGACCTTTAACATAAAGGTAGACATCATGTTTAGAAATGATTCGATAGATAAATAGAAGTTCGATTTCTAAATGTGCTTGTGATTTTCATAAAGAAAACTTGCTACTTAAATGCTCTATAATAATATGCTGCAGAATAAGGACAATTTGGCATTTTAGTAAATAGTATCAAGCACCTTAATAACAGAAGGCACCAAATATAAAAAAATATATTTCAGCTGTGCATTTCAAAATTAAGTGCTTCAGCATTGGACATAGGGATATTTTTTTTTAAACGGATATATTCATTTTTATTAGGTGATAATGGATCATACCAAAATAATATGGGTTATGTTGAACTAAAAAGGTGTAGGGATGGACAGTGGCAATAAGGAAAATGAAAAACATAAATAGTTTCTTAAAATACTGATTTATTTATGAATTTACACTGATTAGCAATACAACTAAAGCAACTCCATTAGATTAACCATTTATATTGGATTTTCACAGGTCACAATGAAGCTTGGCTCAATCTGGCATCCCAAAGCAAAAACAAGGAAGGAGGCATTAGTAAAAGCACGGTGCAGACGGCAAGAAACTGAAGAGAAAAATTACAATGGAATATGCACATTCAATTCATCTGGGAGCATTTTCAGCTCAAATCAAATAGTCGATAAAAGAGCTTGCTTTCTCCGAACTAAGAAAAATGAAACAAATGAGATGACAATGACAGAAACTTTGAAAGAAAACAGAATTAACATGTTGTGCTGCTAGTGTCAGTCTGTTCGTACACTTAAGCTCATTTACCCTTTTTTTAGTCCAGGGACCAACTGCTCCTGCCTCCCTCCCTTCCTTCCTCCAAATCCAATAGTTCACATTGCTTGCTGGGATATTGGTACATCTGGTTACGCTGTAGGGGCTGCTGAAGGGGGAGATGTGGCAACCCATCACACTTTGGTTTACAGAGTTCAGCTGAGGGTCACTACACTGTTACACCAATGATCATGTATTAAGTGCCCAGAGGGGGGCTACTACTGACTGTTATAGCTTACATATACCCAATATTGTGGACATGTGCATGATATGGGTAGTTTTAGTTTTATGTTATTATCACTACCCCACTAATAGCAAGTAGCCCTGTACACATGTAATTACAACAGGCTCTGTGCACAGTAGCACGCTAGCTAGCTCGCTCACAGTGTTTGAAAGCTAAATATCACTTTTATTAAAATCATAAAATATAAATTAAACAACCTATTACTATTTTAATTCAAATAAAGGCTACCCAATTATTTTTCCATGTAGAATACTTCAGTTTGTGGTATTGTTCTAATATTTATTATACCTCAAAGTTAGCATTAGCGTTAGCATTGAGACACAAACCTCTAACTTTCTAAATACAGAAGTGTCCTCTAGTGAAGAATTCGTTTGTTTTGTGTAGTTTTTAACATGTTGTCGCTCTCCAATGCCTTATCTTTAAATATTTATTAATTTAAGCAAGACTTGCAAACCCATAGATATAGGCTACTGTACAACTGGAGAAGAAGTAGTGACGTGAACACTGTGATTGCCGGGCACTTGTGCACAGAGCCTTTTGCATTGACGAGAACCAGCTTAACCATGCGCTCTTTAATGGACTTTCAATAATAGATTTTAGGGCTGCACAATATTTTATAATCAAATCAAAATCTCAATTTCAGTTGAAGAAATTATCAAATTGCCAATATCCTATGTATTTATTGAAAAATCGTGTTGTACCTTTAGTTAAAACCTTTATAAACATGTTCTGAAATCCATGTGTTTCTTGTATTGTCTTGTATTATAGTTTAGCAGTTCATGTTTCAGTCTTAATTCAGTCTCATAATTTAATGCATTGATTACAATGTACACTCTGAACAAAATCCTACTTTTTAAACACACATTGCAATTTGATTTTTTTCTAATTATGCAGCCCTAACAGATAACGAAAAAACACCCCACATGTCCGTCACAGTTTTGAAAATGCTTCTACCCAGCTCCACAGTCCACTTACAAGCAGATGTAAAGCCATAATGAAGAGATAATCTGTTATTATCCTTGCCCATTAGTGGTCATTATAGTACGCCTAATCAGTGTACATTATCAAAAATACAAGGCAATTTAAAATATAATAGAATTTGTATATTTGTTGGAAGCCTGAGATGTGTCTATGCAGTCCCTGGGGTAGTATTTGGCGCCAAAGCAGGAAGAAACTTAACCTTTGTCTTATTATCAAAGTAAAGGAGTAAAACTACAATATGGCTTTAAAATACACTCACAACAAACAAAAGACTTCAGTCTTATCGACCCATTTTAACAAGTCACTGTATCTGGACTTTATTTATTGAGAAAAAAAATCTTGCATGTGACTTGTAAATCCAACTTCCTGCCCCCTGATGAGTTAACTATTACTATGCCTTACATGCTTGCACAACCAATCACTTCAAATCTCCTTCACTGATGAAAATACCTGTAGCTAAAATGTTAATGTCATCTACCACAAGAAAAGTGCAGCACAATAAAAATATAATATAGTTAAAATTTATAGCCAAAAATATCCAGTTTTATAATTCTGTGTTATATAGTAGCTCTGTGTACATAATGCTAGCAAAAAATAGTCAGCCATTCCTTTCTTGGAAACAGAGATGCTAAACAAATGTAATATACAAATGGAGATGACTAGTACAGAAATTTCAATCAATAGAAATTAAATTCATTTTTAAACAAAGGCAGAGACAGCACAACGAGATTGTTTTGTTCTTTGTTTCAGTTTGTTTGGCAAAAACAAAACATTGAGATGAAGAGATGAGACAAATGCAATGCTACACAAATGATAGAGATGTTTGTAAATGCTAATAGAAGCTTTAAATCTCTGACAATAAAGCAGAGACTATTATACTACTATACGACCCTGTGGCTATAGTTTTGTTAAAGCAGTTTCCAGTGTGACTATTTCAATGTAGATTTCATTTTCAACAAAATAATACAAAAATAAGGGAGATTTTGTTGCAGTTATGCAGTCATTTTACAAAGTGTTTTCGAGATGGGGTTTCAGCCTGTGGAGAACATGTTATTCAGGATTTAAATGGCCTCAAGTGACACTTTTTGGCTTTATACAATGAGCCCTATTGGAGTACTGCATAAGCAATCAGGTGCGTGATATCCAACACCCACTGAGTTGCACAACATCTTCTGCAACTTCTGTGACCCCACCAGATCATTTCCCAAAGTCTTTAGGATAAGTCGTAACATAAACATATTTGTATGTAATCCTTTCTTTTTTGCACATAAATCTTTTGTTAAAAAAGTCAAATAACATTAAAAACAAAACAATAAAAGCGGAGACAAAATGACAGATATTAACAGAAAAGGCGACACTTGCTTGGGATCTGCTCTCACGCCTCCGTCTTCTCTTTCTTCTTGTTTTTCTTGAGGAAGGACGGGGTGCGGAACTTCTTCTTCTTCTTGGTGTTGGGCGACTTGGAGGGCGAGCTCTCCTGGGACAACACTTCTTCGATCTTGTCTCCGGGACGCACCAGGATCTCCACGCTCTCCACGCTGGTGGTCAGCTGGCTCACACGGTTCGACAGCTCCTCATCCAGGCTGTGGTGATCTTTGCCGTTCATGAGGCCCGTGTGGTTGTCTAACAGCAGTAGGAGGGACAGGTTAGGATAAGGCAAACTCAAGCATTTCATGTAGACTTGTATACTGTTAAAGATACACTATGTAAGTTTTATGGTCGAGTCTGCCACCTGCTTGTTCCCATGGAGATGTTATTGATTTGCTTAGAATGTCCCACAGTATACATCTTTAATTTATTCAATTACAGAACATTCCAAGACCTATAACACCTCCATGATGTTTCTTTCCATTTTAAAGTTACCCTTTATTTGGTGTATAGAGTATAACATTATGACCACCTTCTACTTGCTTTAATAAACTATGAATCAACATTGACTTGCTGTCCAGATATATATACTGAGTAATCCTTATGGTTTTCTGTTGAGTTTATCCTAGCATACCTTGATACACACACACTGATCAACTTACAATGGTATCTGAACTCTTCTTGGGTCACTTGACCAACTAAACAACTCTACTAATGTGTAACTATTTGTGAATTTATTAACGACATCAATATTTCCCCATATAATCTTGGGCAGTCATATGTACCCCTCTGTGTCAAAAGTTTAAAAAATGAATTTTCTGTTGCCGTACTCTAATATGGCTAAAATATTAAATCCAATACTCTCGTTCCACTACAGAAAATGAAACATATTTGATTGCGTGCAGAGAGACCCACTGGCCTTGTGCTCTACATCCTTCATAATATCCTGTGACCTGCTGGCCCAGAGTATGTCCTCCTTTCACCTCCAAAATGAGCCTTTTAAACCACTGCTGCTGCTCCCCATTCACTTAATGAGTGTTCATGTAACTCACAACAGCCCTTTCCCTGTTGTAACTAACAGATTAGGGGAATGCAGGGCAGCCCTATCAAATTACTACTCTACGCCACAAAAACACGGATATCTTCATGGCTTCATTTTACCTGAACACAAAACATGGCCACGTTAGCTAGACACTTGTATAACATCTGACCTGTTTTTTTTTCAGCATAACAACTTGGTGACCTCACTGCGATGGCGTCAGGAAAAATATGGGTCCCCAGTGCCAGTATGTTGTCATGGGTTAATTGTTACTTATTGTGCGTGGTTTGAGTTGCAGGGGAGCGCACAGGAAGTCAATGCCTCTGTGACACACTTGTAAAGTCACTGCTATTATCTTTTGTCTTACATGCCCACTTCTAATGATAGGGATTTTTACAATAAGTGGGTTTCTGGTATTTAAACCTGTTTTACTCAAATCGCCACAAAGCTGGGAAGTCATCTAGTTGGCTTCCCACTGAAATTTCAGCCTGAAAACGAACATAACAAACATAAATGATTTCTTTTTCAAGCCTCATAAGTAGTAGCAAGGGGTGGACTGGCAATCTGTGCATTCAGGAAAACAGGAATAGAATTCCTGTGTAGGCTAATAAAGGGTTACTCAAACATGTGTGAATGAAACAAAACACAACTCCGAGTATGTTTTTGAGGAGATAACAGCATTATATCATGCCTAAAAACTCAAAAGAATCATTTTGTGAAATATAGGACCTTTAATTGGTTTTACCAGATCTGTTAATAGGATTGAAATTGACTATTGAAATTTTACTATCATGACAACCTAATGGTCCAGTGGTAGACCCAAAACAGTTTAAAACTATGGGGGCAGGGAACAACGCCTAGTTCAAAATGCACATGAAATTAATAGTGAAATATAAGAAAGTGGTCACAATGTTATATTTGATCAGACTTTTGATTCAAACTCATGCAAACACATGTTAAATGTATATTAAAGTTAAGACATAAAGCATTCATGGAGATAAGTTGTTGTGAGAGATACCTTCTTTGGCCGGAGTGCTTTGTGCGGACTGGGTTACAGACAGAGACTGAGACAGAGTAGAGCCATCGTCAGAGGTTAGCTCGTGCTCGCCATCTGCAGGGAGGGAGGGAGGGGTGCGGGGTGAGGGGGGAAGGAGGTGGTGAGAGGATTGTACAGCAGCAGGGGTAAGTGGATGAGAGGGCCGGGGTGAAGGCGGTAGTTGGAGAGATTGGGGATGAAGGGTTGAAGGGGTGAGGGAGTGGGTAGAGATTAGCAGTAACACCGACATGTTAGAATCAGGCCATGCACAGCTGCGCCCACACACAACTAACAAAATCCTCCAGTGCTGCAAATGAGAGGGTCAAAGAGTCACTGTCACTCTGTTATGTAGCTGACACAGATCTGGCAGGGCAAGTTTGTACAACAACTTACTGCTGTTTTGCTTTTTAGGGTCACTGCATCAAATCCTTTGCCTCTACAGTGTGGGAAACTCTTCTTTTGTGTATTCATTTAGCAAATGTTTAGTCAGATGCCCTTCCTTTGTAACTATCATTTATAAATACAAGACCCCAAGATACTTGAACTCCTCCACTTGAGGCCTATGGCCTATGGTCATGAGCTTTGGATAATGACCGAAAGGACAAGATCGCGGATACAAGCAGCCGAAATGAGTTTCCTCCGCAGAGTGCCTGGGCGCTCCCTTAGAGATAGGGTGAGGAGGTCAGTCACACGGGAGGAGCTCAGAGTAGAGCCACTGGTCCTCCACGTTGAGAGGAGCCAGCTGAGGTGGCCTCAGGTGCCTCCTGGACGCCTCCCTCGGGAGGTATTCTGGGCATGTCCCACCGGGAGGAGCCCCAAGGAAGACCCAGGACACGCTGGAGGGGCTATGTCTCTCGGCTGGCCTGGGAACGCCTTGGGGTCCCACAGGAGGAGCTGGAGGAAGTGTTCGGGGTGAAGGAAGTCTGGGAGCCCCTGCTTAGACTGTTGTCCCCGCGACCCGCCCCCGGATAAGCAGAAGAAAATGGATGGATGTATTTATACATACAATGGCACGTGTCTCGTTCCAGTTTGAATGACATGCGATATTTCTGATATTGATTTGCAATGACATCACACTGGGGGTGTTCTACATGTATGTTTATGGTGGAATGTTCAGCAGTTAACATCTGAAATCTGAGTCTGAAAAGTCAAGATAACACTTGTTCAGGAACCTGTGATAAATTTGAGCATTTATGGTCATGTTTAGGTGTTTTGAGTGTAATTGTGAGTGTAATTAAAAACTGACTAATGCTAGCTAGTTTGTAACTGTAATGACTGTATGTGTTTAGGCTTGTGTGATAACAGTATAAATCACTTCACATTTCGTAGTTCCAGATAAATCAGTTCTTTGTGTTAAAATAAAACTCAGATTAAAGTCTAACAAAGCCTCAGACACATTAGAGCCTACAGTTAGCTTCACATCCCCAGGGAATGTTTATGACATCAGCTGCAAAATATGAGTAGATTGACCATAGTAGTTTAATAATTACCTTTTAATAATAATTTGCCTTATAATCTCTGTGACAGTTATGCCTTTATTAGTTCGACTATATCTGCCTACCGGCACATAATGGTCGCATCTTGCAGCAGTTACAAACACGTATTAATGTATAGTTTAAAAACATTACTGGTGTCATTAGACTGAAATGCTGATTAGAGGAGCAGTGACATTCCCATATCATTATTATCATATTCATTAGTACATTCACTTGGCTGAGGTGCCATTGACAGTTCATTTATGCAACACTGTTTAGAACAGTCTGAGTGAGGCTCTGTTCTACAAAAGACCTTCATTCATTTTAAGGCAAAAGTATTGTTATATAATATTTGAACTGAATTTACACTAACTATATTTAAAGGAGCACTATGTGATTTTTCAGGGGAACATTTCACCACCTGCTTGTCTCCACAGAGATGTTATTGCTTGGCCTAGAATGTTCCACGGTATGGCATCAAACTAATCTGTACCATGGAGACAAGAAGGTGGGACCATAGGTTCAAGGTACAGTCACAGGAAGAATGAATTTTTCAAGGTATATTTTTCAGCAAACCTGTAATTGAAGATAGATAACTTTATTGTCATATCCCTCCCTCTCCTGAAAAGTTACATAGTGCCTGTTTAATAAAAGTTGTCTACATTGAAATTTTTGGTTTGGTTGATAAATAAATGGTAGGTTTGGCTCAGAATAAGGAAGCTGTTTTCACAAAAGATACTGTACATACCACTAATTCCTGTGAATACGCCAGCCACATAGCAACTTTATTATTATAAGTGTTCAGAGACATTCCTCTTTTTGTTATTTATTATTTGTTTTAGTTTTAACATAATAGTAAGTTAGTAACAATAACATAATGGTATAATTGTAGTGTTTTAAAAAATGGAAATTAAATTGTGTGCATGTGTGTTTGTACAATATAGTGCCCCACAGGCTAGTATCAAGACCATCTCCAGCTTGTATCCAGATTGGCCTCCTGGGAGTCATGGGGCTGTGGGGGCAACAGTGTCATAGCAACGGGCTGTGCTCCTGTGGCGGGTGTGAAGACCTGCTGTTTGATCAGTCTGTCATCTTACTCACCCCTCATGTACATATGCACACCGGTGGTACCATGCATTTTCATAAGCAGGCAGCACATGTGAGAGCTTATGCATTAAAACATCAAAATGACATCTTCTTTCAAATGGGTGATGGAGATTAGGAGACATCTCTGTCCAGTCTGTTCATTATTGATTTTGCCCATGCCCCTTGTAAAGGCAACAGGGCAGAGGGCTAATATGATTATAGCATTGACTTGACTGCGTGGTAGTGTGGACAGATAAAGAAAGGGGAGCCATTAAAGACCTGTGCTCATGTTTAAAGACCTAAGCATTGCTTGTGTATCTAAGGTCTTCAGCTTTACCCTCTGGGATGATCTAAGGCAACAACAGGGTACACAGAGTCACGTATTATGTCATAATGGCACTACACCATAGTGAAGGAGCTATTCTTAACAAGGATTAAAAAGCCTTGATGTTATTTGTGGGATTTAAAGGTTCAAGGTTCTTTATTTGTCATTCAAACATGCAAGAGAAACACATGACCCGGTGCACCTTGTAACTTTTTCTGGTGGCATGTCCGCTGCCTGCTTCTCTCTGCGATGTTATTACTTTGCCTCTAATGTTCCACAGGATGGGATTAAAATTAACCATTTATCATTTATTTCTATATGTGTTTTTATTCTCAAAATAAATTGAAAAACCTAATTGAAAAACTTGGCCTGGTGATGTCACTTATTTTATTGCCATGGGGAAAAGTCCAGGCAAAGCAATAAAATCTCCTTGGGGTCAAGCAGGTGACAGACCCTGCTGTCTCCACCACAAAAATGACATAGTGTCCCTTTAAAGGGATTTTATTTTGACCCACTGATCATACAAGCTTTGTATGAAATCAGTATGAAAAATATTTAAACATGTTATGGCAAATTTGGACCTTTCATCTTTATAATCCATCACTCCGTTTATAAGATTTATAGGGATACAAAGCTTAATAAATGTTTCATAAGTAGTTCCGTTGTAAAATAATGATGGTGGAGTAGACAGTTTCTGCCTCTGTGTGTGTCCATGCATGTGCTGGGGCCATATGTCTCACACTGTGACTTGGCTTTTGTGCAGTTTGAGCCACTTTGATCAAACAGGAATAAACAATGGTCAACACCTAATATAAGAAAAGCATTGGCCAATTGAAGTTATTTTATTGAAATGAACTAGCAGTTAAAATATCCATAAAATGTTGTATCTATAAAGCCACTACAGTATTATCCTCAAGCAGCTGCCTCACACTTATGTTTCAGCACCGCAAATAAACTACTAACAGACCAGTTAATTATATAATAAAGACGCTGCAGCGTTTTTGTTCTTGTAGAGTTGTCAGAAATATAGAAAATAAAACACAGCAAATGTGTTAAGTTTGGTAATAATATTATGTGTATGTGTCTGTTATGGTGACTCTCTTACCGCTAAGGCCCAGTTGTCTCCTCTCCACATTCTTGCGGTACTCTTCCAGTTCTTTCTCCGACAGTTCACTGAAAGGGTTGGGAGGCAGGGGTGCCATCTGGTCCTCCTCTGTGGGTACGTACGGCTGGGGAGGAGGCGGACACAGGAACATGGGTGACTTTGGTAACACACTAAAGACATAAAAGCAAATCACACTCACATGCTACAAAACACTGGATCATAATGTAATGTGATCCAGAGTGTATTTGAGATAATAAACCACATCACACAACGGGGACTAGGAATCAACTGACACCCCTCCTCTCTTCTCAACTAATTATTCTGCAAACCATAACGTGTTCAGACTGTGGGAACCATCACAAGAGTTATGCAATTTACGACAGAGAAGCCACAGCATCCAGGGACAAGCTTCAGTGCATGCACACATGGTACACACATGACATGTATGTGCTTTGAATGACTGAAGAATGATATGTGGACATCTTAAGGCTGTCATGCTTCAAAAAATATTCACAATAAAAGAAATTACAAAATTTGTGTGACATCAGATATAAAGGTGCGCTATGTAACTTTTCTGGTGGGAAGGGTATGCCACCTGCTTGTCTCCATGGCGATGACAGCAAGTCAAGTTCTGGGGGCAAGAAGTCCACACTCAAAAGTAAAAAAAGCAAGGGATTTTTGAGCATTTTAACAACTGTAATTGTGTTAAGGTTTATATATTTAATTTGTATGACTTAATTGTTTACTATGGAACATTTCAAACAACATCTCCATGGAGACAAGTAGGTGGGGGGACCCTCACCAGAAAAGTTAGATAGTACACACTTATTATTATAATGACATGCACCGTTTATCTTCAGAAATGTTAAAATAAATGACACACAACAATGAAAAACATCACTGCAATTCACTGTGCATAGTTACCAGGACATTGATCTGCACTGTGTCCTTTAAGACAAGACATCAACCAAAAAGGAGAGCAGTCATCATTTGTTTTTGTGTAAATTTAATCAGTTGTCTCCCTCTAGTGGCCAAAAGGTATTTAGCATGTTCAGTTCTAACTATCTTCTGCAGGCTGCATGTATCAGTTCTTGTTTACTCACTCATCTGTTCTCACTTAATCATCAGTAAACATTGTTCCTGCCAGGCTGCAGGTTAACCATAGCAATTATATCATTCACCTGTTGCAACAACACCTTCTCTGATAACGGTTTGCAAAAGTTTAAACATAAAGTAACAATTTCATTAAATGTCAAGACAGGACATGTGTGTAAAAAAATCATTCACTAAGTACAGTTTATATCATTATATCATCATCTTTTGCTTAAAGGTATAATAATGACAGTTACCTTGCGCGGGGGGTCCACTGGGATTCCTGCGAGATGCTGAGAGAGGGGCCCAGATGACTTCATGTCATATCTGTTCTGCTCCCTTATCTAAAGAGACAAAGACCACACTTAATATAAAAATAAATAGAAATAAAAAGACCACCACAAATACAAGATTAGCTTTAAAACAACATGGGTCTTTTAAAATAGATAGATACAATTTTCATAGATTACATATATTTTAGGTTAGGTTTTATACTGTTACAAAATGGAGTGACATTCAGTTACAATGATTCATGAATGAGTAACTCATAAGTAACAGAAGTAATATTTTTGAAGAAGAAGAAAAAAAAAAAAAAAAAAAAAGCTCACCACTTAAGAAATAGCCAAATTTGCAATCCTTGCAGCCCCTCAGGGATCGTGACATTTGTCAATCTGGCCCCCGTGAAAATAAAACTGAATAGCCCATTTGTTCTATATAAGTATCCAACTGACCAGTTACTCAATACTAAAAATGACTTACTTTGTTCCTCTTTTCGAGCACTTCACTGGGGTCTGTGTTGAGTGGGACAAACTGATTGGGATCTTCAATTCTGATTGGTGTGCCCACCTCATCTGCCTTCATCCACTGTGAGAGCAAATAACACATATTTTAAAACATAATTTTAGTTTGCTGAAACCATGCTGATGACTAAAACTACACAGAGAATACTGAAGTGGCACTGTATGGGGCAATGTTGTATACTCAGTAACCAACAGAGGGCGTTGTGGCATAAAATATCAAGTTATCCAGTTACAGGTTAGGACTCAGACTCCACATTAACTTCATAGGATTAGGTAGAAAAACAACCAAATGCACAGCTTTTTGAGAAAAATACTAAAATCTCCCCATCCCACTCAGCTACTCTGTATTTACCGTGGTTGTCCGGTTGTTGTAGCGGTCTTCATTGTTCTCCACATTGACTTTCATGTAACTGTTGGGTGAGTTTAGCCAGCGCGTCTTCTCTCTCTGCTGCCGCTGCTGGAGGAACTTAAAGGGGACTCTGGTGGCCATGTCTCCGTCCTCCTCGAACATGAAGGACGTGACTGTGGCTGGGATCTCCACTTCGCTCTTGTGCCTTGGCTTGTCCCGCATAATGGGCTGGCGATAGGCATACCCTGTCCTGTAACCCTGCAGCAAAAAACAGGTACACATAAGCTTTGGGCATCACAGATTTTGTATTTAATGGTCTCTTTCATTTATCTCAGTCATTCAACCTTCTCAAATTGTATGTCCCTAAAAAGACCTGCTGTGTCCCCATTTCCTCAGAGTTTTGCTCTTTTCTTCTTTGTCTTTATGTTAGTGCCACTGCCACTTATTGAGCTCACCATGTTGTCAAGCATCCTCATGAGAGACTCAAACTCCAGTTCTCCCTCCTTCCACCTGAAGATGGCGCCGTGGTTGACGTCACCTATCCCCACATCATGAACTCGACTCTTGTAGGTCTCCTGGTCCAGCACTATTAGGTTGTCAACACTTCCAGCACAAGAAATCGCCTTGACCTACAAGAAAATGGTTTTACAAAACACATAAAGCACAATTTAACACTACAATGCAAATGTATTTGATGCAGAGAT
Source organism: Taenioides sp. WSHXM2023 (assembly GCA_029959045.1). Taxonomy (NCBI): domain Eukaryota; kingdom Metazoa; phylum Chordata; class Actinopteri; order Gobiiformes; family Gobiidae; genus Taenioides; species Taenioides sp. WSHXM2023. The sequence goes on from CM057090.1 coordinate 16,388,016, forward strand.
TACTGCTGACATTGGTGGTGGATTTATTCATATAATTTAAGATGGGCTTTACATGAGGGATTAATGTTTCCTTTTGCCAGTCAGATATGCCTGACCACGGACAGAGAGGGGACCATCTAAAAATCCTGCCATGCTACAGAGAAAGAGATCACCCTTCTTGCTTTACCTTCAGGGATATTTTGGTCTATCTCAGTGTTTCTCCATTGAAGTAACAGAGGAAGGGACTTTTTATAGTATGGTAATGATACAAAGGCCATAGCATATAGTTTTTTATTGTTTTGTAAAATTTTATACATTTTGCTGTGATGGTGTAAACCCTCATTCATTAAGTCAGATAACTACCCCAGAAACCTTTTCTACCTTTATTACAATGCTAAAGAAAGAGTACCTGGATTTCACAGGCATACTGAGCGTTGTACATGTTAGAAAAGGCCTCTTCGACAGTTTCTCCCAGAGTAAGGACTCCATGATTTCTCAGCACCAGCACCTGTAAACACAAGCACACGCAAAGTTATATTTATATTGTTAACTCGATAACAGCTGACAGAAGCAGGAAGTCCTATTAGGAACACACTATGCCCTGATAATTAGCTCATTTCCTCTGGTTGACCTCGAGGAAGGCCTATAAAAATACTGTTTCCTTCATCCAAAATAACTCTGGGATATTGTGACATTAAAAATAGTTTAGTTTGTACCTTTGTTGTTGGTCCCAGGGCCTTCTGAAGCTCTACGCGCTCCTCCTGCTCATCAATGCTGCCGAGATAGTTGTAGTACGCAATGTCTCCCAGAAACAAAGCCTCCTGGGAAATTGGCAGGAGCCCACACTTCATGGATGACACCTTAAAATGGAAACAAAAATAAAACAAAATAACAGGCTGATGCTTTTTTCAGCTAAACTTTTTTTAAATATAATCAGGCATGTCAAAATTTCCTCCCACTAAAATATAAACTTGGCTGTATTATGCTGTCTTCAACACATCACTATTGAGAAGCTGTGTGTAGCTTCTGAAAGCTAATAGACAAGAGATACATGTGAAAATATGCAGGTATAAAAGATGAACTTACAGCGGCAGTGGCAGGACTGTGCACATGCACAACACAGCGGATATCTGGTCTCATGGAGTAAATGGCGGCGTGTGGGCTGAATCCCGACCGATCGATCCTTAAGTTGGTGGACCCCTGTTCGATTACATTGCCAATGATGTTCACCTTAACCTGAGGAAAAGAAGAACAATGTTCAGAGGCTTATATAACAATATCCAAATCTCACGATAAGCATCTCACAGTGCAATATTTATTGTAATATTTTGTGGAGGCTGACCAACTTGTGAATGTGCTACTTTTTCCTTTTTGAATGCCTCGAAAAGCCTTTGGTACTGTTATAATACAAAGAATTAAGATTTAAAAGTGCTTAATCACAATTATTTCTTCATACAGTCTATGCTGCAACAGCGAAGGATCCATGGTCTATGTAGTTCCATCTGTTTTTTTTAGCTGTTGCTGCACAAAACAATGAATTTAAGCAAAGCGACTTGATATATTGTGATATATAAGTCTCTCAATATTATTGTGAGACTTTTGACTATATGATATAACAATATTTTGGTTATTGTTACATCCCTAGTAACTAAATACCTAAATGAGATTTGATTTCTAGTTATTAACACATGGTAGACATTAAGCTATAGTATTGTTATTAGAGAATAGTAGAATCACATTAGGAACGATCTACTTGAACATTATACGGCATCATACTTTCATTGCCTACGTTTCAGGTTTATTACATTCACCATGGCAGAGAAAAGAGAAAGGATGATGAAGATAAAATAGCTCTGTAATGTAAGACAATAAAAGGCAAGTGGGAAAACTAAGAACAGGTGTGGTGTCCAAACTGATACAAGAGCATGACAACCCATATCACACTTCAACATTTCCACTAAACAGCTCACAACAGAGACAATTTAATCTGAAGTAAAACCTTAATACCAAAGTGTAGAGGAGGAGGATTTTACTCAAAGCTTATATATATCCAACAGCTACTTTAATAATCATATTAGAAAGATGAATGTAACTCTATGTAGACTGTGTATGGTTCACTAAAAATCCCACACCTCTATCCTTTTGGTTACATACTGATGTGTGGAGGGACAGCAGTATTGATATGGTACCCTGCACACACACAAAATAACTGCAGTTCTAAATAACTATGCCCGTGCATGCCTAGATTGATTTAATATTGACAATGTTATGCTGCGTGTCCGGTTCAGTCCAGCACAAGTTCACTCTGGGTCTTTGGCTGTGGGCAATGTAAATCTATTAAGTGTGGAATTAATAGACTCACAAAATGAATTAAATTTGTTGAAGAGGACATATTATGCTTTTTGCTGTTTTTTTATATTAGACTATAACTTACGTAGTTTCTTATTTTAAATTGTGTTCATTGTAAATTGTAAAATTTACAATTTTACAGCTTAATAATGGAAACTGGTCAATTGAATTCCTGTTCAAAACTGCAGAAAAGACAGCCCTGCCTCCTAATAATGTATTTAATCACAGCAACAGCAGATGTGATCAGGAGTCTAAATTGTAAGAAAAGTTTATACAGAGGCGGACATAGGGGGTGGGTGTAAACAGACATTTTCAGAACACTCAAGCCTTGAATGCTGGACAATACAGAAACATGCTAGAATCAATTTTATTACATCTTTGTAAGTTAGTGGCTAGGAAATACTGCTACAACCTCGTTAAGTAATCATAAAAGTTGATTACACACAATGTCCCCTATAAAGAAGTATATTTGTGTGTGTAATTGTGAACTTGTGTAACCCTGATCTCCGAGAGGGAGGAGCAGATGAGAAATGACTAGAGCCAACTCAGATCAGTCAGACACAAGCCTCCGCTGACCCACAGACGAACTCAGACATTTTGGATTTACCAAGTTTTTGACAATGTTCCCTTGTCTAAAGCACAACTATTTGTACTTGTACGTGTACAATATATAACAATAAACAGAGTAAACTAAATTGTGATTATCAAGAAAAATGTTAAGAGTTATTAAGAAGGTGTCATATTTATTATATTGTAATCTTACATTTTGATTACATTTTTAGATTTTTCAATTTCGCTGTGGCCAAACATTACGTTCTGTCCAATCAGCAGTCCAGTTTCACAGTCTATTAGATTTAGTATGTTTGTACAGGTGTTAGCAGCATGGCCACTCATAACGAAACAGGTTTTTAAGAAAATACCCAGTAAAAGTATTAGCCCTAAATCATAGGGCCAAGTTCAACAAAGATTACAAATGACATGCCAAGTTTGTCATAGCCTTTGCATCCAAGATATTGTAATATACAGATCAAACTGTATGAAAACAATGAAAATAAATATTGAAAAGAGGCGACATATTAAGCTTTTACTTCTTACAGCACCACAGTACTTTTAGTTTTTGTCATTTTTTAACTTCTTGAGCATCTTACCAGATTTGACGCAGAAGCTTCAGCAAAGGAAAGCCCTCTTGGTATGATGAGGATGTGGTCCTGCTCTTTGCTGACACGAGCCTGAGGAAAAAGGATAAAAATATAAATTACAAAATTCCACCAGAAATATGAATAGAATTTGACTTTTTTTTTGAGTAAATTTGCAATAACACTGGCCTTGGAAACAGGACAATTTGTTTTACTTTATGCCATTACTTCTCTTTTTTGCGAGTGACTCCTCTGTAAGACGTTATTACTTTGCCACAGAATGTTTCACAATATGGCATTAAAGTTAGCTACCTTGCATTTATTTCATTATAGTTTTTTTTATTACTTAAATATACCTATACATGCATGATTACTATGAGCAGGCTTGTGTCTCCATAGATCTGACCTGTAACTTGGCTTGGTGGTGGACTCTGCGCCAGAAAAAATTACATAGTGCACCCACTGCACTAAAATATATCTGCACTTAAATTTTACTCAAACAATTATTTCTACCTCCAGAAGAAGTACTACTTTTTATTAGGCAAAAGATCATGACAAATATGTATGGTCTTATAAATATGAATGTACTTGATCACATTTATGTGCTGAACAAGTGACATATACATGTAACCATAGAAACCCTTACTGTGATGTAGGAGTTGGCGAGGTGTGCCCAGCTGAACAGGTCCACCAGTCTGTAGACACTGGCCAGTTTACAGCGCATCTGCTTCTCCCCCTTCACCATCGCAGACAAGTCCGCTCCGTACAAATCATTGATGGGTGTCACCATTCCCAGACCTTTCAAAAGAAAACAAACAAAAGGGTCAAATTAAGACTCAGGCTATAGTCGAGGTCTCCTGTACCATACCTTTGTCTCAGTCTCACAACAACATTCCAGTTTGTTGATGCAGTCTTAAACATACTCATTACGGCTGTATTTTTAACTATAGACTAGACAGGACCGCTAGCGGTGTTTTGGACATGTAATTGGGCATTAGTTGTGCATTCTTGCCCTGTGATTAAAACCAGCTCCACATATGGATTCATGGATTGGACGACAGGATCAAAACCAGGGAAAAATGCGTGGCTCTTCCGGAGTCTGGGACAGGGCTGTCCCACAGAATATAAGACCTTAAGCACAAAAGGCTCAAGTTTGGTAATGGATTGTCTCACAAAATAATTATAGTCTGTGTCTGATCATAGTTAGAAATGCCATGCTTTTTGGGGGCATTTAGTATTTAACTATATTATATGTAGTTTGTGATTTTGCATTTTGTTCATTTTAATATAAGTCTAAAATGACTTCACAGTCATTGTGTCCTTAGGCAAGACACTTCACCTACATTGCCTAGTAAGAAAGTGGAGTGTGCGTGAGTGTTGGTGGTGGTCAGAGGGGCCGATGGCGCAGCTGGGCAGACTGGCTTCCGTCAGTCTGCCCCAGGGCAGCTATGGCTACAATAGTAGCTTACCACCACCGAGTGTGGAGTGAATGAACAATGAACTGTAAAGCGCTTTGGGTGTCTTGAAAGACCTATATAAATGCAATGATTAAATAAATAATTAATAATAGAAGCAGGTCCATTGACTTCCAGTTCAAAAGCGCAGAATTGATTCTTTGCATAATAGCATTTTCATTGTAGTACGCAGCAACATTCATTTACATGTTTTTATTTTTGAAAAAAGGCTGTGACAAATCTAAACCCTACGTATCATGTTTATTGGCCTGTATGAAAGATTACATGAATTTTTCCATTCTTATTTTAATCAGCTCTTTTTGCACCATTTTAAGATATTTGTTAGTTATTATTAAACAATATAACAATATTATTCAAAATTTGATATATAAACTAACTGTACTGTATGAGCAGTATTGTTAGTGAAACTATCCTAGGAATGGAAGGTTTTAAATTGAATTAAATCACCATCCACTTTTTGCAATAATGATGATTATGTAAGGAAAACATCCAGCATCTTTAGAAGGCCTTCCTAATGCCAAGAAATACATACAATCAATTTGAGACTACTGACTGAAATTTCGTGCTTGGATTTCGGCAACTTCCAACATTTTCCCCACTATGGCACAAATAAAGGTTTTCTTATGTTATCGTTTTTGATTAAATGTTTCTGTACAGGGTTGTGTTATACGCACTGAGAGGGGAGGTGTTGAACCCGGCCACAGAGCTGGTCATGAAGAAGTCTGCGATCTGTCTGAGAGCCAGCAGCCCAGACGGGACACTGCCTTTCCTCTGCTGCTCCGTGATCAGGCTTTCCAGCTCCTCTTTGAACGCCTGCCACACACAGAGACACAGACAGTCATTAAGACGGAATAATCAGAAAAAATGTCAATCTCTTAGAATAACTTGTTAAGGTAGAACAATTACCACAATAATTCAAACTATATATCAACATAATTATTGCTAAAATACATACAGTTTTGTTTAGTATATACGAACACTGGGACAAAATGTTATTATTTCAAATCAGCTTTTATCATAACAGTAAATGTAAAAATGAAGGAAAAATGAAAATCTGGATATTTTTTGTCTTATTCCAATGCCAGTAATCAGAGGATATTGTAGTAGTCCTTCAGAACTGTGGATGTAAATGGTTAAGGTTCAAGTATCACAAAATCACGTGTACATTTCAACACAAAAGCAAAGAACTCTCATCTTATATGATTGTTTGGAAGATTACATTGTAAATCTTTTTATTTTGAATCAGCTGACAGGGGCTCAAAGCTTGCTGTCTGATTGGTTGTTTTGGTGTGTTTATGGCTAATCCTTGTGTCCAGTTTAATACAGGACATGCTAAAATGATGTTATGCAAGGCCACAGATATGCACTAGGGATTATCTCATAGGATGAAGCATACAGTTTTATGCAGTCTTTCATAATAAATGTTTGTGCTCATGAATCAAATGCTTATCACAAGATAGTACAGAACATTATACTGTACAAAATGTAGTGTACAAAAGTTTGAAATCACCTTCTGATGTTTTTCTCTATGTGTTTACTACTTTCTATATAGGCTAATGTCGTCTCTCTCATTAGCCTCTCTTTAAGTAAACCATGTAAGGCAATATATGATCCAACTTTATTAATCAGGAAGGAAATTATTACGTCAGAGAGCATATAATATTAGTACAAAATATAAATCCTATTTTTTGCATTGGAAAAAAATAAAAACAAAACAATACTTAAGAAAAGGTTTGACTAAATACTATGCCCATGTAAAACTATTCAATAATCTTTCCCAATATAAATTTAATTATGAAAGATAAAGTCATAAACCTGTGTAAAGTATATGCCCACACTGCACTGACAAGGTTGACAGACAAATCGATGTTTGATGTCTGACTGGTAAAAATGAGAGAGGGGAAAATAGGCCATGGCACCATTTCCCCTCTCTCCTCTTTACCATTCAATATTCATGCATTTCTTTCATCCCTTTTGCAGTAGTCAGCCTGATCCCAATAGACTTTTGTTTATGCACACTCAACTTCCCTGTACCCCTCTGGTGCCCCATGGGACCCTCCATTACTGAGATGTGAATAGATTTTTGGCCCATTGGTTTTATGTCATATTGAGTGTTTTGTAAGAGCTTGTCCGGACACACTACTGTTTCTGAACAGGGGCCAGACATTCCTGTTTCCATGGAGAGGTCACCACGCAACCGTCCCCAGAGAATGGGGCTTATGCAGCATTCAAGTGACCCTCGGAAACTATGGACAGCAGTAGGAATGGAAAAAAAAGAAAAAAATTGTGTACTTTAAGGTGCATTATATATATTTTCTGGTAGGATGTCTGCCATCTGCTGGTCTTCACAGAGATGCTATTGCTTTGCATGGAATGATACACAGTATGGGATTAAAAGTAAATTACATTTATTCATTTAGAGGTGTTTTATTGCTAACAAAAATACCTTGTAAAACATTGATTCTTACTGTGAGCAGATCCCTAACTTGCACTGCCTGCTTCTGTCATGTAGCAGGTGGCAGACCAGAAAGGTTACATAATGTATCTTTAAGTGTAAAGAAAATACACTACTGAACTAATTAATTATTTGTCCCACTTAACAAACACTGACCTCAAAGAAATTCAAAGTAGTTAATATTTTGTAGTTGTTTTTGCTTTAGAGAGTTCTGCCCCCTCACTTTGGGGGAACAGTTTGCTGGCTGCTGTAAACTCAGAGCTTTTCTCTGAGGTGGTGCAATGATACAATGATGTGGCTTTTTTTTTTTTTTAACACTGACGGAGTGATTTCAAAAGATCGGCCTTGTTTAGTCCAGGACTGAGCGATCTCCTTTAGACTAAACAGAAAACTGTAGCCAAATCAAGCGACCAGCTCCAGGCGTCTGTGGTAAAATTCACCATAATTGTTATATTGTATTTTACTTAGTCACAATTTAAGAAAGATATATGAGACATTAGACAAAAGTAAAATAAACATGGTTGGGCATGAATTTAAATGAGACATTAGACAAAAGTAAAATAAACATGGTTGGGCATGAATTTAAATGAGACATTAGACAAAAGTAAAATAAACATGGTTGGGTGTGAATTTAAACACATTTAACATTTATTGCACATTTAGCCTTTATTGCACATTACAATTATGCAATAAAGTACACTTTTAGATACTTTATTGCACAATTCTAATGTGCAATAAAAATGGTAAATAAACGTGACTCATTATATTTTATAATTAAAAAAAAAATAAATAAATAAAAAAACTGTTGGCATCTGCTACACATGTGTCCAAGAAGATTATGACATTCCCATCACCGACACATTAATCCAGAGGCCTCTAGTAGATCATTTTATCATTTAACAAAACCTTCACCCTCTGCTGCTACAAAAAAAACAACAACATCTGATTACGGTCTTATTTCAGTGCCCCTTAAGTTCAGGTAAATTATTAGGCTTTTACAGTAGTTATACAGGCAAAAAAGCTCATGTTAATCCAAAAAACAGATTACTGCCTCACCAGATTTATGACTTTCTGGACGAGGAAATGTGATCCTTTCTCATAAATGATGTTATCAGAGGCTCCTCAGAAACCACTAAAAGCTAATCTCTTTAAATGGAATCAAAAGACTTGAAGAGTTAGGTTGGTACGCACAAGTTTAATGCAAGAATCAAAGCTAAAATAATTATTTATGTTTATGTTACATTTTATAACCCTAGAGGTGCTGGGCTATAAGAGACAATACCCACCATGTTAGAGAGAAGTGAGCCAATTGTCAGAGGCCAAGAAAGGTGCAATGAAAAAGCAAGTACCCAAGAGGTACAGCCAGATGCCCATACCTGAAGTACTTGAAACTGCGAAACAAAGGCTACAAGCCTTAGCCAGCCGCCTAAAGAGGTACACGCGAGACAATGAAGCCAGACGAATAAACCGCCTGTGTACGCTCAGTGGCAGGGGAATAACACCAGAGCAGACCCACCAAGGCTGGAGACTGAAAGGTACTGGAAAGGCATATGGGAGAGGGAGGCATCACATAACACCAATGCACAGTGGCTGGTGGCTCTGAGGGAAGACCACAGCAACCATGAAAAATTGGACAGCACCAGGCCCTGACATGATCCACGCATACTAGCTAAACAAGCTCACTGCACTCCACAGCACAAATGAACCAGCTGCTAAGGGATGGAATTCACCCTGAATGGCTAACCCAAGGGCATACGATCCTGATCCTAAAGGATCCCTCAAAGGGTATAGTCCCATCCAACTATCGGCCAATAACCTCTCTCTCCACAACATGGAAACTCATGTCGGGCATCATCGCGGCTAAGATAAGCGGGCACATGGATCAATACATGAGCACAGCACAGAAGGGCGCTTTGTGCTCAGAGCTGTACAATATCAATAGGATTCTAAGGTCCTTCATTGCAAACTCGATGCGGTTGTGGAAAACCACCCTTGAAAGCAATGACAAGCCACTTGCACATGTGTTCATCAAATGTGGCATATACCAAGGAGATGCACTGTCATCACTGCTGTTCTGCATAGGTCTGAACCCCTTCAGCCAAATCATCGACCACAATGGCTATGGATACCGACTCAGAAATGGGGCCGCTATCAGCCACCTCCTCTACATGGATGACATCAAGCTGTACGCTAACAGCAAGCGAGACATCGACTCACTGACCCACACCACCAGGATCTACAGCACAGACATTGGAATGTCATTCGGGCTTGAGAAATGTAGTAGGATGGCAACAAAGAGAGGGAAAGTAGTCCACACAGAGGGAACAATAGCAGACATTGAGAACAGTTACAAGTACCTTGGTATCCCACAAGCAAATGGCAACCTTCAAGAGGCAACACGGAAAGCAGCTACGGCCAAATACCTGCAACAAGAAGCCAGCTCAGTGGCAAGAACAAGGCACAGGCAATAAACAGCTACGCCCTGCCAGTGATTAGATACCCAGCAGGAATCATAAGCTGGCCAAAGGAGGAGATACAGACCACAGACGTTAAGACACGAAAGCTCCTGACCATGCATGGAGGGTTCCATCCCAAATCCAGCACTCTGAGACTGTATGCGAGCCGGAAGAAAGGAGGCCGAGGACTAGTGAGTGTGGGAACCACTGTCCAGGATGAAACATCCAAAATCCATAAGTACATCAAGGACAAGGCCCCGACAGATGATGTGCTCAGAGAATGCCTCAGACAGTGGAGCTCAGAGGAAGAGGTGCTGGAGGGACCATCATGGCAGGACAAGCCCCTACATGGGGTGTACTACCGAAACATAACTGAAGTGGCTGATATCAAGAAATCCTACCAATGGCTGTAGAGGGCTGGTCTGAAGGACAGCACAGAGGCCCTCATCCTGGCTGCACAGGAGCAGGCCTTGAGCACCCGAGCAATAGAGGCCCAGATCTACCACACCAGACAAGACCCAAGGTGTAGACTGTGCAAAGAGGCTCCTGAGACAATCCAACAAATAATGGTGATGGTGAACCAACCAGACATAGTGGTGGTGGATAAGCAACAGAACAACAGAGTATGAAATGAATGAATAATGCAGAAAATAGTAAAGCGTCGTTGAGCATCTGGAAAAAGCGCTATGTAAGACTAATGCATCATTATTATTATGTGGGATTTTGACTGTATGCTGCAATAGTTGGGCCATTATTGTCCACACAAGCCCATATGTGTTTAAACTCTCACTTCACTACTTCACGGGCCACTTCTAACCATATCTCTGTCTATCACAAATGCCTGACTCATAAAGTATTACTTATAAGATCATATCACTAGTGTTATTGAGACATAAATGACTGAACAAAAAAGCACAGTTTTCTTGTTTACATACTTATCCTCATTTAGCCCACTCTAGTTCTATACTGGTCTTATACATTTCATTGTGTATATAGATTGCTGTTGGTTTCAAATACCAGGAAGTAGTCTGAATGTCCTCTTGTGAGTCTATGAAACCTTGTGTTGTTGTGTTGACCCTGTTTAAGCTGGAGTTACGGTTGAACATTAACAGTTGCACATCACCCTTTGGGGGCGGCAGATGAGACCTTTTACAACTGTTACAACATGTCTGAACCTGAGTTTGAATCAAAGCAGTGTGGCTCTGCATTACCTCATCTCTCCTTGAATCACTAGTTACAATGATTTATATGGTAGGGCCTGAAAACAGAATCAACACTTAACCTAAACGTCACAATAAGTGGATACTTTCAAAAAGGTCTGCAGCAACTTTACAATTCCTATTTTGAACCCTACAAAGACACACATTCAAGTATTATAGTATAGTCCCTATACTACATGTTGAGAACCAAAGCTCTAGCTGCTCCATATTAAATGTCGTGGTTTTCTTGTGTCAGTGAATGGTGTGTTTTGGGTCACATCCCCTGGCTGGTTAGGATTACACTCCCACTAAACTGCAGTTCATGTGGAGAGCACAGAGGCTGGAGTTGTCATAAAGATAGTTAAGGCAAATAAACAGATATATGCAGGGCAGTAATTATAGTTTAACTTCTCAACAACCACGCTTTTATATCTGCACAATACTGCTCTTTCAGGCCAGATCTACACATAGTAAAAGACCGCTAAGCTAGAATGTACTTCAAATTCACACTAAAATATAAAAAAGAAAATATAAACATTGTCTTTCTAGAATATTAAATGCAATGTTATGAATTATTAGAAATGATGATGTGCATGTATTGTAGGAGAAGTAGCACATCTTCACATTATATTATTGTCTCAAGACTGGTTGACCCACTTGCAGAAAACTGGAATAGTAGCGAGACTAATTTAGTTTTTCAAGGTTTTCTCAGCAGGCTCTTCTTGCTGTGGCCCAAAGCAAAAGTAATTTTATACTCAAAGTCAAAACAAGTTTACATGACCAACAAATCATCTTTAATATAATCATATAATATAAGTAACAATAAATATGCGTATGTCTTATGTAGCTATTTTTACAAAACTCAAAATTGCTTCACAATTTTGTGCATAATTTTTTCATTCTATACCTTGTGGTGGTAAGCAATTACTGCAGTCCCAGGTACCCCGGGGCAGACTGATGGAAGCGAGGCTGCCAATCTGTGCCATTGACCCCTCTGACCAACATGCAAACACCACATTCATCTAGGCAATGTGAGTGAAGTGTCTTGCCAAAGGACACACACAGCAATAGTTTGCACTAAAGCCTCTGCTGCTCCACTGCAGCACCTGGTATTTCCAACAGTCTCCCATCCAAATATTAACTGACCTGACCCTGCTCAGCTTCCCAGATCAGGCAAGATCAGAAAGGACAAGGTGCTACGGCCATATCATTGAAGTGCATTCAACAAGCAAGAGCTTTTATTTGAGTGCAAATACCTGAGCATGTAATGTGTTATTTGATGTTTCATTTTGAGGAACCTCAGTCATACTTAACAGTGTTATACTCCACTCCCGAGGCTAATTCTCCACTGCAGGGGCTTTCACTGTGTTACCACTGGAAGAGAGATGTTGTAAAAAGTCAAAGTGCAAAACCAGCTGCTGTGATATGGAACAAGTGGGTTTTCAAAAGACCCAACGGAACGATTTGAACCACTAATGTGTCTAATGAGACTTCCACAGGTTTAACAGGTTAAGGGGGAGACCAGATACTCCACTCTAGAAAGGACTCACTTGGGATGCACTGTTATTATCATGAGTAAACAAATGCAATACTGCATTTGGACATTAGGGAACTAGCATTAGGACTGGGCATTGCCAAGTACCTCACAATAAGGGTCCAGGGTCCACAATACGATACATTTCCTGATACATGGATATCCCTTACAACCGGTGTTAAGGCAAAAGGAGAAATTTAATTTATCAACTGGACAGAGTTTATTTGGTCGAATACGTTTCGCAGCTCATCCAAGCTGCTTCTTCAGTTCGACAAATTAAATTTCTCCTTTTGCCATGGATTCTACCTGGACGACTGAGGGATTCTACACACAACCGGTGTTAAGGTTTACTAAATCACTGTCTTAATGATAGATTAACTAAATGCATAGCAATTTCATGTTCACAATGCACAATACAATTTATGTAGGGCTCACTTTGTCGTCTCATCAGGTTAAGCCTTAATGCACTAGTCAATAGGTAGTTAAGTCAGTTGTTAACTAAATTTAAGATGAGTTTATGTTGTTTAAAAGTATAACTATACACATGTCTGTATTGATACATGTATTGTCAAGAAGTCCGTCATGATTATATAATACTCAATGACAAAAACACACTTTTTACTGAACTTATGATTCATAGATGTTCTAGTCGTACACAGTCAAATACTCCTCAATATCTCCTTAAAGTGAACATCTGCTACCAATGTCCAACCACAAAGTAAAATTGTAAACTTCACCAAAATTGTCAAACTAGGGACAACCAAGGAAGATTTTTACATTTTTGTGGAAAGTCTAAACTGTCCAACCATCTTCATATTGCTTCTTTTATTTTATCATGTGGTCAAGTACACTGTGCAAAAATATCTGCTGATGAGTACAAGTATCTAATTTAGTATGAGTTAGCATGTGGGTATTGAATTTTGGACAACCCTACATCTGCAATCAGTGAGGAGAACATTGGTGGAGAAACATCACCAACTCACCAGTCAAATTCAATTCTATTTAAATTCAATCTCATGCATCTTCTGACCCTTTGACTTCTCGTACAGAAACCTCTGATTAGCAGCACAGCAGTTCCCCGTATAGATAGTGTGAGAGGAGCAAATATAACCATTCATCAAATTAATCTTAACATATATGAGTAACTGTGACATCATGAGACAGAAACCAAGAAGCTGCAGAGCTCCTTAGGCCAGTTACACAAACCAGTCTTTCTCTCCAGTGCCATAAAGAAGCTCAATTATCCCTTGTATTCACACCGCTCTTCTCATATGACCTTTAAGATACTGAGGTCAATGAGAGGCAAGGAAAACAAACCATGAGCCCAATGCGTTTGCAAAATATTAGCAATGATTGATGACGAGGGCTGTCTTGACAAAACATGCCTTCAAAGACCAAATGCCTTGATAAATAACACACAGCGCTGCGGAGGTCTTTAGAATAGTTTATGAAAGGGTAGAGATGAGATGTTGGTTGTTGGAATATCTTGTTTTATATTATTTGGGAAGCCGTGATAGACTTTAATGTTTACAACGGTCTGATTTGTACTAATCAGTCGGAAGATTTTATAGGAGGAATTTCAGGGAGAGAATGAGAATTACAGATTCCAACCTCTGACTGGAGGTGGGGAACATAAAAAAAGTCAATAAAAATAATGATAGGAGGTTTGATGACATCCGGAATTTAAATAACAGTTATACTGTAATGAAAGACTATTAGGGTTAGGGTTAGGAATAGCTGATCAAAAATAAAAGAAATTTGCAATGTAACACACACACTTTGCATGATCATCCCACAGTGTCAACAGTAGTTATTCATGTTGGAACAAACAATCTTAAATTGCAGTAGTCAGAAATAACAAGACAACTTCAAAATCCTCATCACTACATTTCACAGTTTAGACAAACAGTTGTACCATCTCTGGACCTTTTGCACCACCTCGTTTTGGAGATGAGAAATTCAGCCGTTTAAGAGCATTGCATATATGGCTCAAAAGATACTGTAGAGACAACAAAATCCCCTACATGGACAATTTTATCACATTCTTTAGGAGACCTGAACTTTTTAAAAAAGGACTGCCTACACCCCAACATCCTTGGATCCCATCTCCTCCCATACAACATCAAACTCACTCTAGAAGAAGCATGACAAAATAAGCAACAGTTAATTCCTGTGATCAGCAGAGAGTGGCATAAGCATAAAACCTTTCATAAATCTACTGCCAACATCAATAATCTCAGATCTCTTCTAAAAGCACATTCACCACAAATTCCTGTAGTTACTCAGTCCCCGCTAACTTTAAACATGGCCCTTTTAAATGTCCGCTCTCTGCTGAACAAGTCTTTTAATGTTAACGACCTGATTTTAGACCACAAACTCGACTGCTTTTTTTTTTACTGAAACATGGCTGGGTGCAGATGCACCAGTTGTTATCACTGAGGCCTCACCACCCACTTCTAAATTTGCATTTTCAACTAGAAAAAATCCAAAAGTTCTCTTCTCAAGCATTGACAATATTTTAAACCCTGATTTAAGCACATTTTACTTGACACCTACTGACTCTCTCTGTGAGCAGTTTGCAGACCACTTCATGGGAAAGATAAACACTATCAGATGTGATATTTTATCTTGTCAAAGCTCTGTTTTTAACACATCTGAGTGTTTGTCTGGACAGGAGGAAACACTGGACAGTTTTGTCCTGGTTAATGCTGAGATGCTTGACAAAGTTTTCTCCTCAGTGAGGCCCACCACATGTCTTTTAGATCCAATTCCCACCCCCATTTTTTAAGTCACTTTATGGATCTTTTAGGGATGAGCTTTTAATCATGATGAGTTGCTCTCTTCAAACAGGTCTTTCCCACTGCCTTCAAAGCGGCAGTGGTGAGACCCTTGCTGAAGAGCAATTTTAATGATTTTATCAACTACCGACCAGTGTCTAACTTACCATTTTTAAGCAACATTTTAGAAAAACTTGTTTTTATTCAACTAAATGATATTTTAGATAATAACAATATTTTGGAAAAAATTCAGTCTGATTTTAGAGTGAACCACAGCACCGAGACTGCCTTGGCAAAGATTTTAAATGATTTTAGAATAAATTGTGATTCACAAAAGGTGACTGTGCTGGTTCTACTGGATCTGAGTGCTGCCTCTGACAATTAGACAACGCTATTCTTTTAACTCGCCTAAAACATCTCAACCTCTTCGGTGCTGTTCACAAATGGTTTATATCCTATCTCACAGACAGAACATTTATGGTGAGTGTAGACACATGCTCCTCCAAGGTCCATAAAATCACATGTGGTGTGCCCCAGGGCTCCATTTTAGGCCCTGTGCTTTTTAACTTGTACAAGGTCCCTCTTGGTGGTGTCATCAGGAAACAGGGAATCAACTTCCACAGCTATGCAGATGATACGCAGCTTTACATCTCCATGTCTCCTGATGACACCAGGTCAGTGGATGCTTTTTTAAACTGCATTCTAGATATCAAATCCTGGATGGCAGAAAACTTTCTCCAGCTTAACCAGGACAAAACTGAGGTTTTAGTCATTGGTCCTGGGGCCCAGAGAGAGAAACTTTTACCCAAACTACAAGCACAGTCTTTTAACCCATCTCCTCAAGTGAAAAACCTGGGCGTCATTTTTGACTCTGAGCTGACTTTTATCCCACACATTAAAAACATCACAAAAATAGGTTTCTATCACCTAAAAAACATCGTCATTCTCTCTCAGGCCAACACGGAGACACTGATGCATGCTTTTATCGCCAGTCAAATAGACTACTCTAATGCCCTGCTCTCTGGTCTTCTCAAAAAGAGTATTTCAGGTTTACAATTATTACAAAATTCAGCAGCACGTGTCCTGACTAGGACTAGAGGACGGGACCACATTACACCAGTTTTAAAATCACTGCAGTGACTCCCTGTGAGTTTCAGATTTTTATTTTATTTATTTATTTTAGGTGTATTTGAACTTGAATTCATATTCCTTTATTATTTTTAAGATTTCCAGTGTTTCCTCTGTAGGACCACTCTGCACCGGAAGCAGTGGTCGGCTGCGGCTGCCGGGGTCTGTCCTGTGAGCTCCTGGTGGAGGGATGGTGCTTGGGCCTCATCTCTCCCCTGGGCCCTGTGTCCTGGTGGAGGGATGGTGCTTGGGCCTCATCTCTCCCCTGGGCCCTGTGTCCTGGTGGAGGGATGGTGCTTGGGCCTCTTCTCTCCCCTGTGTCCTGGCGGAGGGATGGTGCTTGGGCCCCTTCTCTCCCCTGTGTCCTGGTGGAGGGATGGTGCTTGGCCCTCTTCTCTCCCCTGGGCCCTGTGTCCTGGTGGAGGGATGGTGCTTGGGCCTCTTCTCTCCCCTGTGTCCTGGCGGAGGGATGGTGCTTGGGCCCCTTCTCTCCCCTGTGTCCTGGTGGAGGGATGGTGCTTGGGCCTCTTCTCTCCCCTGGGCCCTGTAGCGGTTTCTCAACTGGTTCACCTGTATTCAGCCTCACATTTTTATGTGTAGTTTTATGTATTTTTGCATGTTAGTGTGTGTGTGTGTGTGTGTGTGTGTGTGTGTGTGTGTGTGTGTGTGTGTGTGTGTGTGTGTGTGTGTGTGTGCGTGTGCGTGTGGGTGTGTGTGTGCGTGTGTGTGTGTGTGCGTATGTGTGTGTTGCTCTTTGGGTTGTTTGGTTGTGTAGGGTCAGGCAGCTGTGGGGGCTGGTTGGGTGGGTGGAAGGAAATGTGGGGTTGTTTTTAATCACTGTAAAGCACTTTGTGTTACATTTTTGTATGAAAAGCGCTTTATAAATAAAGTCTGATTCATTGATTGATTGAACTTGCCTTTCACTGGAAAATAAACCGTTCTCTTCTTCATCGCATTCATAGACTGAACATGTCTGTGTGGTAAAGTTGACTAATGTTCCCTGGAATATCCGACAAAGTTACAATGCATCATGTTCTGGTTTGGTTTAGGAGAACTATCGTGACTCAGGACAGACACAACTGTGGTCACAACTACACAGCCTCCTTGGCCTTGTCTGTACTGTCTGAGGCCATATACATGGAAAATGGTATTAAAATGAACCTTGAGCCCACAAATTCAATTATAGGTAGGCTTTTTGACTAAAATCTCAATAATGATTATCAGATCATATAAATCCTTTACACTTTCAATTTTCCGTAGTTTTAATGTTTATAAACACATATATCATAAGCATAACTGTAAGCTTTTCTTCTTATAGCCAATATACTTGATTTTCTAATGTAGCATAAAAATTTCTTGAGCTGGCTGTATAAAAAAAATCAGATGTCCCGCCTGGTCTATATTGGTCCAACTTTAAACACAAGCTGCCATCTGAGTAACATGTAATCTTCCGACTGCGGCTGGTGCCCCAAGACTGAAACCAAAACAAACCACGATGAGAGAGAGGGGCAGGAGAGGCGGGCAAACGGGATCATACCCACTTGTTATTGCTGTTGTTAAAGCTGAATATGGGTAGGGTTAATGCACCCTTTATGACCTCCAAGGGGCCACCTGTTACTAGGGCGGAGCAAGACTTGGCAACTGTTCAAAAACCACATCAAGCGAGGAGAAAAATGCATACCACACGAGTAACACACAAGCTGAAGCACACATGCTTTGAGAGAGCGGTAAATAAGAGCCATCAGTGACCAATTAACTCAAATAACTGCATGCTACGAGCCAAACAGTCCATGTCAGAGAGGGAAGAATGAAGGAGTAGAGCCAAAAGATAATGAATTTGGTGATAAATTATAACTCAGAGACAACATGTATTTGAACATTTTGATACAGTTTTGTATTTTTATATAAGCCTGTGATCATAACAAATTTTATTTTGGAAAAATATATATATATACTGTACAAATAACAGTATTGTACAATATTGTTCAAAAAACAAAAAAAAATTCACTTTGTTTGCATCTGTAATGAGTCCTTTACAGCTCAAATCGAAAAAAAAATATCAAAAGAAACCCCACTAGTATAAATATTGACCCCCAAAAATTAATTGATCCATCCATCATGTATTGAACAATAAGTCAATATAGTAATTATCATGACAATCCTAAGTAATATGAGTGAATATGAGGAAAATATGAGTGAATATTTTGCTACCTTGCCAAAATCTTCTTTCTTGCAGTTCCAAAAACACATTCACTCAGCATATCAAGTGTGTGAACTGGGATCAGACCTCCTGCTTTGACATCTGTGGCTAAATACAACGTGCCACGCTAACTACCATGGGTATGTGCAGAATGCAGCTCACATTAAAGTCCAAAAAAGCCCAGGGCCATGCGATCAGCACTACTCAGTATCAATCACACACACTTGTACACTTATATGACTCCATCTACTACTGTGGGACAGCCATTCAAGACATTTATGGCTTAAAAGTATTGTCAAATAAGATCTTTAGGCTATAAATCTATTTCAGACTATATGTGTAATGCACATGGCGACTATGTCTATGCGTATCAACCTAAAATGCTAACAACACTGGAGCACTTCAGTTAGAGAACAACCTTAAGTCAATACAAGAGAGCAAATATTACCAGGGGACTTGTCATAAAATAGGGAACTGTTCAAAGGGCAAAGAAAAACCAGTACTTCCGTAACAATGGTGTTTTTATGTGCCGCTAAAAATCGCATCCTCAGGTAAGAGAAGTGCTCTAACTCGAATGGTAACAAAATAAACAAGCAGCAATACAGCGGAATCCAAACCTTCAGGGGACTGCTACAACAACAGGACTTTGTGTTTGTTTCAACACAATCTGAGCCCACAGCAGAATCACTGGATACAGGAAAGAGGGAGAGAAAAGAGGAGAGGAGGAGAAAGAGAGAGAGTGGAAGAGAGAAGAGGAAGAGCAAGAGAGAGTGAGGGTGAGGGGAAGAGGAGAAGGGGCGAGACAAGATGAGAGAAAGAGAGCGAGTAGAGAAAAGGAGGAAGGAGGTGGAGGAGAAGACTTTTGCACAACCACTGCTTATGTTCTAGTAGATACTGACCATTGCAATGAGTATGCTAGGAGCTCCAATGTGAAACAACTTGTTTGGCAATTTAAATCAGACCCTTGTCAAAGTCTTCATCCAGACCCATCTTCCCTCTTCTAAATCGTTGGAGCAAAATGTCCACCTGTTGCCTTATATAAACCTGACAAGGGTCAAGATGAACCTTGTATTGTCACAATGTCACACCTATCCAATAGACAGCATTACTATAACTCACAGGGCTCTGCAGGATCTGTGTCACGCGTTTCTTCTGCTCCAGGATGTTGAAGTCTTGCCGTAGGTCTGGAGACATGTTCCTGGCTCTGATGTACTCGGGGTCATTCACATCAATGCGGTCGAAGTAGCGCTCTTTGGTGCCTGAGGCGGGAGGAGGGGTCGTGACCACCTCCTGGTGAATGTTTGTGCTCATACTGTCTTCAGCCTGATGTACTCTATGGCTGCTTTTCTGTAGATCACCTGCAAAAAGACAACACAATGGATCAGAGACATAATCAGCTATCAGTATCAATATTGATGAATACTACGACAAAAACACTGCCAAAGTTTGGTTATATATACAAGGCTCAATTCAGTTACAGAGACAAGATCAAAACTTCATGTTTCATAGTATGGTCTTTATATATTATCAGTATACATGGTAATATGAGAGTGAAAAACAGTTTCTATTGTCACCATGGTATTGGACTCGGTATAGCGTATCAAGCGTTTCCTTAGTAATCAAATTTTTAAAAATGTATATGTGTATATTTCTACTATTGACACAGACAATGGTGATCATGCAGTATTAGTAGGCCCACATGTTGAGCAGCCTGACAATGCATCATCATTAATATAGACGATATAGACAATTTGGCTGTATGAAAAATGAAACAAAACCACCATTACAGTAATAAATTGTATCACTGCACAGAAATAGACAACAAAAAGCGGAAATTGCTGAGTAAACAAGATTAATGAGATAATGGATAGCTCATTATTGGCCGCTGATCCCAGTGTTTGTCAAACAGGAAATGGACAGTTGTGTGATCTCAGAACCTCATCTCGACAGTGACGCAGATAACAGCATTTGTTCCATACACTATACACTATGGACACTAGACAGAGCTATGAAGAGCCACTGGCTCCTCAGTCAAGTTTAAAGAGGAGGACAGATTTGTTTGACCATGACTTTTAATCTTTACTCACTGGAGTTATTCTCAGGTCAAGAGGCAATGAATACAAACGGTTCTGTCAATGTAGAACTGTCAAGTGTCTTCTTCCAAGCCAAGCACTCTCTCATCATTTCATTGTGTTGAAATTGGGTTCACTGATTAGTAAAAAAAAAGGTATGTTATGGTTAACTTTATGCGGGGAAACTGAGCTTGTTGTAGAATCTAGATTTAGGCTTCTATTAAAAGAAAAACACATTTCAAAAGCAAAATGAGCAACGTCCAAACAATGACGGGCAGGCAGAGACAGATTTAGACTCTTCCTAGGAGCCCACTAAATGTGTCCATGAATCACTTATGCCTGGCCTGCATTGTTGTATTATTTTAAAGGATCTTTACAAAACTTTCTGGTAGAGGGTTCGTCACCTGCTTGTCTTACAAAATGTTATTGTCTTGAATTGTATAAAGTTACCTGTCATTGATTCAATTACATCCTTTTTATTAGCAAAAACACCTGGTTTGGGGGAGTCACCTGGTTGTCTCCATGGAGAGTGCGAAATTGTATGCCATTCATTGAAACAACCAACAATACTGGAGAATTGAAGGCCCTCCACCTAAAACCATTATCACTCCATTATCCAGAATGCATTGCAGCACTGTCCATGTCTTGTGTAGTGTCTGAGGATAAGCTGGGGTCACATTAAAGAGAGGCGGGGCTTATGGGCGCTCCAGATGGCGTCTTGGCTTTAGCGAGTGCACAAGGACGCCTATGAGCAAAAGGGATCCTCCTGCTTTCCATCATTAAAAGCTCAGTGGTCATTTGACATGGGGCCAAACCAAACGATTGTCCCGTTGCCAGAATATGACTCCCGCTCCACAGTTAACTCTTTATGATGGGAAACGCAGGAGGAGGCACAAGCTATGTGATTCTGTCCGACACGAGGGGTCAGAGGGCACGCAGAAGATGGGTGAGATTACCGAGCAAGTGCATAGGTCAGTCTGAACAGCTCATAAAAGCTGGACCAGGAAAACTTCAATTAAAAGTCAACTGAAAGCCATTGGAGAATGTAGCAACGAATTGGAATGTAATGGGTCTCATCAATCTGTTTCATAATGGATAAGAAAAGTTACCCAGATACCCAGTTACAAACTGATCTTAAATTTAGAATTGAAAGTAAATACTCACTTCAAAATCACGTAACTATAATAATAACTATAATAATAACAAAATATAATGCTTTTCTGGACACTCATTACAGTGAATAAATGAATAAGACGCTTTACAGACCCTTTTCATCATTTTGGAATGTTCTTGATCTATATTGCAACAATCTGGTAATATTAATATAAAGAAAATCCTATTATATTACGCTGAAATTTACATTTTAATGTCAAAGAAAAGTTTTATCATTGTGCTATCAAAAACTTGCATCGAGTGCTGAACCTTTTCCCATATATCGAGATCAAGTTTGACATTTTTGTAACATGATTAGGGATGCACCAATCTAATACTGGTATTGGATATCGGATTGATATCTGTTCAGCCAATATCCTGATGATAAAAGCATAAATCACAGTGGTTTAAGCTAAGCAACAAAGTCCAGTGACAAAGAATGCACTCAACTTGCTCTAGTGGGGGCATGTCCTTAAAAGTTATTGCTTCAGGATAAATCAACTATTGAATGTAATCCAAACCTGGTACTTTCCATTGCCTTATCAGCACAAACAAGTCCACAGGATCACTGAAACAGCCTGTTCCAAAAGCCACGGCTCATATGGGGAAAAAGGATCAAATCTTAGTGAAATCCTCTTTAATTGAAAACAGCTGGACAGAGTGGGGTTATGTAATTATGAATTTATCCTGCGCGGTTCTGCACCACACAGAAAGAAAAGATCACTATACACAACCACAAAATGAAGGATGCCAAAACAAAACTCCACTGAAAAATGCAAATGTGTTTCTGTCATATGTAAGTCCATCCATCCAATATCCAATGTACAGTATGTGTGGTATTCGGTACAGCTGTAGCTCACCAAAATAAGGTTACACTCCCATCAACTCTGCCCCTGTACACAGCCCCGCTCCAACCCAACAGCCCCCACCAAACTGGGGTTTTGTAAAGAGATCATTGTCCTCACCACTCCGGTCACATCCAGAGAGATCCACAAGATAGTAGAGAGTTCAAAGTGGTGAATTCTAGATGCATTTTTGCTTTCAAATACAATACAAACAAAATGTAATGGCATTATTGTGGCAAGTTTGCAAGGAAGAAAAGTGGGCGTCTGGAACTTGACTTAATCAAAAGCCCAACCTGTGAGTCTTATCTCTGCAATTTAGCCCTGGTTTAGTTCTCATTTGCTCCGTCTTATCGCTGGCTTAGCCCTGGTTAATGGTCCTATATTACACAAAATTGACTCTTTTAAGGTTTAAGACATGTTAGAGTGTTGTTACCTCATCAAAAACATACCCAGAGTTGTGTTTTTGTTTGTTTGTGTTTTGTTTCATTTACATGTGTTTGAGTAATCCTTTATAAGTCTCCAAAGCTCAAAATGCTCTGTTCCGTCTTGTGATGTCATGAAGCAGTACTTTTCAAGTGAACAGCAACCTTTTAGCTTTTTTCAGTAGAGATTGGCAATTCCAGGGCTGAAATTATCCAAATTATTCTACTGAAGGTGTATGGAGTTTAAAAACACAGTGGAGCACTTCCTGTACATGACATCAAGGTGGAACAGAGTGTTTTCTGTTTGAGAGAAGAACTCAGACTAAATATGCAAGATAAGTGTGTTAACAAAAAAACAATCAAACAAAACACAACTCTAGATGTTTTTGATGCTCAAACAAAAGCAGAGATCACAAAATAGCGTAATATGGGCCATTTAAGTATTTAAGTGTCCAGTTTAGTTCTAGCTTTCTTTTCAAATGAAGCTTGCCATTTTTTATTCCATCATTTCCTCAAATTACTCATTATGAAGCCCATAATTCACACTCTTATCTTTTATTATTTGTGGCTCAAAATGTGTGCAGTGATTCATAAATGAAACATCTAATTAGATTTAAACTGGGACTGAGTTGGAAAGTAGTTGCCCTTTTTAAGAAATGCCACTACACAGTCATTGATATGAGCCTTGATGGAGAGACTATGGCAAGGGGTACTAGACACCAACAGTAGCCCGAGGCGAAGGGGTCGTGACCTTTCACCCCATGACCTTTAGACAGCAACTGGCCTTTGGCGCTTTTCCTACTGCTCAAAAAACACATACGGCATCCATCTGTGGGAAGTCTATTAAAACTTTCACCACCTACAAACACTCATTTAAAAGCTATTAGTTAAGCTGTCCCTTACAAGCTGATGTGTGTCCAGAGAAGGTTACAAAGTTACAGTGAAAACAAATATAAGAAATAATACTTAGACTTAAACAAACTTTATTGATCAAAAAGGGAAGTTATTTGGACACAGTAGCTCACACATCACAATATATTAGAATACCAAAGAGCAAAAATATAAATGGTAATAATAAATTCAAAATAAGTAGGGGAGATTACCATTACCCTAAAAACTTTAATTCAGGTTGTAACGTTTGGTAACTGTCAACGTTTTATCAGCTTTATGGTGTTGTTTACTGTAATACCCAACAGCAGTCGCACACATTGCCTCACTGGCCCTAACATTTCGATACAGCCTGCAGCAGTGACAACACAAACTCCAACATTATAAGGACAAACAGTTCTTATGTAAGCCTACCCCCATATCTGCAGCTCATCTTCCTGACTGGCCTTGCCTCATATCATACTACATCTTGCCCTGTCCCATGGATTACTTTATATTTCAAATAAGGGCTATACAATACATTGTAATGTGCAATCTAATCGAAAATGCAATTTGAGCTGCCAGAAATATCAAATCACAAAGCCCTATTCCAAATGCTGTCTAGTCAACATCAAGCATAATTCACCAAACAAAAAGAACGTTATACTGTCCTCAAGGGGAATGCTACAAGCTGGGACAAGCCTTCACTGACCCTCCCATGGACAGCCATCCATTCACACGAGCAAATATCTTTATCATGGCTTGGGGGGGCTTTAAAGTGTGGCTCCTAGTATCTCTCTGAGCTCCCACCCCTAAAAATAGACAGTCTTTGGGGTTGTGTTACCACTACAATGACAACAATGCCAGGAAAGAATCTGAACATTGGCTAAGTTTATCTACCACTGTAAAAGGCAGTCACAACATGCAGAATAGACACAAAACATAGCAGACATGCAATGTTGTGATCTACTGCGACAGGAGTTTAGAAAAGACGAGTTATATCATAGGACGTGACTGCTCAGTTATGGCAAAATTTATAATCACAAATATCTGGCTCATATTTGAAATGACAATTACTTCTACTGTCAAGATTTACCTGTATGAGAAAGAATAGACCTTATATATTTTATTAGTAATGTTTTGTGACACTTTTGTTTTCAAAGTCCCTGTAGATTAGTGAGATTTGCTCCAGGTTTTGAGGGGCAAACATACAGTATCATTAACTGTGTTTTCAATGATAAAATGTGTATAGTCAAAATTGAAATAACTATTTTTAATTTGATTAATTTTCCTACATAATGTTTATAGAATTAAAGTCAAAATTAAATTAAAATTATTTATACATTTATACAATTATTTAATTCAGTTTGGTTTCGATCTGTTTACTTTCAGTACTATCTTCAAACAATATTTAGATCTATACAGTGGTCCACATCAGATCCTTAATTAAACCAGGTTTTTTTTTACTAACCTAAGGTAAAATCTTCATCACCAGAACAAGCACTCTGTTGTTTTTGCTATTCACTAAAACCTTTGTACAGTATGCAAATGATGTCACAGTGCCAAAATGCAAACATTGCTGTAACCACTGCTTTCTGTTCCAGTTAAATCCTGCCTCAATTATTAAATCCTCCTTAAAAACACATACCACACGCTTTAGCAACTGTACAGCAATCTCTGTGCACATACTGTTCCTCTTGTTGTCTACATTCAAGATAACCTAAGCTAATCTTCAGCTAAAGCCCATATTCACTGCCCTGTTTCTGCCAAGTGTGTCCATCAGTGCCCCTGCCTCTGCGTGTGTGTGTGTGTGCACGCCTAATACTCTGGAATTCCCCCTTAAAATTACAAATCACATTTCGGTACAGTAATCTTTAGTGTCATGCCCTTTAGCAGCTGGCGGTAAGACTGTGCACAATGAAAAATCGTCCTCGAATAATACTATCAGACCATAAAACCACTAACCGTATTCAGATTACTTCCTCCTCAGTGAATGGGAGACAGCAGGCAGTAGTAGCAGGCGTCCATAGCAAAACACATGTCTATTCTGTTCTATTGATGGTTGGATTCCAGAACAGAAAGAACCCAGGAAAAAGAGGAAGCAGGAAAGAGAAAGGAAAGTCACAAAACTAGTCCGTCCAGGTGTTTTACATTTATTAGCTCCTTTTAAGGGAGAGGTGCCGCCAGCAGATTGAGATCCCCAGATTCAAGTGAGCTCCGCTGTGTTGTGCAGATATGTATCAACAGCTGTGAGTGTGTTAGGAGCAGTAGCCGATCTGTGTGTGTTTGTGTAGAAAAGAAGCTAAAGGAACCACGTGATGCAGCCTAATCCCCCGCCCAATAGAGACACACACATACACACGCATAGACCTATGTGTGTGCTGACCAATCAGAGAGCAGAGCCATGATGAAGGCTCCTCCCCTTCTCCTCCACTTCTCTCCCTCTCTCTCTCTCTATCCCTCTGCCTGAAGAAGTTTTTTTTTTCTTTGATCCATTCACTTTTCTCTTCCACATTCCTCACTCCACTCTTTTGGTCTTTTATTCAACACACCCACACCAACAGAGCCACCCCACGCTTCCCCATTAAAAGACCATACCAAAGGACATGTGGGTAACAGAACCTCCTGCCACTCAAAATCACAAAAAACAAACCGAAGTAAAATATTCCATAGATACATCTGCTAATATGGGTAATGAATATGAGGTAATAGAACAATTATCATCATCAGACAATACAATGCATTCAATGTTCAAAAGTAGTACACGTAAGATTTATCTGTTGGTTCATGTAAATCTCTTACGCACAATAACGATAGCACTGAGTGTACAGTTATAAAAGTCTGGTCTTGGAAAAGAATACCAGTAAAACAGAATGGTGCCATCACATGATACATAATGATCACCAACAGGTTTATGCAGCGTGCATAAACCTGTAAATGAGTTTGAATGACAGGTTACAAGAACATACTAAAAGTGAAACTGTAAAAACCTGACTTAGAAAACATTACAACTGATACAGGTTTAGCTTTGCAAACCTGTTCTAGGTCTCAGTCGGTACTTATAATATACACAATGTGCACTATTAAATAAATTAAATTGTTCAAATACTCCATAACAAACAGTACTGGAAATATTTGAACACTGAGGCCAACAACACTAAGATGATCTATTTAATTTAATCACTGTGATTGATAATAAGTATAACAAAAATATGCACTAAACAAAGCAAGCTTGTATTCTCGACCTCAAAAATCTGCAGTGTTGATGTGGTCAGGTTGTTTTGGTGGATTTATAAAAACATGTTCTTCTAAAAGGAATCATGTGGAAGACACCAGTATTTTTGCTCTCAGCATAAAACTTGTTTGTAAAATGTACCCTCTTTACCAGATGACAATGGCCCAACTAGAGACAGACCAATTTATCGAGACCGTATTCAGACTTTGTAGCTTATCGGCTACAGGCCTTAAATCTCCAGCACAGGCCGATATTTAGTTTATATTAACACTTTAATACAAAGAGATAACTGTACAAAACGTCATTACACAGCTCTCTAAAAGGTTTTTTGGTATAAATGGGCTGTGGATAAATTTAAATTACACAATCTGAGAAAAATAATCAAAATTGACCCTGATCAGTATCGGCATCAGCCAAGAAAACAAGTGTGTTTTCTAGACCCCAACACGCTCAGTAGTGAAACAGTGTCCTGGGGTTTATCTGAGCTGTTGTTGGTCTATGAAACTTTATTACGGGCATGATTATGAACCACAAGCTCCGTAAATCTGTGGTCAATAAAAGTGACAGTGTGAATGACCGCTCTCACCTGCAGTGCAGCGATCAGACTCAGTAATAAGACTGCTCTCTCCACTCAGCGTTTTCTGTCCAATCCCCTGGACACTGGGAACGTCAAGTCTGACTCAGGAAATCAGCACAGGCCTAACCTCTGCACAATATGAACATAACCAAAGCAACAGCAGCTACACAAATACAGTTGAAACACAGTGAAACAGATATAATGAGCCTGTATCAGTATGTGTGACAAAACATTTGGACATGTTTATAAGCTACAATGAATACCAAATCTTATCTTCAATTCACAATAGGCCATAAAATACAGTAGATGGTTACACATGGCAATAAAACATTAAAGGGGAAAATGCAGGAACAAGTCGATTTATTATCATTGTCTGCAAAAGGAAGGGCTGAGTCTAGGTCTGGGTGATAAGGTGATAAAAATTGTTTTTCTGTTTTTATAATTCCTGTGACAATCTGATGTAATGTTATTTGAGAGGGACTTGTTTAACAGCACAAATCAGCTCACCTGTACCAGCTAAGTCAGTTCTTTCTTCTCACATTGTGTTTAAACAAGGCTCAGATTAAAGTTTAACAGAGCTTCAGACGGAACAGTGCCTCCAGTTTGCATGACCCTCGATATGTTGGTGAAATTGCTACATCGTTCAGTATTTCCCCATTAAATCCCGTTGTTGGCTCAAATACAGACACTTTTCCCACACAGTTTGTTAACCTCTGAGTTAGTGACAAGCTGTGAATTTTAAGAAGAAGTTAAGGATGTTATTCACTTCTCAAAAGGCAACAAAGTGTACATGTAATAAAAATCAAAATTGTGATCTGGTTCCATTTGCCATATTGCACACCCCTCGTAGAGTTTTGCCTCTACAGTTGCATTCTGTTTATTTGTAAAAGACAAGCCTGATTATGAGAAACAATGCCAGTGTCAAGCACACTATTTGCGCAGTGAAGTACATGTTTTGGTCTAATGTTAGCCAATCATGAGCGACTGAGACCATAATGACTGTTGTTGCTCGGGGTTGCCTCATGTGACACATTACAGACATGGCTATGAAAACCCTGACAATTGTCTCTATTCTACTGTTATCTAACCTTATCATTAAGAGGCCTAGCCCACTGCCACAACATTACAAAGAACAACCATTTACAACCCCCCCCAAAGAGAAGCAATGATGCTGGCTGCTCAGGAATGTACACCACATGAGCTAATTATGAAGACCATAGAGACCAGTTTTAGGCTCTGTACCCCCAAGAAGTGAAAAATGGACATCCAGACAGTCCCAGAGGAGCACAGACGTCAGATGTGGTGGAGCTTGAGAAAATATAACCCAGGCCGCTAATGGTTGTTAGGCAACCCCCTGACATGAGAAAAGCATTTGCTCTGTTTTGACTACGATGACTTGTAATGACTTTTGTCCATAGAGCAGGAAGGTGAAATGGTACCCCAGAGGGAACTGTACCGATCCACAACGTCTAAAATAACTCTTGTTAATATTCTGTCACTGTATACGCAACAATATTTAAGAGCACTATTCTGTCTTCAGCAAGGAGAGTGTAAAAATTAAGAAACCCAGGGACAGTCACTGCTGTAGGGACCGCCCAATTTTACAATGACACAGGCTACAACAGTTTTAAACAGCTGAAATGAAACATCTGATATTTCAGACATGGCCATGGAAGAACTATGCTCTGTTTATGTCTATACACTATCTATGTCGAGTTTGTGAAATCAGGAGGATTTCTCTCAACTTAGAAGTGCACATCTGGTGATGATAATACTACTTCTGTTACTTAACCTTATTCAGACAGAGATGTGCCTTTAAACCATAAGGCTAAACTTTAGTCTTGCATTTCATGTCATAATGCCTGTTGTTTACACTGAACACATGGCGCTGTAAAGACCTGTATGTGTCACTCCACTGTTTTCCTGCGCTCACAGACCTGTCTAGTTTTACACTTGTCTGACGATGATCCTAAGTCGGCCCTAATCCCAGTTTGAGGGCTAAAGAGTGGCTAATGTTTAACGCGCTTGTTCAACAGCGCTGCAGGCAAACAATACAATGTGTGTCTGTGCAGCTGGTAACTTAGGAGAGAGAGGAGACACAGGGAAGGCCCTTGACAGTGGCCATAGAGGCAGGTACAGATAAAGAGACACAATATAAAATGTGTTTGTGCTGTGAGGAGGTGCAGAGTGCACTTAAACACGTCATTTACTCTGATGATGAACATGAGGAAGTGTGATAGAACCATCTCTTCAGTTAAACCTGCTAGTTAAACCTGCAGTCTTCTGCTTTTCTGTTCAGTACGATTCCCCATTAAATGCATAAACACAAAATCATTATCTTGGGCTGAAATGGGCTTTGGGAGTGTGCGCAGCATACAAATCACTCTGGTAGCTAATAAAGTTTGTCTTGTCTTATCTGACTCGTGAGGCATTTGACCTTATTAACCGAGACAAGCCTTTGTTCAAATCAAAAGCACATTTAGGTCGCTTCATTTAAGAGCCACATCTCTAGACTCATTCATGCTTAATAAATTAGTTATTTGTACTTTGCAACAAGCAATTTTTCTTCTTCCTTAACTGTATTAATCTCGACATGATCTGTTGGAGCAGCGCTTCTGTTTGCCCTCATATCAGATAACACACAGACTTTAACTGCACCTGCCCACTCCCTGGTTGGAAACAAGAGCACACACCCAAGTTCCAGACAAAACAGGACAAAAGACAGCAAATCCAGCACTTCCGCAAATAATGGTCCTGTATATCCAGTGTTCAGCTTGTAGACCTAACCCAAGAAGTCAAATCCTGAACGAACTATAATATTAGTAGAAAGATTAATATCCATTAATGTTGCAACAGAAGAAATGAAGTGAGCTATAGAAATCGATTCCAGAGGTAAGGTGTTGCCAAGCACTGTATTTCCAAAGCAAATTATTTCAGATCCAACTTGCGTGAGCTGGTTGTGTGAGACGGTTGAATAGTTGGACAATCATATCCATTGAATTATATATTATCCTTATCAACAGACCTTAACTTGATTATTGAGAAAAGACATTAATATACATTACAAATTACAACCCAACTTTTGGTGCTAGCCCAGCCTGGTCAAGAAGGTCCTGAAATTATTGGGAGGACCAGAAAAAATTTAGAAAAACAACATAATAAAATAAAGATTGAGACATCATCCTCATTGAGACATTAAGTCACAAAAACACCTTAACAGCTGGCCTGTGTCTGGCATTTTACACTGTCTGAGAATAACAGCTGAGAGGTGTTTTACCAGGCAGATAAGGTGGGAGTAAAACGTGATGAAATATAGGAAGATAATTAATTAGTCGCAAAGAATACAGGGCTGGGTAGGTACCGTTCTTTTTATTAAGCAATATCTAGTTTACAAAATGTGTGCTTGAACACTATTTACGGAGCCTGCAATAATATTTATCTAGAAATACAATACAAAGGAGGGATAATTTTCCCAGCCCATGTTGTAGTTCTACCCTATGGCAACAGCATATGACAGAGAGCCAAATAAATATAGCTATCAAATGAATCCTATTACATAAATTGTGATAATCCTCTGTTTGACAACTGAAACAACTGTAGGCTACTCCCGAAGCTAACGTCACACTTTCAAACTCTATAAAATATATCACATTATCTACTTTGTAAATTTGTAGGGACCACACGGCCAAAGTGTGGCTAACGACTGGGGACAAAAAAGGGGGCGTGGGCCAACTGAGTGGGCGGGTCAGGTGGGACAGGCCAATTATGCAACCCAGTGGAGCAGACACATCCGATGTCCAAGTCTGATGAGGTCATGGTGCACATTTCCAGGCTGCAGCACTTCTACAGAACTCTCACCGGTCACCACGGTTACGCCAAACAAACACCAAGAACCCACCCCCAAAAAGAGGAAGAATCTGAGGCCGGGGAGTGAAAACAAATATAAAGTCTGATCAAAAGTGCAGAGATGAGCCTTATGGTCAACTGGACTTTGGTACATGCTTTGATGACCACAATTCCCAGAAGGCATTTTCAATTATAACAGTTAACATTATGACAACAGTGACTTTCATAAAAATGTGACCATAACATGCAAATATTAAAAACGGCGCTTGTTCATTAAAGATAGTCAGTTGTCCTCTCCCTATCCCACCCAAAGCCCCTGTAGCTTCTATGAACAGCCCTGCTGCACAACTCACACTTTGAACACAAATGACCACACAAGCACTAAGCAGGTCTATTCAGAGATCTAAGAGCCGTCAGTCAAAGACTACAAGGGACAATGCTGCTTTGAATTGTAAAAGCAATTTCTGAGACTGAACAGCCTCCAAGGGCCACCACAGTCCAAGACACCCACATCCGCTGATTAACAGTGAGCTCCAGTGAGGGATTTTTACTTGTGAAGAACCACCAGCTTTTTTGTTAAAGTTTATTAGCAGGAATTCAGTTTAATTGCAATTAACTGCATTAATTAAGTGAACATAATTAAGTGAACATGCTATAAAAGGAAACCAAATCAGATATATGTAGAGTGATTAATAGAGTGATTAGCAAATGTAGAGTAAAATAAATCTCTATTCAAGGCTGAGGTATACATACTGCATTTGACCTATCCATTATTGCTGCTGGGGCAACCAGTCAGGACCAATCAAATAATCAAATTTCTTCCTCCAACTGATCACTGATGATTAGAAATAACAAGATTAAATTAAATGACATTTTAGACATCTCAGATTTTAAAAAAGCAACATTTTTTTCCAAACATAAAATGAAGTTCAGATTTGATAAACTCTGAACTCTAAACCAGAGTTGGCACATGCACTGTACATCAGACGGGTGGCCTCATCATGGTGGAATCCAGCCAGGGCCCAGTGATGATCTTTTGTTTAATGTAAAAGAAAATCCCAGACTGTTACTATGACAACAGGAAAGTTTGTGTGAGCTCTTCCATGTTACCACACTGTGCAATGACCTCCTCTGTCCCAGCTGACCGCTCCGTGACATGTTTTCAATGCTCAAGGCCAAAAGACTGTCTCTCAGCACAACACATCCGGCCCTGTCAAATCTCCCAGCCCTCCGGGACTCAAATTCAAATACACAGCGTCAGTCGGGGAGCGGAAAGTGGCAGTGAGAGGAGCTGATGATCTATGTCTAAGGTCGGCCATCTTAAAGCTGGGAGACAGGGGACTTCCTCACTCAGAGGATGGATACACATGAAAGAAGAGATGATTTCTATTTATTTATTTTCCATTCACATAATAAAGAGTGAATAATAGAACACTGGGTTTTCAGTATTTATGATTTTACAGTCGAATCATGAATTCACTTTCATTCACATTATTTAATACTGTCGTTCCTAAAGTCTGCAGAGCCGCAGTTCCATTCTTTATCCTAAGATTGTACAGGGCCCTCCCAAACAATACATACTCATGTAATATTTTCCTCTCAAATGTATATGTTAACAATACATATCATAATATCTATGGGCTTAATACAATTTTAAGATAATTGTGTGGACATCCTTTGGGGGGGCCCCCTTCAGTGACTCTGCGGTCACCCAGGGGGCCCAGACCTCACTTTGGGAATCACTGGACTAGAGGATAACTTTCTTCCTAAATTCTAAATATTATTATGTGCATGTGAAAATATGGAAATACTAAACCAACACACAACCCTTTGGCATTGATCACCGATGATGTAGTTATTTTAAAACCAATAGTATGGTAGTATGAGCAACTGACAAAACATCAAACTAAATAAATAGACTAAATAAATAGCAGCAATAACAATATGTGTGCTTAGTAATATGTATATTGTACGCACATACAACACACATATTACCAATATGTATGGGGTTTAAAGTGTAGTAAAGACGCAATATATCTCATAAGTAAATAATCAAAAGTGAATTATGTGAACATTGAGGACTGCAAACACATAAAATATAGTAAATATTACTGTACATGAGTAATTCTTCTTCATGTTTGGCATCTGTCAATTCTCTTGAACTTTTTAAGCCTAAATATGGGGTCAGGCCACTTTAACTGCCCCAGTGACATTCAGGCTTCACTTCCTCCATGGTAGTTAGAGAAATTAATCTCATCTCTGGTCTGAGTCGGACACAGCCCTTTGGCCCATCGCACTTCAGATAAACTCTGTGTGAGTGTGTTTGTGTGTGCGCTTAAAGGAAGGAAAGGCTTCCTGACGGATGTACGCTCCACTGAGGAGAAAAGGGCACTATGCCAGAAGTCATGAGATTTGGGTTGTGGTTTAGCGCATCAATTTGTGTTCGTTTACCCATGTCCAAAGTTGTCCGATAGAATCTTAAGCTGTTATTTAATACAGGTCATGAGCAATTTAATTTCCCATTCATTTAACAAAGTCGTTGTCTAGTGGACAATATAGAATCCGACCACCAGGAAGGCCTCTGTACGCTTTTGTCAGTGCACTACTCTGGTCTCTACAATCTCTCATTCATCTTTTTTTTCTCCATGACCAGCCAACCTTTAAAACTGCCATGCATCCTTCTACCTATACCTTATACCTACCTTCTCCTCCTAAATGCTCACACACACACGCACGCACGCACGCACACACGCACGCACGCACACACGCACGCACGCACGCACGCACGCACACACGCACGCACGCACACACGCACGCACGCACACACGCACACACGCACACACGCACACACGCACACACAAAAAATAATATAAAATTTGAATTTGTATACATCTTATTTTCTCCATCAAAAAAGACAGTGTATGTTATTAGTGAATTACTGTCTATGTCAGTATGACCCATGACGGTAAAAAAGTTGGATATGAAATTGTAATATCAAGAATGAAACTTGCAACTCTGGCTGTGTCTGCTGGGGGTGCCATACCTACAAACTTGTGTTCAGAGTCACAAGTATTAGACTGGTGACATGTGCCTGCCTCATTTAGAATATGCAGAAGGAACCGAATACACAATACACAGCAATACACAATACGTTGAAAATGTGGAAGGAGAGAATTCTCCATGTGAAAAATTGTTGGGGAGGGTAAACTTTTTTGTTTGTATATGTAGCTGTTTGAATATCTAAATGTGTACGCATTTCTGTCTCCATGTTTCTGTTAGATTTACACTGTTTTTGTTTATTGTGTAAAAAGAATGAGACTTGCTTTGGTAATATACAGTTGAGTTTACATGACTTCAATAACTGAAGTAGATGACTATAGTTGTCTGTACAATATGCGCCTTGTTCCACTGTATAGCTGATTTTGTTTATTTTTCTTTGAGAGACAGTTGTATAAATTACCCATTCCTTTGATGGCGTTTGCAGTTTGAGTTCAGCTGTTTCCTCACACACCCTCTGCACGCTGTAACACAAGTCCAAACACAAACAAACTGTCATCAGGAAGACCCACTCGAGCTCCAGTGGGAAGAGGCCACCGATATGGAGACTCATTGTTTCTGATGCCGACGGACACAAACCAGAGTGATGTCACCAGGAAGGAACAGCTCTCAGCCAAGGAAGAGATTACACAATTCTAAATCTGACTTGTGTTTAAGGTCTGGGTCTGATTGTATCCATGGATTATTATTGCTTTGCCAAGAATGTTCAACGAGTTTTTATATTGCTCAAAAGTAGCTTACAAAGTTCTTACTATGAGCGGGGCCCTCAGCACAGATCTTACTTTTAACTCTGCTGCGTTGTGTCACCGGTTTGTCTCCATGGAAATGTTTAATGTCATACTGTGAAACATTCAACAATCAACTGAAATGTTTCATGCCAATAAATAAACTGTGGTTGTTTTTATTTTAGATATTTTTTTTTCTTTCATTTAAGATGAATGATGATGTTGCATACATCAGTGTGAATGGAAAGGAGCAGAAAGAAGCATAAACGTGTAATATCTGCCCCCTTTTCACACAAAAAACATTAACGGTACCAACTTAATGATTCTGCAGCAGCTACATTTATAAGCAACTTATTTAAGTGACATTACACAATAATAAGTACTTACTAACACAAAAAGACAGTTACACTGCCATCTCATATTTTTTAGCATATCATATTTGACATTTCTTGAACAGATTGTGAAGCTTTGATTTTTTTCATTTTGACGGTTCCATAGACACCTTTGAATGAAACACATTTTTCCATTGTTGCCGTTCTAAATCTGCTTTTTGAAGATTTCAATTCCTTCCAGATTATAGTGATTATATTCTCTCTTTGGAAATTTGTTTTGGCAAGATTTGCTGATTTGCTTTGTATATAGTTGAATTTCAGTGTCTTTAATTTGTAAAAATATTGGGTTTTGAAATATTGTCGCAAATCCAAAACAATAATTCTGCCAAAGAGTACACAGCTAAGGTTGTCAGGCAGGATAAAGAATCAAGGTGTAAACCAGAGTCAAGCCAAAATGCAAATCCCTGCACACGCTCAGGAGGAGGAATTTGCTTGAATAGTTTTAGAATTTGAGAGGAAAGAATGTACTAAAAGTATTTTAAACCTGACTGAGGCTATTGGGAGCTACTGATTCATAATATTCAAACAGTGAGGCCTGTTGGCTATTTCTATACATGGCAAAACTTGAATGGTCTGAAAAAATATAACTTTTATTTTCCATTTAATGTTTGTATTTGCTCACACTACAGCGTTATTTAATGGGCCTATATTACGCTATTTTCTGATTTGTTACAGTGCTTCCTCATTGCAAACATACATGGAGTTGTGTTTTGTTTGTTTAACACACAAACCCTGAATATTTAGGCGGAGTTCCTCTCTCAAACGGAAATGTAGTAATATCGGAAGTGCTCCATTGTGTTTTTAAACTCCATACACCTACACTAGAATCATTTGGATGATTTCAGCCTTGGAACTGCCAGTCTCTACTAAACAAAATGTAAAAAGAAGCTGTTAACTTGAAAACTACCACTACATGACATCACAAGGTGGAACTGAATCTTTTGAGCTTTGGAGCTGTAGACAGACTAATAATGTGAATGAAACAAAACATAACTCTAGGTATGTTTTTAAGGAGGTAACAACATTCTAACATGTCTTAAAGCTCTCAAGAGACAATTTTGCATCGTATAGGATCTTGAAAGTCATGTAAATGTTGATACACCATAACACCACATTAGCCATTTCCCCAAACTAGCATGCACAAAGTTCACCAATAAACTATAAAAACTTTGACTGATTAAGATTACAGCTGAAATATTGTATAGCCAACCTGGTTGTGAAAACCAAAAGCATGCGTGAATGAGTTGAGTCAGATGTGAACACGCGGCGTCTAATGTTGCATCTCAATTAGTCCATGATCTATTGTGGACACAGAGGAACAGCCCCAGGCTACACATAGCTGCATGTCACATCAAATTAGACTGATCAAGCAGGAGGAAATGGACCCAAATCCAAATAGTAAAAAGTAGAGCAGACACTGTGAAAAATATCACATTAATACATTTTTCAGCTGTGCAAGATGATACTGTCGCTATGCACCGGGATAATTCTTGGTCTGTGTTCTTTTACTTCAGTGTCCTCAGTTTGACAGCATCACCATCGCCCCTCCTCCTCCTCCTTTTGTTCATATGATCCCCTGAACTATTACCTCTGCTTTCACATCAAAACAGACAAAAGAGGTGAGGAGTTGAATGAAAGGGAGTCACATCAGAGCAGTTAACCTCACTAAAGCCTGGTTAAACTGTAGCAGACATCAAGGAGGGAAGAAAAGACAACTTTCTCACACATAGAGAATATTACATAAATCGTCCCCTGGGTATAACTTTGCACCATGATCCATTTTAAGTCTGTTTGAGCAATCACAGCAAGCACCATCACAGCAGGGACATCTTAAATGAAATCTTTTCATGGACGAAAAAGTTATCATTGCAAGGAAATTTTGTTATTAAAAGGGAGTTTTAACTTTTTGAAAATCTACAAAAACTAAAAAACAAAAACGGTGGTTGGTCTCTCTCACCCTCATCCAGCTCGGGCCCTCAGAGGCCTGGGAGCTTGAGAGTTCTACACAGTATCTTTGCTGTTCCTAGTACTGCACTTTTCTGGACTGAGATGTCTGATGTTTTTCCTGGTATCTGCTTGAGCCACTCCTCCAGTTTGGGGGTTACAGCCCCGAGTGCTCCGATCACCACGGGCACCACTGATGCCTTCACCTTCCAGGCCTTTTCCAGCTCTTCCTTGAGCCCCTGGTATTTCTCTAGTTTCTCGTGTTCCTTTTTCCTGATATTACCATCGCTTGGTATTGCAATGTCCACCACCACGGCTTTGTTCTGTTGCTTATCCACCACCACTATGTCTGGTTGGTTTGCCATCACCATTCTGTCAGTCTGTATCTGGAAGTCCCACAGGATCTTGGCACGCTCATTCTCTGCAACCTTCTGAGGTGTTTCCCACATTGACCTTGGGGTCTCCAGCCCGTACTCTGCACAGATGTTTCTGTACACTATGCCCACCACTTGGTTATGTCGCTTCATGTATGCTTTCCCTGCCAGCATCTTACACCTTGCAGTTATGTGCTGGACTGTCTCAGGAGCCTCTTTGCACAGCCTACACCTTGGGTCTTGTCTGGTGTGATAGATCTGCTATCTATCCATCTATAGATTGACTGAAATCGGTTTATTTTGTTTAACACATTCTTAAACATTGCCAGTTTATCCTCCTCCTCCTCCTCCCGCCTTTCCACCCATCCCTCCTCTCCCTCCCTCATGTGTCTGTCATCTCCACCTCTCCTCTGTCCACTCTCACTGTCTGAAGAACAGTGCAGCGTCCTGGCAGCTCTCCATGCTCCCAGCCTGGGCGGGAAAATAAACAAGAAACCACATGTTCCCATGGAATTTTAATGACTTCCATAATTCATTTCTTTTATTTATGAACTTCAGCAGACATGCGGGGGACAGGGCATGGGCAATAATAACAGCAAGAATGACATATGTTTTATGTGGGTGCCAATGGAAAACTTTTTTGTTTAATTTGACAGAAAAATCAAAAGGAGATGCTTTTTATGTAAGTGATGAGTACAGTTACCCAGACAATGCTTTGAAGTGACAGGTGTTAGGACTGTCCCAGCAGAAGCCTCCTGTCGATGAGAGGCCTGTCCAAATACGTGATGGTGTATTTTACAGGGATCACGACCCTACGACAGTCAGGCCCAATACTCCACTGACCTGACCTGGACATGCTGAAGACTGTAGCAAAGCTGTAAATCTGTGTACTATTTTTACAGCAGCTGAGGAGGCCAGAGGAGGAAATGAAATACTCAACTGAATTTGACATATTTTATTAATTATAATAAAATTATATTATTTGGGAGTGATCAAGCACTTTTTACGTACGTATTTTTTTCGATTTTAACATAGTTGGAAAGAAACTATGCCATTCAAAACTATATTTCAGATGAACAAAAATGAAAAGAACTTAAGAGTGATAAAATAAAGGTGCATGTAAGCTTTTTTGCCACCTGCTTACTCTGTGTATATGTAATTGTTTGCCAGGAATGTTCCAAGGTATGGCATTAAACTTAATTTCATGAAGGCAAGCAAATGAAGCCACAAGTTGAAGTTATAGGTCAGATTTGCGGAGAAGAGGGTCTGCTCACAAGAATGCATATTTTTTACTAAGCAACAAAAACACTGTAGTTAAGCAAACAGAAGTTGAATGTTTTGCTGTGAAACATTCCAGGCAATGCAATAATGCAATCACATCTCCATAGAGATGAGCAGTTGGCAGACCCCGCAACAAAAGTTACACAGTGCTCCTACATACCAGCGAGTATTATTAATATTACTGCTACAGAATGAGAACATCTGCAGACTGTCTGGCTTTGTCTTTAGCTTCATTAGCCGCCCATTATGAGCTCACACAATATGTTTTATTACACATGTGTCAGCAGCCCACGAGCACGACTGCTGTTTCACTTCAGAAACTATTCTGGTGTTATTCTTTCCATCTAAACCTGAGACCAGCTGTGGAGGAAATGACAAGTGTTTATAATAATACAACAGAGATGAATAACATTGCCCCATAATGTAGCTTTTATAATCAGCTGTATGCCTTACAACTCAATACCTCAAACTCTTTCACCTCAATAATGCCTATGACCTACAGAAATGTCACAAACTCACAGCATTT
Organism: Taenioides sp. WSHXM2023; assembly: GCA_029959045.1. Lineage (NCBI taxonomy): Eukaryota > Metazoa > Chordata > Actinopteri > Gobiiformes > Gobiidae > Taenioides > Taenioides sp. WSHXM2023. Next base: position 16,428,019 of record CM057090.1, read on the forward strand.
CCGCACCTAAAGATTCAGTTTATAGATTTCTCTTTCTTACAACTTTAGTGACAGCATACACTTTACGTAAAGCATATTTAATGTGACTCAGTGGTGATAAGCAACTATTGTAGCCACAGCTGCCCTGAGGTAGACTGACGAAAGCAAAGTTTCCAGTCTGTGAACACTGGACCCTCCGACCACCACCAACACTCACGCACACACCACTTTCAAATTAGGCAATGTTGGTGAAGTGTCTTGCCTAAGGACAGAACAGTATCATCCAAGCAATAATGAGGCACAATCTTGCTTTGCTTCAGAGTTATGGTGGCAGGTATGGTATTCATGAGTAGGTTAATTTCATTGCATATATCGTTTGTAACCCCAAGGGTTTTCTACTTTATTCTATTCTTTCTATTCCATTTAAAAGGTATTTGGACTTTGTTATAGATGGTCAGCAGCAGATCTGAAATGCTGCCCTGCAGAACAGTGGTACAGATTGTTTTTTTTTTATGTTCAAGACAAGAGCATGCTTTCAACTAGACTCATTCTCTGGTCTCGTCCTCCTGAGGGAATCTGTAATAATGACAGCAATAAAGAAACAGGCATGTCAAAGCTACGTTATTAATTGATTTAAAAAGAGTTACATCCAGTTTAGTTGGACCAAATCTTAAAATTATAGCTGGCTCCATGACAAAGACCTCCTGTTCACCTCTGATGTAATTCCCCTGATATGAGGAGAGAAACACACTCAGCCCACACTCACAGGGCTGTGCACTTATCAGGCTCTGGACAGAGTAACACAAGACTTTATAAATGACTTCCAGGCTGTACTTCCACAAGAGAAAAGGGTGGGGTGTAACAGGCTAAACTAAAATAGATAGGATTTCAAGGGAAATTTTTTTAATTTAAGTTCCCTCCTCCTCACTTCCATTGTCAATATTTAGAGATCTGTTAGTAAAGTGGTGAAAGTTTTAAATCACAAGCAAAACCCAAATTACCATACTGAATAGGGACGTCACAATATAACATTTTAGTGCCACAATTATTGAGAGGATGACAATTTACTACAGACCCAAGAACAAAAAAAGGAAATCCTTATTTTTTCATCATACCATCAATATAAAATAACATCACTATTTCTCTAGTATGAAATCAAACTTTATCAGTGATAACGATAAAAAAATCAAGATGAAACACAAGGATATTTAGGTTTTCATTTTTTTGGAGTATAGATTGAACTGAAATTACTTAATTTTGCTTCTAACATCACTGCGATTAGACACTATACACAACTATACAATTACACAGTATACACGTTTTTATGATTAAATTGTGACCTGTAATCATCATTACCAATTTACCAAATGATCTTGACATTCTTAAGAAAAACAGAATGTGTTAAAATAATATGGAATAAAAACACCATATGAACAATCATGATCACAAATATGTCCGGATTGGTGACAGCAAAAAGTGGTGACAGGATATCCATAGAAAATTGTGGAGCTTGTTACATCCCCAGCCACAGCACGGACAGCCGAGTGCAGTGTTCCCATGAACTCTGACAGGGCCAAAGCACTAGTCTATAAATACTGTTGGGAGAAGTTTTCAAACCTTATTGCTCTCACCCTGTGAACCTAAGCAGATTGAGTTCAAGGCACCTGAGAATATTAGGTCAAAGCCCGTCCAAAAGGTCAAGACTAATGAGTGAGGAGACAATACAGTAAAATCCGGTGTTTCCTACAGGTTTATACTGAGATTATGGTGGCACAGAAAACCCTTTTTGGAATAATTTTATTAAATACATTTTTAGTAATAAATATCACTTATTTGCCACTACAAAAAAGTTACATCTATATATTCATGATAATACAACAAGTAAAAAGTTTAACACCATCTTATTGGTCGTTTTTTTGACTGTGGGGGACAAAAATTAAACAAATGGGTTAACTATATGTATTGTTAGCATACTTTTACACTCATGTCCGTTAGGTACAGCCATTCAATTTCAAACATAGTAAACAAATTACACTGCAGAGCTTAAATGAATTGCAGGTGTCTCTGACAAAACCACACTGTATGACATAATCATAGACAGATTGGCGAGTCCCTGCAACACAAGTTTTATAAGTCCAGACTTAAAGAGTAACAGCACAACAACACCCATGTGTGATCGGCCACGGTCATTAGTGTTTATATATATGTGCACATGTGTAAAGAGTAGAGAGTATCTATCCACCAGACTTAAGTGGAAGCAGATGAGACACTGAACAGTGAAGAAGCCTCCACAGACTTGGCCTCAAAATAAGACAAATAACATGTCTAGATGAATATAGGAATACAAAAGAATGAATTGAATTTAATTTGTAAAAAGATAAATGTGAGAAATATACTCTGAACTAGGAATAGCATGTGGTGTTGTATTCTGACAGATATAAAAGTCTCAAGAGAAGATGTCAACTGCAAATCACAGTCCAGAAGCACCAATATTTTCTTCCCCACAAACTCATTTAAAACAATGAAAGAAAACCCTGAAAATGGCCAAGTAATAAAGTCAACCAAAAGCTTTTGCAATAAAATCGATTTCTGCTCCTCCAGCAAATATTTGGGGGGATCTGAACTCATCGCCAGGGCAGCCAGTGCCATGGGAGCCACAAGTGTGTGCAACTTTTGTACAGCCGCAAACTCAACAACACAAGATACAAGTCAAGAGTAGGAGTGTCCGATATTGACAAAAATGAATATCTTGATATCTTTTTGGAGTATCTCAATAATATCCAGACAATACAACTAAAATGGCTTAAAACGTGTCTTTAAGTGGTTTAAAAACCAGACAAATGCCAAATGAAACTGAAGAAATATCACTTTATACCGTTTTGTACATGTTTCACACATTTTTAATCAGTTCTTTTTGCAGCATATTCATTACAGACACTATACTTGGTATTGAAATGTTGCCTATCTTCAAAACCTTCACAATATTATATTATAATAGCCTCCAATATTTTTTTCAATCTGCCCAAAAAGCATATTATAATGTAAAAATACATTCATAGCAGCCACTTATTTACATGTTCACCTGAGTCATTCTAAACTGTGGGTGATTTTATACCATTAAACCCTGGTTTAAGGTCTGGCTCTCTACCTCAAAGACAACATTACAACAAGATCTGACATGGTGATTTTCTTCACTTGCTAATCCTGTAGACGCCTGCAAGTCACAATGCACAACAGGGGATCGTCATGGTGACTGTGTGTGAACTGCACGGAGACAGGAGCCTGGTTAGAATTGGATTTTAAAGCTATTCTTATCTTCACAACGCACTCCCATAACCTTGAGATCTGGTATGCTTACCCCAGTCATGCAAAACACCCTGAAGCAATAAAAGTGGCTAAATCAGATGAATTTAACCACAACTCTCTATTAGTTACAGTGCACTACATGAGAGAGTGCTTTATAAGCTCTCTCTCAAACCTCTAAACTTTGTTATTTCAAATCAAGTAAATTACCCAAATAATTGACATCTAGAGACTTTGGGATGGGAATGCAGTAAATTCACTATACTGCATGGAATTGTTTTGTTTTCTCATTGTAAGCCTGGTTGGTGAAGTAATCTGCAGTGAACGCTAAAATTGCCTGGAGAGTTTTGGGAGTTTGATATAAAGCACATGTTTTTTAGTCAGAAAGAAAGTAAAATCAAAATGGAAATCCCCTTGCTCCAAAGTTACCATTGTTTATCATCTATCATAGCACAGGGTCACATTTCAATTCAGAAGATGATCTTAGTAATAGATAATAGAATATCCTCAGCAAAGCACACAATATCCATTTTTTAATCAAAATATATTGTGCCTGTGGTTTAGACCTCCGCAAACATGTCCATGAAATGCATGGGATTCTTGTATAAGTTTGTCAGTTCACATTTCAGTCTTCTCTCAACTGGGGTTGTTTGCAATTAGCATCTAATCGGAATCGAAAAACTTGACAGAAAATAATTTATTTTTTTCCAGTATCCTGCAGCCTTGTGACAAAACATAGTGTATTCTAATTATAAATTCCAATTCAAGAGATGTGAAGAATGCATGAAGCCCCCACATTACCACAGCACCCCCACCCTGTGAAGCATGCTGACACTTGAGAGGGTGGCACCTCTCTCTCTTACGCACACAGAAAGCTATCCTCAGCCCATTCACAGCTCCTATTCTTTTCTCCACAGTCAAAGAACTCTCCATTTAAAAAAGGAGGGTTCCACTGCAATGGCAACTTGGAAGCAACCCAAGGACTGTTTGTTTTTTGCTCTGATTTACTTACTTTCACATGCAACTCCCTCCGCCAAACCACTGTAGCTCAACACTGAATGGAAATCAGTTTAGCTTGTAACAGACAGCAGTCCTGGCTTAAACATATTTGATTATTATAAGAACAATGCAACATTAAAAGTTAAAACAAACCTGTATATCAGCCCCTAGAGAAGTGAAGTTTTTTTCCTGTTGATAAATGCTATGAACACCTGCAGTGCAGCCACTCCAGTCTCATACACGGCTTTGCTCGGTCCGTCTAGCACGCCTCTCCCATAGTCACTGTAAAAACTGTTGCTCTGTCACTCCACACACTCTCCATGAAGCTCCGCCCACTTGCCTTTTCCCTCCAAAGATATCCTCCGTACTGCTCTTCCTTCCCAGGTCCTTGTGCCTTATCTGAGCAAAGTTATCTGCTGCATTGGCTCACAAGTATGCAGAGTGGGGCGCTGCTGTAGGGAGGTGTCAGCAGAAAAGGAGGAGGGGCCACCCTAATTTGAATTCACATGGGCTGACAGGGTGTCTTAGCCCCCCAGGGTGCCCCAACGAGCTATTGTGAAAAGCACCTCAGATCTGCAGGGGGTGTTGACTAAAGCACACACGGTTTAAAGTGTGAAAGAGAAAGTCAAATTGAAAAGGTGCCAGGAGTACACCTTGTGCCTCAACTTTGCGTCTCTGTAAACGTTTCTTTTTATGCTTCACAAACTATTTCAGCCACATCTCAAGTTAAAAATAAGCAAATTTGCATGGAAACAAAATAGGAGCACTTTTTTTCTGAATCTAATTTTCATATGTCTAACAATGGAAAATTTCTGGTAAATGATCCAAAAAGCACCACACGACATGTTTTCCTTTTGCTAATCCCAATTGGAATAGATAAATAGGGTTGCTTGAGTAAAACTACTGCAGCAAGTAACTCTATCTTAGCAACAAATAATTTTAAAATGGCATAATGAAAAAGGTTTAAAATAGGTAGTCGGTGAAATGACCTTGTATTTCTTACCCATGAAAGCAAATTATTTTAATATCTTTATACCAGAAACCATAAAATACATTGAGAGAAAAAAAAAAACCTGTTTGGTTTTTGCAATGTACTCCATAGTACAAAACAGCATAAAGGACCACATAAGTCACTCCGGTGAGCATGGTCACAACATTGCAGTTAGGTCAATTTGTAAATTGAGCCCAACATAAAATAGGACAGGAGGTGACATTAGATTAGCATGTGAAAGGAGCTCTTCAGTTCACACCACTAAAACATACAACTCTTTAAACCACCTGGAGTGCAAATTCCAAACTGATAAACAAGACCACAGTATATAGTCCATTAAAACTATTTTAGTGTTTTATGTTCTGCTAACATGGAAAACCCAATGATACATGGTTATTGTTTACAGTTAGACAACGTAATAGATCAATCTAAAATCTAGGAATAGCTGTTTAATGGTGTACATTTGGAGGACGTACGCTCTTCTTTATTGCTGACTCCACAATGCTCAGAGTAATTACAGGAGACAAAATACATCATCTTCTGTCTGAGGTTTGCAGGAAAGGGTCCAGTTGAGCCCAGATCAATTTGCGATCAATTATTCTACTTGGATAGTGGGAGACAGGGGTGCTGCGTATGCGGTCGTGCCCCCAGCTGTCAGGCTCTGGGTGCAGGGATTTCCTCCTCTGTCTGGGGGGGCATTTATGGCAAAAACTAAACAATAAGAAACTTTGCTGCAGAATATGGATATCCAGTACTTAATTAACTAGGGCTGAGATATGAATAGATGATAGATAACTAACCTAAATATAAAGATGAAAATATAATAGGAATTACATTTACAGTTACGTAAATAGCATCTTTTCATTGCATCCATATGGAGGTTTTTCTAACCTTTAAATCAGTCCATTTTATAGTTTACTGTATCAGGGCAGAAAGAAATCCACCCAGACACGCACTTTCTTATCTTGATATCTGAGATAACATATTCATAACACACCTGCATGCTTGGCATGCCACTTTCAAAGGCATGATAAGTTTCCAAAGTAGGCATAGCAGTAGTAGTAATAGTAAAACATATGATTGCCACTGTTTTGGTAAGAAGAATAAATGTTGTTGGGTGCATACCTGTCCCAGTATAGTGCAGGGCCTGTGGAGTCTGGTCTAACATTAGCACGTACTAGTATGTGAGTATAAAGTGCCCGTCTCTGTGGGCGAGTGGGTTAAAAAAAGACACACATGCAGATTATTTATGAGCCCTGAGTGTTTCTCTGGACTGACGGCTTTAAGACACATGGAAAACCATCTGAATAACTGTGAGTTAATAAGCATGTACTTTACAGGTAATTATAAGGTTTCCATTGGAGCTGGTATAAGGAGGATATACTGTAAGGGAAATAATTTCCCTTGTGGATCAACAAAGTTTGTCCAAGTCTAAGTCTAAGTCTAAATCTAATTGGTTTGGTCATTTTAGCTGAAGAAGTATTCAAATGCCCAAGATGAGAATCAGCGCTCGATTCTTCTTTAAAATGAATTACTACCCTGAACCGATATGAACTACACCAAAAGCATGCTAAACCATACTAAGGAATCATCAGCTCAAAAGGACATATATTTACTTTCATAAATAAAACTTGCAAATAAGGAACACGCACATGCACATAGAATAACTTTTTGTTTGAAAAAACTTACATTCACGTTTCTGCTGCTTTGTGAGTGTCCTGAACTAACCCAGGTCCAGCGGCGCCCTCTGTAGATCAGGAGTCTGGGGTCAGGTTTGACAGTAACTCTGTGTGACAGATGTAAACATAGACTTAACTAATGATCCCAAATGTGCCCCAGGTTGGGAACTGCCCATTACAGTGCACTGTCTGACACTTGTGTTCAGTAAAATCATGTTGATGGATCATTTAAAATAGCATGTTGGTGGTCACACGGATACAGTAGTGGAATGTAACTCAGGTCTGTGTGGTAACGATGATAGAATTTATTGGTTCCTAAACATTATGTATTTGCCTTTGCCCTGTGAGTCTGGAGTTCATCCAAAGCGCATACATAGATATACAACAGCATCAGGCATCAATGCACCCACATAATTAGACAATATGGAAACTACAATCCCCCCAATACAAAATAAACATTTAACAAAAACAAAATCCCCTCATCATATTGCAAGGTCTTCATAAGAGTTTGCTTCTTCAGAGCTTTACACTGTCATTTTGAGTCTAAGCCCAAAAGGGAGTGGTCCAGTCCAACACCCTGCCAGACTGTCTTACTTAGACCCCACTCGCTCAGCTTAAGCACAGGCTGCCAGCTGCAGTAATGATGATGTTAAACAAAAGTGACCTTTAAAAGTCCTACAGTGCAAATTGGATTCATTTAGGGTTAGTTGTTTTAGTGTATCTGCAGTGGGAACACAAGGGAACATTAACAAATTACAGGCTGGTAGATAAGTCGACATTGTGTGACTTTTAAGGCCATACTGTACATAAATGCTATTGACATTTGTGAACATAGGTTTATTGAATTGTACAAATGAACTCTGAGGAAATAAGCAGTTGCTGAGAAGACTCAATTCACGCATATGTTGACACTTTATATGACCTTTAATAGGTAACTGAAGTAATGTTCTTTCTCTGAGAGTTCAAGCTTTATTATGACTCCTGTCACTCACAGCGTGGCCGATGCCGATACCACTTGTTTAAAATCCAGACAAACTGATGGCCAATAAGCTCTGCCGATATTTTTGGGCTGATATTTGGGGACAATTTTGGTAATTTTCCCCAAATTATGTAATTTAAATTTACTGCAAGCTCGCCCACAGCCCTTTTTTTACCACTAAAGTACAATAACACCACAGGAATCAAATCACAATTCAATTTTTACTGTCATCATCCTGCCCTATGAATAAGAAAACAATAACTATACATTTCTCCTGTGTTTGTATTAACTCTCATTGCATGTGTTGTTTAGCTCTGGGCCTGCACGCAGTGACCTCCCCTCTGTCAGGTCGTGTCAGATGCCCTGCCCCACACTTCGCTGGGCTTGTCCTCATTTCTCTGAGTCTCTGCTCCAGTGTCAGGAGGTGGCTCTAATGAATCTCTCTTTGAGGCAGACACCAGAGTGAATGTGTGTGAGGCCCAGAGCTTTCCCAGCAGACAAAAGCACAAAGCACACGATTGTGGACTCCAGCACGACAAAAGGCAGACTTAGATTTAGTTACAGGAAGTAAGGCGGCGCAATATATGGCCAAATTATCGTTATTGCAATATTAGATCAGGCTTTATTATAAGAAACGGACTGTATGTGTGTGAGCCTCATTCGGACAGAGATTAGCAGAACAGAGCTGTTGTAGTTTAATATATTTTAGTTCAATCTTACTTCAGTTTTGCCCTGGTTTTGCCTTTATTGAGTAAATCTTATACAGTTTGACCTTATATCTTAATTTAACTGAAAATACTGTTAAAATTTAATACACTACAATATTGTCTGTGTAATCCCTTAGTCATCCTGGCATGATCCATAGCAAAAGAAAAATTCATAGGTTTTAGAGTGAAGACGTTTTGCCGTTCAACATTATTAATCAGCATAGTTATCAACAGTTACATTTCTTGTTTTAAGCAGCTCTGATGGTGTAAACTGTATTATATAGGTCCAGGTGTAGAATTTCATTAAGCCCTAAAAGTTTAAATGAGCTCAAGAATACTTCCAATTTCACATGTGTCAATTTGTTCATGTGGTCGAGCCGTGACCACATGCATTTTAGTGGGATGTGCTTAATGATTACAAGACACATGATGAGAGGAGACCACAAAACCAACACACACGGACAAATGTGAACTGTTAAAAATATTAAAACAAATCATCTTTCAAGCTTCACATGTGGGCAGACTGACGATTCATACTAAACAGGAAAAACAAACACTCAACACTGTCATTAGTGTTAGTTACATGGGAAACACCCATTTTGACTCTAATTGAACTCATGTGTTAAAAAACCCTCCGTGATAGGGAATAGTAGTAGATTGTGTTAAGTGATGCATATTTTAAAAACAACAAGAGTTAGGAATAGTACTGTCTGAGTAATTTCCTGAACTAAACTGAAAATACAAAAGGATCTCTCCCAGGGCTGTAGTTTTAAGTGCAATAAAAAGCCACAGTGCCCAGACTGGAACTTTAACATGAAGATCTTCCACTTCAGGGTAAAATGCAATTTCAATACCCTTAAAAAAACAAGTTTAGAAACCATCTAATCTCAACAACATCTCAAAATGCTACAGAATCCTTGAAACGCAAAAACAGAGATCTCTTCAAGAATGCTTCTAGCAAAAATAACATTATGTATTCATATATTTTCAGACATTGCTAAACCCTTTGCACTGCGTGGATTAAAGTCCACAGCTATATGAGATGAGCATTAAAAAACCCAGTATCAGATGTGCTGCGCTGAAGGGCTAAACATCTTTATACACAAGAGTGTCAGATGTGCTCAGGCCTTTATGATTTACCCTCAAGTCTGTCCAAGTAGAGCACTCTTTACAGTTACACCCTGCATACAATCCTCTGTCTGGATCTGTGCCCTCTGCTTTTCATTCATCCCCCACAACCGCAGTCCACCTGCAGTACTAAAATCAGAATCACATGTTTTCATGATAAAAAGGCCTGTCTTTCGTATTTTATGAATGGGCATTTTACAGTAGGGCTTTTGAGCATCAAGATTTTGAAAAACTGCAAAATCATGAAATTGAGGATTATTATGAAACGCACACACGCACACCTTTTCTCCTTCAAGTGAAAGAAGAGAGGGAAAATGTCGGCAATAATAAGATGTTGAACAATATCATTGAGCACTATGTAACTTTATCAGAAAAGATACATAGTGAACTTATTTTAAATATTGTTTTCTGCAATATTGTACGTGGAGTGTAAATGTGATTGCCAATTGTTTGGCTTCCTTCACTGTTCTGCTCATTAGTGACAAGAGACTGGTTCAGAGGAATGACTCAGGCTCGTTATTAGCACAGCAGAGAATGCCATGCGTGCTAAGATTTTACCATGTCAGATTAAATGATTATTAAATGTGGAATTACATCAACATCGATAAATCCATAACAAATCAAATCACTGGTTCAAACCTAATGTAATTATCATTTTCACTTGAAAAGTACTAGTACTAGTATGAACAGGCACTGATTAAATACTGAGATTTGTTTTGATTACTATGGAAAAGCTGCCATATGTTTGGATGTAATTAACATATTGCTATTCTATATTTGAACAGTTAGCATAGCAAATAACCATTTTGACAATGCCATTTTCAAAGTCTGTATGCCATGTGTCCTTGAAGGAACCTGAGGCATTTCAGCAGCCAACTTCACATTTTACAAACCCTTACACAGTCTCAGATCGGTCTTGCTGCATGCCTCTGAATGCTAGCATGTTGTTAAAGGCTATATGACTGATGCTTTCCACAATGGTTGCCTCAGAAACATCTGCCGTAACTTCTGGGCAAATAAAATCTCCAATAATGACCTCTACAAAAAAACAAGAAGCCAGAGTGTGGTCCAAGAGATCAAATGCCAACGCCTCCATTGGCAGGGACACGTACTGAGAATGGACCAGGGCTGTATCCCGAAAGTAGCTCTGAGATGAACTCCACCTGGAAAGTGGAAAGGAAACTGACCAAAACCAACATGGTGAAGTACAGTAATTGCTGAGCTGAAGGAGGTGGGACTGACATGGGACGAGGCACAGCACACAGCCCAAGACAGGACCACGTGGAGGCAACTCATCGTCTCTTGATGTCCCAACATTCCCAACATTTACATTTTATTTCCAGTTCCAATGAGCTCATAAGGTAAAATAAGACTTGACAACAGAGGCTTTTTGTTAAAACCATAAAAATGTGGTAAAAAATAAGAACACATCCAACAAAATCATTTCCTATACAGTCATGATTAGTTATTTCAGTTGACCTTTGAACCATTTCAGTGATTAATGAGAAAGAGAAAGAACACTCACAATTTTAATACATACAATTATATGTTAACTGAAACGGTCCATCATAGTCTACTCAAAAGCGGGTCTTAATTCTGAGCAAAAGAAAAACATAGAAAAGTACTGCAAACAATGATATCCTGAGCCCTTTCATTATGGCCTCTGTAATTTGAGTGCCAAGCAAAAAAAAAAAAAAAAAAAAAAATTCAAACTGTAATCTCTGCCATTTATAACAAACATTTAGGCTATTGAAATAAAGTCATGCAATGCAACATGTTTCTACTGGTATTCTCAGTAATATGTCTCTTCAATTCTCTTTAAAATACTCCTACGAATGTTTCACAATGTTAGAAAAAGGATGTACTCTAATTATACTGTTTTGCAAATTTTAGTAAAACTACCAAATTCAAACCCACTTTATTTATAGCACATTTTACAAAGAAAGCAGTTTCCAACATGCTGCACTGAGATCATAAAAAGAAAACAACAAAAGGTATAATGACTAGAAATTTGATTATACCAGTCCTAAAACAATAAAACCAAAACATAAAATCATAAATCAATAAATAACTAAAATAAATAAAAGACAGAGGACCACACAACTCGCGAGGTGTTAAAAGCCTGAGAATCAAAGTGGATCTTAAGATGAGACTTAAAAGACTGTCCAAACTTAAACTTAAAAAAGCATAGTACTAGTTTCCTCAAATAGTCACATTTCATGCCATAATACTGCATTTTACTACAATAAAATGTTTTGCAAATGGCTTTCACCCACTCTGATCCCGCTCTGCTCCTCGAGGGGTGCTATGAGGCAGTGTCCGGTCGCTTTATCCTCCATTAGAGCCACCTGTGTCAACAACAGTCAGAACACATCTGTCCAGAACCAAACACGTGGGGCTAATGTTTGCATCACAAGCATGACAACAATGGAAAGTGCAATAATTAAACAGTAATAAGTGTAGAGGATGCATAACTGTCTAGGATAATTGGGTGCAGGAGGGGACAAATTAGATAAAACCATGACAAAACACAACACAAATTTGCAGATGTTGCGATTGTCATTACTACTTTCCAAAGATTGCATAAATATAATACAAATACTGCATCTGCTATATCTACTACGACTGCTACTGCGTCATACTCTACACCTGGCACTTCAGTATCAGATCAATAACACAGCAGAGGCAGGTTAAACCAGGCACTGAGCTCTGTGAAACCAGGAGTGACGGTTACTCCTGGCACAGTTACATAAGTGTTTTTTGCTGACCACCTTCACCACACTGACTTTATGAATGTGACAGTTCTGACCAGTCCTTGTCATAGCCCCTCATCCCTGTTATATAAGTGATACAATTATGGGCTTATTATGGGAAGTCAGTTCATTCCATTCAAAACAGACTTATTAGCCTGCTCTGTCTCACCAGCTTAAAGGTCTAGGGGGCCAAATCATAAATTATACATTAAAGGTGCTTTGTCTGGAATGTCCCGGGATGGCATTAAACATAGCCATATTGCATTTACTCAATACCTTTAGGGCTGGGCAATATGGGGAAAAAAAGTTGTTTTCCTCACATAGGCCCGTCACGATAACACATTTTGAAGTAAGATATATTGCTATAGAGATATACTGCGATACACAGTAATATTGAAACTTAATAATGCAAGATAATCCCAGTAAATAATTTTTAAATAGACAGTATCATTCCAAAGGCCTGAGCTGCAACAAATAAACAGCAGAAAAGTCTGAACTGACGGTTACAAATGACTGAATCTTTATTAAAGTTTATTAACAACCCAGCCCTATATAATTGTACTATTACACAAATACATTATACTGCGCACTCATGTGACACAGCCACTGTTTCATATTTTCTCTGTTCATTTGTTGCTTCAAGTTAATTTTACAAGCCGAGCCGCACCCAAACACCAACTCACAGCCCACATTCTCCATCATGCAAATGAAACCACACACATGGAAAAGGAAAGTACCTCTAAGTTTTAAGTTTGAGCTGGACTCAGATACCTGTTGTCTGTGATTGTCTTGTTGTTATGATACAGTGCAGCTGCCATGCTCCACACACACACACACACACACACACTTCACACACTGACAGCTGTATTAACAAACAGACACTTGTGGTGAAAGATGAGTTCACACAAAGTACACTGGAGAAAAGTGCCATTAACCACTCACATGGTTTATCCTTTCTATTCAATGAGTTCATCACTAATAATAACAACAGCTTAGATAATGATATATACGCATTCTAAAAACACAAAGTTTAATGTTTAATGCAACTAATCCAGGGATTGGGGAAAGTTTTGTTTTTTTTGTTTGTTTGTTTGTTTGTTTGTTTTGTATATAATTGCCTAATACAATGTTGTGTCATCTTTTTACTTATACAAACTTAGCATTGAGTATAAAAATAGCAACAACAGCTGATAAAATACACACAAAAGTAACTTGCAGAGTCATCTTTCATTGATTTCTGTACTTTTGTGGTTAATTTGACTGCCCATTCACTTATTTGCAATATCTGAATCTCAACCAAATGATTTGAAGTTTGTTTATTGTAAATATCATCCGACTATCATAATTGAGATAATAAAAATGTATGCAGGTAGGCAAACTGTCCACTCTCCACCAGGAATCTGATTTGGACCTTTAAACACAGTAACTGCACTAACCCATTCGTCAAGCTTTCCCTTTGCTCCGCACAATGCCAATAAATACGAGGTGGAAAATATAAGTCACTATATTTCAGGCATTCCACATCAAAACATGTGAGATCAGTCTATATTACGTAATGTTATGTTTAAGCCATTTCTTGAGTCCACTCTACTCGGCACACAGAAACTTGATATAAAGTCACATGGCCACCAGATTGTCATTGTGCGTTTGTGCGGCTCGGAGTGTATCAGTGACAGGGACAAAACAAAGAGGTTAGATCCAGTGACTTCCTTTTTCCTCCCCATGTTTCCATAGAGACGTGACTCTGATATCTGTACTTCAGCCAGATACATCCTCAGTGGAAAGAGCGTGCAGGAGTATCACAGGGACACAGATAACAAAAGTGCCATGTGTTGTCATGAATCACGAAACTATATCTGAGGCTCGATTTGATACTGAGGAAAAAGATTGATACTTGTGATACCACAGCGAGAATAAAAAAAAAACATGTTTTGTAGTTCATGAAAGAGGCTCTCAACACAAAATAAATAGTAGTTTAATACACATTTCCAATTTTCTACCCAAGTTCTGATATAGATCAAGACAATTCAGTTGTTTTAGTATTCAGGATTTATTTAGGATTTATTTTTTGATAACCCTAGTGTCTGTTCACAGATTTGCTCATAGCATTTCTTGTTTGAGGATTAGAGACAAAAATATAATTATCCAAGGAGCATTTTTGCAATAAATGTAGGCCTGTAACAAAAACAAATGTTAAAGTGAGGTAAATTGCTGATGATAAACAATAATATGGAACTAATTGTATATCCCTCCCCCCAAAAAAGGAGCTGCAATAAATAAATAGAACAATGAAATACTTTTGTAGTTAGTTTGTATTTATAATCAGTCATAAAAGTTATTTAATCAACCGTCTACAGCTCAAATCTTATTGTATTACAGAAAAATAACAAAACTTTTCTGTTGTGAAAGAAATCAAACAGAAGGATATGTGGTAACGAAACACATGTGTAAGAGAAACTGCCAGTGCTGGCTTTGAAAGGTCATTCCTTTAAAGCTGCATGTGATATTTACATTTTCGATGGATGTGAACCCTGTCCCGCTCTCCCTTCACCTGCCGTTTGTTCAGGCTCACCTGTGCTCTCTGGTCTTCTTCTATCGGCCCAAAGCCGGCAATACAGTAGCAACTAGTTTACAAATTACCGCTTTTGTAAAAATAATAACAAAATGTATCTATCTTAATATTTTCATTCAGTCTGTTCAAAAAGACAAATTGGATGCACTGAGATCACTGATAAACCATCCCCAGTAATTGTACTGCCTGGAATATTCCACACTATAAACATATCTGTCATTCATCGATTAGATCTAGAAGTGAGTTAGAGGAACACTGAGAGCAGACTGACTTAAAACATGTGCTTGAAAATGCATTGCACCTTAATGTTAACACATTAACCTCTGAAACTGTTAAGTGGCCAGACAACAAAGGCGTTATGGTTACGCAGGATGTACCAACAAAAATGAAGTGACACCAGGTCCTGTCCTAAAAGAAATATTTGATCATATTTGTCCAGTCTCACACCACAAAGACACGTGCCTCAATCCAGAGTCCCTTCAGCCAGTATGGTTATGCATTCTATGAATGGGAAGATGAAAGATTGTAGCTGGGGGAATCTGTCCCGTAAACACACGTCTATTTGTGGTCGAACAGAGGGACAAGTCATGAACGCCGGATTAGCAACAAGGTGGACTTCTGATCTCATGTCCAGAGATCCTGACAACAACATGCCAAAATACTCTCTATGATTAGAACGATCACACACAACCAGGGCCAACACCCAGCTCAGGCAGGTGCTGTAGTAAGATGTTGTGATATAGATTTCAACATGGTGAAGAAATGAGAAACTGTGAACTTTTCAGCATGAAGTGAACTTTTACTTACACTCCCCTCCTATATAAAGCATGTTAACATAAAATACAAGATTTTACATGCTGAAATATACATATTCAAAATGTGTCCCTATCTTTCATGGAATTAAGATATTTCTTAATTGTAAACTGTGTTTAAAGGTGTGCTGCATGACGTTTCTGGTGTGGGGTCCATACCTCTATGTCTCCTTGGAGATATTCCAGCTATGCCTGAAATGTTCCACAGGTACTGAACTTATCTATTCTGCATTTTTCAATTACAGGCTAAAAATATTTTAAAAAACATATATTCTTATCACATCACCTGCTTGTCTCCATGGAGAGAGAGACTGTATCAATACCATACTGTGAAACATTCCAGACAAAGCAATAACATCTCGGTGAAGACATGTGAACCACCAGAAAAATTACATACTGCTGTATTAAATCTTACAAAGCACAGCACTTTGTTTATGGCGGGTTGTGTTGCATTCGTCTTATGTGGAGGCAGGTACATTACAGGGCCAATGCCTCATATAACCCCACACAGAGCATTTTACCTCCCATACACACAGGGTTAACGCTCAGGCTGACCCAGATCCAGAGCAAACACACACAGTTTATACACACACCAAAAGCGGCAGTCTATGGCTAAAAACACCTCCAGAAATTATTTGAGGTTCTGTGATACATGAGCGGCCATAAACAGGAACAAGGCCAGGGCGTGGTAAATGATGATGCAGTCACTGGAGCATGTTTCCTGGACATTGACAATAACAGAAAACAGGGTTGGGCAATACTGACAAAAGAAAAAAATTGGCAATCCAGCAGAACAGAAATGTGCCTAAACATGCTTTTAAATCATTAGTTGTGAAAGGACTATTTTAATTACCTACAAAAGTGCAGGAATTTCACTGTTTGAAAGAACATTTGTCCTTTTATCTATTTTTGATCCGCTTTTTGCTGCATTATGAGAGTATTTATCATTAGCAATTTACCTGATATTAAAATTTTGCGTATCTTCAAAACAACATTCAGAATATTATCATGATGTAGATTTTGATATATGCCCCCCCATTAAAAAAACGCCACATTTGAATGCATACTTTAAAGGTGCACTGTGCAACTTTTCTGGAGGTGGGTCTGCTACCTACTTGTCTCCATGGAGATGTTATTGCTTTGCCTGAAATGTTCCATGGTATGGCATTAAACATATGAATCTAGCATGTGTTCATTTTGGGTGTTTCTTTTGCTCAAAAATACAGTAATTTCTTCTGTGAATGGGGGCGACTCTCCACAGATCTGAATTGTACCATAGTGCTGTAATCTGCTTGTCTCACTCAAGATAGATGGGTTTAATCTACGCTGTGGAACATTCTAGACAAAGCAATAACATTTCTATGGAGATAAGCAGGTGATGGACCCTCCACTAGAAATGTTACACAGTGCACCTTTAAATATTATAAAATAATGGTATCATAACCACATTACAAAACAATACTACCGTGTATCTATAGAAGATACACAATAGCTTATATCTTCACAAATATAATTAATAAGTATGCTTCAAACATCCAATCAGTAGTAATGGAAAATGGCTTTGAACAACACAAAACCAATAAAGCATGCCTCTATATAAAGGGTGTATGGGGTAATTTGACCTTTCCATGTCTCTCTATGGCATCGCACTCTCAGATCCTCAAACACTCAGGGATCAACAGCAGTAATGAAAGCGTCCATAGACACTGGTCACATGGGCTGACACATGCACAGCTATAAATGGACTCAATGCATCTCACATGAAGAGTGTGAGACAGGGGACTTGGTTCACAGTGACCACGAGACAAACAAACTGTCTGTCTTCACATGGTCCAGTTGGCCTGTGAATGTGAAAAATGAGTTAATGAATATAATGCACTGGTGACCTGGAAGACTGTAGCTTCATTTGCATATTAATACAGCGCCTGAAGAAAACTAATTAGCAATCCCCCCACCCTCAAACAACTGGGGTCTCGACACACTTGCACTTGACAATGCTTAAATGCCTTTCATCTCAATGTAAAAGTGAGGCTAGGAAGGATATCTAATGAAAAACAAAAAAAAACAAACAAAAACATCAGACTGAACTTTGGACTCTGGTGTGGTGAGATAAAATATCAATCAGTTCATTTAAATAAACAATGTTTTCTCTTAAAGTCCAAGTGATACTTCATAGTCCAAAAGCCAGTTGTCATGGTGATGCCCATTTGAGCAAACACACCCTTTTACGTCCCACAGCTGGCCCCACCCAGTACCCCTCACCCATTCTCACTCAAGCATGTATCACACTATGAACTTCAACGACAGAGTTTATAGAAGCTCTTTTAGAAACTACTGGCAGAAACACTGAAAACATACGTTTGACTTGCAGTAAAAATAGCCTTGTGTTATTCAAATAATTTTACTTTTCTTTTAAAATGGACCATCTCACAATGAGTGCGCACTCTGCAGTCATTTTGCAGTCTACATTAAAGTAACCATACGGTAAACATAATACTATGGCCCAGTGTTTTTCATTTGGTTTCATTGGGTGTAACTGATCTAAGATCAAGCACTTAGGCATGCAGCATGTCCTGCCCAGTCCCGCGCCTGTGACAAAACAGGATAAAACTAGCCAAATAAATGACAGATGTAGTTAAAGTCTTCAGAGAGCAAAAGAAATTTAATGTAATAAAAGAGACACACATGTCTTAAACAAAGGGAAACACTGCAGTCCAAAAGCCAATCAGTGTGCAGTGTGTATGAGAGTGAAGCCACATGTTTTTGATAAGTCATCCAGCAGAGAGTGAGGTAATGATGAAGTCATCTGTGTCCTCTGGACAGGTTCAAATGCACTGAGCCGTGTGCATTTTAAACACCCACAGACTCGTGTTTAGCACTACACACCTAAATTACTTAGGCCAAACATTCCAGTTACCTCTCCAAGAAAGCACAGACTTTATAACATGCAATCACGTACAAAGCTATACTGTTTATGTTTCATAATAGCGCTGTCTGTAAAAGATCCCTTTTGCTAAAGGACAAAACATTTTGTTCATTCATTCAGAGAGGGCAATGGAAGGGAATGAAAGCGTGTGAAGCACTGAACAGCTATTGTCATGTTGTCTCTAGCAGCTATAGGAGGACTCCTGTGGTGCTATGAGTGAGATTTCTTCATACCAACAGTCAGAGGAAAATTAAAATTTGTTTTTCATGTCCATGTGGGCACTGGGCAATCGAGCAAATCTGGAGATTGGGCAATTGTGAAGGCAACTAAGGCAACTTTTTTGGTCCACATATTCAGGGTTACTGGGGATGTAGTAGGCTATTAATATTCCCAGAAGCAGTGCCCGGGGAACATAATTCACTACTGCAATACTGCTGTGTGTGGGTTTTTGCATCATGACTCTGCACCTGGACCACGTGAAGGCTACCATCAGCATCAAGGTGAAAATCAAAGAAAATCAGAATGACAGTGTTTGATCTGAGCGTCTGGTATTCACGTTATTACTATTCAACACCTGGATACGCATGTGGCATGGCAGATCACTCACCTGCAGCAAAAGATGATGATCGAGAAAGACTTTAGGCTGACGTCTGTTCTCAGGTACGTGTAGCTCACAGATGTTCACTCTCAGTCCACACCTCCCTGGACCCCGGTCTCTGCCCGCGCTGCACTCTTCAAATAAGATCCTTTTGTCGCAGGAAGTAAGGTTCAGGTCCTTTTTCATCCGTAGCACTTTGTTGCTAATACCCATGCAGCTTTAGCGTGGGCTAGTAGAAACCACGCTCAAGACAGACACGTGTGATTTTGCTAAAAAAAAAATGTCAAATGTTTGTGTTTTCGACCGAAGCTTACCAATGTCCACGTGCAGAATAGCCATAAGTTAAAGGCTATGCTATGCTAGTCAATAGTGCACTAAAATGCACTTTGTTTAGTTAATTATAATAAGTGAATATGCATTGTTTGATAGACAGACTGTTATTATATTATATCATCTATAGCGCAGGAAAGTACAAAGATTTAAAATTCAATCTAAAAAAAAAAAAATACTATGAGCTACATACCTACTGTCGCCCTTCTTATGCATAGTGGATTTAAAGTAATGATAGCTCCCTCTAGTGTTTAATATTACGTACTACAACAACACAGGGTTTGGTGTAGTCGAATTACTGCAGGTCGTTATAATAAATAGCCAAGAGATTTTGATTATTCCCATTGCCAGAACATTGGCATGTGTGCTGGTTTTCAGTCTTGCAAACTGCCATGGTAAATACATCTTAGGGATGTCACAGTAGGCCTGTCATTTTTGCCATAATTATTGTGAGAGTTAGATTAAAAACCTCTCATTTCTACAATTGTTCTTAATTATTTACACCATGACCAATCAGCAGTGAAATCCTAAATTCACTTTCATTCAGTGTCTAATAAATCATGAGACTATAGCTTAATGAAGCCAACATTAAATTAATACATTTATACAGTTTTAACAGTTATCATTTTTATTTTATGGGTATACTCGGGGAAAAAACAGATAATACAGTCCTTATCTTTCTATTATCATGTAACTATTATACTGTGACCTGAACGATCTCGATTATTTATTAACTGCATAATCTTTATCTCACTAGTCACAACAATTTTACTGAAACCCTTAAAAAGCCAAACATTTTACAGTTGTGGCCAGGGGAATTAACACAGTGAGCAACATTTATTTTTATTTGCTCACACACATTAGATTAGGCCACACATTGGAAAAAACATGCATCAAGCCACACAGTGCTGCATTGTCACTACAAGTGTATATCTGATATATCTGATTATGTTAGGACATTGTTGGTCTTATTATAAAAGCTTGTCATAAAACCCCCATAGAATAGCCAAAATCAAAATGAGTGAACTTTTTAGGCAATTCACAATACATACACAATATGAGAGTGAGGCGGAAAAAGGAAGTCATCATTATTGGTCAAGAAATTAGAT
The DNA here is from genome assembly GCA_029959045.1 of Taenioides sp. WSHXM2023. Lineage (NCBI taxonomy): Eukaryota > Metazoa > Chordata > Actinopteri > Gobiiformes > Gobiidae > Taenioides > Taenioides sp. WSHXM2023. Next base: position 16,448,884 of record CM057090.1, read on the forward strand.
CATGAGTGTGTTAATGAACATCAAGGCTACACTGGATTAGATCTCCCACTGTTCCCTGTACTAGATAAACAGAATCTCAAATTATTTAAAAATGTCTTATTGTAGTAAATCTGATGAAAAAACAGCCTAACCCACTCTCAGGCCAGTAAAAATTGTGTCACTTTTCCGTCCTGTCTTGTTTTTGGAGATGCTTAAGGTTTCTGCAATGAAGGACACATTTACAATTATAGGCGAGCTGCAATCAGTCATTTTGGACCTGTGCCACTTTAGAGACCCTCCAAAATGTGTAAACAGCTGTGTGGTCTACCCGAAAAAGCACGATAATGGGTCATCATCAGGCTGCTATTCTTAGATCAAGTTACTATTTCTTCTTTACCCTGCCACAAGGACGACTAAGGTGTAGTTATACAAGGAACAGGAAGAGGCTAAACATGGGTCTCACAAGAGCAGCTAAATATATTTTTCCACATGTCACGGCAGCAGTCAGCATCAGCTTTTTGGAAAATGCCTCTGAAAATATTACTAACAGAGGCTATAATGAGAGAATCAGCTCACTCTGTGGCCTTAACAGATATAACATAACATAAAGATTACACTTTGGATGTCATAAAATCAAATTTTAGTGTTACAATTATTGTTATTATCACAATTTTACAATTATTTGACACCAGGGTAAAACAAAATCTTTCATTCAGATTCATTCACATTCTCTAATATAAAGTGTGGTATAAACAGACTAAAACAATTTAATTTAGGCTTACATTTTTAGAGTATAAATTGATCTGAAACATTACTGATACTAATATTGACATCCTTATGGTCATGGATTGAAAAATGTTATGTTATATTACTGTAAATGCTGCAGGACCATGATTTATTTGTATAAACCGTATGTGAATGGCACCCTGTCGACCAATCAGAGGCCAGCAGACACGGTAGCTCTCCCCTGTGTACTGACCAGGGGAGACTGCACTGGGCTGCACATGTCAGGAGACAGTCAGAGGTGCACAGCTCTCTGACTCTCCACAGATCAGCACTGTTGCTTCTGTTAAGTCTTGTTTTTATGAGCACGTCTTTTCATAATCCTTTTATCTTGGGTGTCTGTCTCAAACTTAAATGTCAACATGGGATTTCTGACCGCAGCTCTATTGTTTTTAATTTATGGTGAGTTGATGACTGACATGATTTAAGACAGTATTCATTGAGTGTGAATGTGTAAACTACAATGATCTTTAGTGCACGCTTTAGTGTTGTGTTGTTGATTTTTAAATTGCTCAATGTAGGTCAGTGTGAATATTTAACTTGTGTTACCAGTGTGTCTTGGCCTCTTTAGAAGTACTCAGTTTCTTTACTTAAGAAAAATACAGGTATGATATACAAATGTAAATGCAAAATGTACTCAATTAAATTGTTTTTTAAACTGATTTTTGTACTACAGAGTTTAAATTGACAGATAATTTGTCACGACTGTTTGGCTTTTCTTCTGTACTGTATTCAAACTCTTAACACTGAGGCAAATCACCTTGAAAGTGTTTAGCTTAACCCCTAGACTATTATATTGCACTTAAACTAAACTTAACTTAGAAATACTACAGTTTAAAATGAGTGGAGCAGAAAGTTCATATATAAACACGCTCTAAAATGTAGTAACATAGATCTCACAGGAAATTAGAAAAAATAGGTTAATTAAAACCATGTGACAGTGGAAGACTATGGACTTAACTACACTAAATTGAATTTGACCCTGTACTAACTTACTAAGAGGTTTTAATTACCTCCTGTAACAATAGAACTACAAATGTTTCGTTCTTAATTTGGGCACATTATTTTAAATGTCCCATTTGTTTAGAGAATTTGCCCATGTTGTGGATATAAAATCTGATTCTTTTATTGTGACAGTGTGTTATTCTTGTTTCGTTCTCAGAAAAAGCTTGTGCTGTTCAGTTCCTGGCTCCTCTGAACATGGGTGGAGTAACGGGACAGGTGCAGTTTGACTCCGCGTCACAGATGGCCACCCTCAGTGTCTCAGGTGCTGGCTCCTGCTCCTCTCTGAAACTGTCCATCACTGAGTTTCCTGTCATGTACGGCCACTTCGCTCACCCCTGCTCAGAAACGCACATCGGCTCCAGGATTTTCAACTTCTCGGCTGACAGCCCAAACTCCGTCATTAATGTCTCAGAGCTGTTTTCGCACAGGTCAAGTTTAGATGACTGCTCACTGATCATACGCACTTGTGATGGCACTGAAGTCTGCACTGTTGTTAGTGGAGGTCAGAAGCTCTTGACACGCCAGGCCAGGGTCACTGGATCCATAGCTGGAAATGTTTATTTAAGACATAGTCCAGAACTACCCAACCAGTGGCTTCTCTTAGATCTAGTTAGAGTTGACCAGATTGGTGTAGGTAGAGTCGTCATTCATGGCTCTGTAAGCACTGCTGCAAACTGTGAAGAATTTCTTGAAAACATAAATACTGTGTCTTTAACAAATCTTGGTGAAGTAGCTCTCTTTCCAACTATGCAACCACAAAAGCTTCGATTGGATTTGAAAGATTTTAACATAAAAACTCGCTTTTTTATTTTCTCATATGGAACAGGTTTCCATTGTGCTGAAATCTATGATCTACCAGAGAAGCATGTTAAGGCTGTGATCAATATGAAAGGCATAAAGGGCTATTTTAGCTTCCAACAGGCTTCTCCTTTCAGTGTAACAGAGCTGGCTGTCAATTTGACTAACTTAAAAAGCGAAGTTGGTCCATACCACGTTCACCTATTCCCCGTCCCCTCTCTTAGGAATCCTCTTTCTAGCATTTGTTCAAATGATAATGTAGGTGGACACTGGAACCCTTATGGAATAGACACTAAAGACCCAGCATATCCAAAAGGACCAGGGTCTACTCATGACAAATATGAAATGGGGGATCTCAGTACAAAACACTTGTCGTTAGCAGGTGAAACTGAATTTGAAGCTGTGTTTAAAGATTATAGCCTCCCTTTGTATGGACAGAACAGTATTGTAGGTCGTTCTGTTGTTATCCATAAATTAGATGGGTCTAGGTATGTTTGTGCCAGTATTAGCTATCCCGGAGAGGTAATAGTGGCTAGGGCTAGATTCTTAAGTCCTGTCATTGGTGAAGTTTGGTTCACTCAACTTAAAAACCACCCTTTGTCTGATGTGTCAATCTTTTTGGATTTAAGTTATGGAAATCCAGCTACCGCGCCGACCAAAAGCCACAACTGGCATGTCCACACCTACCCTATTAGTTCTGAACGGGATGATAGTGATGGACGATGCATCACCACAGAAGGGCACTGGAACCCTTTTAGAGTCGACACAGAACATATAAGCTATAGCATGTTCTGCAGTTCTGCGAGTCCTCTATCTTGTGAAGTTGGAGATTTGTCCGGCAAACATAACGCAGTCAACTTGGGTGTCAATGTGGGTGCAGTGGAGGCGAAACATTTTTTTACTGATGTAACTTCATGGGTGCCTGGCATTGTTGAAAGATCTTTAGTTCTTCACCAAGCTGAAAAAGCAGGCCCGAGGATAGCCTGTGCCAACATCACAATGGTTTGGACACCCAAAGCAAGTCTAGGAACCTGGCACGGGCCTGGGACATCAAATGGACAGATTCAATTTACTCAGTCCCTCCCACTAGGTCCCACAAAGGTCAGTGTGTCTCTGACTGATCTGAATTCACAGGCAGGGGGCTATCATATCCATATACTACCCATAACACCTGGATATCCTCAACCCTGCTCTGACGCAAATATTCACGGACACTTCAACCCCCTGGAGTGGAATGTCCTGAGCTCCCCTGATCCCGGGATGGGCACCTTGGATCAGTACGAAGTGGGCGATATAAGCGGGAAGTTCGGGATGCTGACGGGACTTGATAAGATACAGTCTTTTTTCTCAGATGCCAACCTGCCACTCACAGGACCGTACAGTATTGTGGGGAGGTCCGTGGTGGTCCACTACACTAATGGATCGAGGTAAAAACAAAATATAATCAGTCTATGCATTTGAAATACAATGTTTATGTATTTATTTATAGGAAATAAAGGAATTGTGTGTGACTTATTCCCTGAAAAGTTCAATTTAATCTTTATTTTTATTTATTTGATTCAGGCAACACATATTGTTGTATGTATACATGTTGTTTTGATGTTACTATTCTTTAAAATATTTTCCCTTTTTTGATCCAGAATGCGTTGTGCTGATATTACAGCAGATAAAGACACAGATGGACACTGGGCGATGGCTAAGGCAGTTTTCAACAGTACTCTGACAGGAACTGTGGTGATGGTAATGCTAGTTTTATATTTATACTTTTCTAAATCAACATACCTCTATTATATTATATAGATTACAACTAATGCAATGTGTTCATTAATAAGTTACAAATTTATGGAAGGAGTTGTGTTTCTACAAACTTATTTCAGAACATACACAAAACAATGATTATTATGTCAACTGGATTTCATTCGTTCTTTTTCTCAAAATGTTTCAATGGTCATTGAGTGGTGGTTGAGAAAAAGAAAGAACAAAATCAAGTTAATCTGATTATAATTATATTGTTTTGAGTATTTTCTTACCTGGATGAGTAAAAAAATTAACTAGAATTCAGCACATATATTTATATCTATATTTCTATAAACATATAAAATACTGATTCTTAGGCTGTTAATGGTCCATAATGTAGTGTAATGATTGAAATGTGCACCATATTTAAAACTCAACCCAGCTGCCACAAAAACATGACGTATGTTTCTTTGCTGTACCAGGGACTTGGGCATAGCGGGTTTATTAGCATAGCCGTAGCATTGGTGTCCTGGTTGGTAGAATCTAAACTGCAGGAACAGCTGTGTGTGTCAGCCCTGTCCTCATGCCCCTACTGAGCTGTGCATCTGTGACACAGGCGACCAGTAAAATCAAAATATAGACAAATGAAACAGGGATACGGGATCCTTCCTTGAAATAAATATGTTTTAATTTGTCTTTTGTCTGGTTTTAGCAACAGCAAATATTTTCTGATGGCAGCAGCATGGATACTACTCTTGAAGTGACTCTCCATTCAGCTACAGAGATGATCAGTGTAAGTTTCCCCAGGCATATGGACATTTGGCACAAAGCTTTGATAACTTGAGGCATCATAGTAAATAAAGATTTTGCCAGCCCCACATAGATACAGTCACATACAGTGGTAAGGTGAAAGGACAGTAGGTAATTCTACACTGTGTTAGATATACAGAGTTACCTTATATCAATGTGGGCTTGGCTTTTACTGGCAAGTTTAAATTCCTGGATTTTCTAAAAGGTGGCTCTCGGATTACAACCTGAGCCTCACTGCTGGTGCCAGGCTTGTATATCCAGAGAACAAAAGACACACCTACAGTTTCAATTTGGAGACTTAAGGGAATATATGTTTACTGTAGCCAACATATGTTTTGCAGTCAAATGTTTCAATGCACATCACAACTAACCGAATAGGTGAATATGGGTGCACTGAAAATGGAGGCGTGTACAATCCCTTCAACATGGCAACCTGGGTAAGTTACTGTTATATTCCTCCCATACAGGACAAGTACAATATAATAGAGTTAAATCAGAAAAAGTACGATATAATAGAGTTATATCTTCATGTAATGTTGTCTCTCCTCAGAGCTCTACTTGTTCAATGGAGAATCCGCTGAGCTGTGTGTGCGGTGAGATTTCAATGAGGCAAGACCTGCTCAGTCTGCCCCAGAGACAGGTCTACACTGACAGCATGGTACCCCTCACTGGAGACTTCACTGGTAAAATAGCTTTATAATTTCATTCACTCTTCTACAGTATTTATTAATGTGAACTGAATGGATTGAATTGTTTTGTTTTAGTTGTCCATCGATCTTTAGTTGTAAAGATTGGGGACAGCACAATAGCTTGTGCAAACATCCTGCCAGAGTCCCCCGCTGCAGATCAGTCCTTTCCTACAGTGACAAAATTCAGCAGGTGAGTCTGTACTATATATATGTAGCATTGTTAACCACTACAAAAAGGTGATTGCTTGTGCTATTAATAATAATAAACATGTTACCATGATACTTAACGTAAATAAAATAAAATAAAATAGGGCAGCAAAAGCCTATAGTTTTTGAGTAATAATTTGCACAATAATTCAGGTAAGCTTTTACAAATTATATGTAACATTTCCATACTGTCGGTGACATGACAAACAACACCTAAACAAATGTTCCGATGTCGATGTTAAATGTATTTTTTTCTTTCTATTTCTTTCTTAGATATGACTTCAGAAGGAGAGTGGCTGATGTTTTGCAGCTAGAAATGTCACAAGTCACTATTTTGGCTGGATCTCCTGAGAGTGCAGCTAATGGAAACTGCCAGAAAGTTCACTTCATGGTTGCAGGTAATATTTGCCAACCTTAAAATGAATATCCAAATGGAATGCTATTATGAATTAGTACATGTTATTGTGTTATTTTTCAAATGATTAATACATAATTTTAAGGATGATAAGGGTGTTTTATTCCAAAACCTTTGAATAAGAGGTTGCTTGAATCAGAATGAAAACTCTTAAACCCCCAGTCTGTGAGGTTGTCCTCCTTTCCTTATCACACTCCTATCAGGATCATGATAGCCACCACATTATTTGTTGAAACAACGAACAATTACGCCCATTGAAAACTTTAGAAACCTGAAAAATTACTCAGCAACCTGACACTGGGCTCTCACCCATCTCTGTGGGGGAACAGAGAGCTGCCTGTATACAGTTTAGCAGCACTGGCACATGCAAACTGCAAGGTCTCCCACTAGTTTTACAGTGCATAACCTATTATTAGCCGTAACTGACCCAAATTACCTTTGAACATTAAATTATTGGTGTGGAAATACTAGACAAGCCCAAGCTCTTATGTGATAAAGCACCTACATGAATCACTGGGCATTTGATAAGACCATGTTCTGGTTTGTATTACATGTGCTTAATACTACTTAATCTTTGAATTGTCAGCACTTTTGTTCAAGTTGTAAGTCACTATAGGGCCAAAATACAGGAGCTCAACAATTTTCGAACTGAAGTGGTACTTTAGTGTGTAATTATGGGTTTCCACATCTGTGTCTCGAAGGTGATGTTAACCCCACGCTCCTGAAGTCTGTCAAAACAAGTGAGAAGATGGGCTTGTTTAAAGAGTCAGCTCTGTGCTTCAGTAAGTGCGGGTTTTTGTTTTGCTTTAACATATTGTGCTTACTTTTTAAAATAATAAATGTATTTTTGTTGACCTTAGGAGGTGCCGGTGTGCTTCTACAGCCTGGGAAACTTCTTGTCTTTGTAGTTGCTGTTGTCTTGTTACTGTGAGAATAAAAAATGATATAGGCCTATGCCTCAATAATGCTGATTATTTCCATGGTGGACTTGTTAAAAATGTTAAAAAGAATGATTCGGGGTAAAAATGAGCAACCACTGCTTGCATGATTGTTTACATTGTATTTTTTACTTAAATCAATAAATGTACTGTACATTTTGATGTTTTCCACAAAACTTGTATTTGTGTAATATTTTGGTGGTTTTATTTTTTATTAAAATTAGTTTGTCATGCACTGCCAAGGATTCTTTATGTCAAATTCACTGTAAATAAAACAAATCTGTGAATAAAATAGAATTATATTTCTACCTTGTGTCACTTTTCTGAAATCATATTGAAAGTAAATTTTGTCTTTTCATTGATTTGCTGCTTATGCATAAAGTGGTTCATGGGCACATTTGGGCGATTGTTCATTTGTCAACAGTGAAATTCATTCATTCATACTGCCTTTGTGCGTGAAGTCAGTATTATTCAGAGAAAAGAGGCGAGTCTGCAAACCTCGGCGTCTACTGGCCGAGAGCGCAGTCACGTGACCAGAAACGTCAACAGCGCAATGGCAGCCTCCTGTTTGTAAATTAACACAAGGTCCAAGCTGGTAAAGGAGTGCACTTTTTTTGTACAAGACTGACCATTTCGAGGTACAACGACTGGGTGTGTATTCAGGATTGCATTTGTGTCCTTTTGGGCTTAGTTGAAGTAAGCTAGCAAAGCTTTTCTATCCTAAATGTTCCGTCGTGTTGTTACTGCGTGGCGATGTTGTGTTTTCAAAGGCGAGACGAGCCCACACCCACGCATGTGACAACATCGTCCTGTGGAAAACCCCCCCCGATCCTTTACTTGTCAGAAAGGGAGTACCAGTGTTATTATTGACCATCTTAACCGGGTGGGTACCACACCCACTCGCGTTATACACGAGGTACAAATGGTGCCGCTGCTCATGTTATGTATGTGCAGAAATATCATTTATTAAACTTCACATCGGCGGGATTGAGAAAAATATTGTTGGAAGCATTTAAACATGTGCACTGAAATAATGAATTCGTTTCTGAATATTTTGTGACCAAGTTGTAAACAAGAATCTCATGCGAAGTGTCAGCCAATAGGAGGTTTGTGGATGAGAGTGCTTGAACCGGATTGGTCATCACTTATGAACGGGCTCTGGCTGTTATTGTATCATAAAACTATATAACTAGGCCTTACTTAATCTTTTAATATTTAACTAAATGTGCGGTTTGAAAGTTGCAGACTCAGCAGATGTTGTCAGGTAATAAGTTCAGGCGGTGCTGACAGTGACTTTGAGCTCCATGTTATTAGTCTGTAACTCTTGAGCAGTCAGCCAGGGCCCAGTCAACATGACCTCCGTTGAGCCAGGTAAGACTAAAGCAGTCTCAAATGGGTAGCCTATTGTGTATCATTTGAGTTCATTTATAAGGCTTAACTCATTTTCTTCAGATCCACGCTTATTTTCATTACTTGTGTAAAAGTACAGAATATTGGTACTCCTTACTTATGTTAGGTATTTGCTGTAGACATTATTTGTTGTAGACATTATTACAGTACTTATTTATTTATTTATTTCCACAAATCATACAAATTATTATATATGTTTTGTGAAAAATAATGTGACTTACTGAAAAGATGTAAAGTGTATTTTGGTCATATCCGGTTCAGTCCACTCGGGTAACTATAGTATACAATGTATATATAATCAAGCTGATTATTCAAATTTTCTGAAAGAAAACATGTTTGGTTATAAGTAAATCAGAAAGGATCACAATTGCAAACTGGCTAATCGAATCTATTCCAAATTGACTTCCTGTACGGCAACACTAGTGGGGCAAACCTGTGTCCTTCATGTCACTGGAATTTGCATCAAAAACCTTTTAAAAGAAACAAAACATGACCATGATCAACTTCACTGCAAGAGGTAATGGATACTTTGAGCATTAATAGAAATGTAGAAAGCATTACATTTATCTTTCAAATATAGTGGAGTAAAAGTAATACGTTATAAATATAAATAAAAAATAAAAAGACAACTCTAGTAAAGTACACATCCTTCTCATAAATTGTACATCAATTAATGTACTTCATTACTGACTACCTCTGATTTTTCTCAATCTTTTTAGATACTACAATGTCTCCAAAGATCAGTGGAGAGCTGCTTCGGCTTCTTCGCCAGGCAATGAAAAACTGTAAATACTTCCCTGAACCAATACACGCCTACATAGTCCCTTCTGGTGATGCACATCAGGTATGCTTACTCCTTGCTGTATAGACACTAGCCCTAAAGTAGCATCTAAACTTTCCAATCTTGTACTTAACAAGATTTTGACAGAACATACAGTAGGATTTGTTGATAATTTTTTGGACAGTTTCGAATCCAGTTTACTCAAATACTATTTAAGATATCATGGCAAAAGGAGAAATTCAGTTTGTCAACTGGACAAAGTTTATTTGGTTGAATACGTTTCGCAGCTCATCCAAGCTGCTTCTTCAGTTCAAATAACAGAACTGAAGAAGCAGCTTGGATGAGCTGCGAAACGATTCTACACACATATTTAAGATATCAAAAATCCCCTCTGTATTTATTATATCTAATGTCAACAAACTGAAGTTGAAACTGAAATTTAAACCTGGGTCTGTCCATTTTTCAGATCTATGTCCCAAATATGATACATTTTGGTCATTTTTACACATAAAATAACGCTGTATTTTATATGAAAACATTAACTGATGAAAGAACTTCCAATACATTTTTTTTCCATGTATTTAAATGAACTATAGAAGCTTCAAATAGATTTTTTTCCTTTTCACCTGGTGTGTCTCGCCTTAGTTTTTAACATTTATTGGCTGTAGTTCTATGCATTTCTACCACCACTGTAGCTTTTCATAGGGTAATCTTGATTAGTTTTGTCTGGTCTGACCTTCCACATTAATTACAGCCCTTTGCCAACTGCTCCTCCCATTTCCCTCTTGATGTACCAGTCACGATGTGAGACGAAAAATAATCTGT